>VZTJ01005473.1:17586-181827 GCA_013397795.1 Orthonyx spaldingii
GGGGGGGAGGGGAAGGGCTGGCAATAAAAACCTGCAAGTTTTAATCTAGAAAATGTTTAGTTTTGTAAAGAGTTTTGTGTTTCATTTTTCAGAAAAAGAATGTAATACAGTATATAAAACCTAACTTTTACAGTCATGGAAAACTTGAAACTTTACCTTTTGGTCAAGTAGCAGAATCCTTGGAAAGTTTACCTCCATTTTAATTAACTTTTTTTTTACTTAACAAAATTTCTCAGGATCTTACTTTCACTACTTTTCTCAAAGAAATGTGTACTTTAAAATTAATTCCATGAAATGCAATGCTTTGATCTGCTGCATGATTACTCCGTGTTAATATTTAGTGTATTTCAAAACTTATTGAGAGATAAATGTTTCCGTGAAAAGCTGCAGTTCTTAAGCACACATCCAATGTGCTTCTAAGTCATTGTTCCACTTCCCCCTGGTTTGAAATAGAACTGCACAGAGTTTAAGTAAATAAAGGATAATTTTCATTTGCTTAAATTGTTTTGCACATCAGTTGACTGGTGCATTTCATATACTTTTAGACATAAATAATGAGTTTGGACCCCAGATGAAGAAATGGTGTTCACAAGCAAATATCAACATGGCCTCAAGAAGAAATCCTGAATAGTTCTGAAGAAGCTCCATATAAACTTATTAACTGTGGTGAGATGAAATGCATCAGGTGAAAAATACATCTTCAACCCTTAAAAAGCTCTCTTGCAACTATTTTACCAAATCATTCATTATAATGTTCCTGTATTCCACTGCTCTCTATGTGATATGGAACTTATCTCATTCCAGCAAGATAAGGGAGATAGATAACTATACATCAAACCACTTGTGAATGCTGGGGCAGCCACGCAAGCTAAACAAAGAAAATGAAACCAATTTTAGTTGTCTTCTGTGAGGTTGCAAGGTGAAGAGTATGAGCTATAAAACAAAAGCTGCTCCCAGTGGTAGCTGATACCTGCACATCAAAATGTGTTCAAGCCTGTTCAAATTAAAAACTACAAGACCTGGAGGTTTACCTGGAAACACTACAATAGTTTTCAAGCCTTTTCTTGAAAATCAGCAGCGTTCCACTGGGAGCACCGGTCTTTGGAAGACCTTCTGTCCTATATTAAGCCACAGGTGTAAGCAAAATTGAAGAGGCTGCCTCAGGAGGAGCTGAAACGTTATACTACACGGGATGACATTGGTAATTCAGATGATAGCAAAAAATCCTAATTTATTCAGGAAATGACGCTTTATTTACCGTGGCGCTGCAATTTGAAAATTTACAGAAGACACATCAATACACATCTCTTGCTAAGAGAAGGTATAAGCATCTGACACAGCTGGCTGCTGCCAACAAACCACTTTCAGTATTCACAGGGTTCTGCAAGCAGCAAAGTGTTTGAAAACAAGAAGGAAATCCTCTATAATGAAATGCCCATTCATTTTTCATGTTACACTGTTCTGCCCATTCTTTCCTTCTCTCATATATCATGCTTTTAACAACCCAGGTTTTTTGCCACTGCTCCATTAGCTTGGTATTCTTTTTCAAACTGTTGTCAACTTGTTATTTTTCAGCGGTTGACAACCTGCCTATAAAGTGCTGTACCGGGAGGAATATTGCTTGCCTGATTCCTACAGAGATTACATGGTAATAATTTTGCAATATATTATGGAACTATTAGGAATTCTGGATGAAATAAAAAAGAAAACAATAGACTTGTATTTTAATTGTTCTCCTGAACCAAGCCTGTCAGAAAAAGACAGCAAATTTTCACTGAAAAATCTGGTTACACCAAAATAAAGACATATTGTGAGATCATTTCAATTTCATCACAAAAAGCTTGAAAAATACTAAAGAATCCTCTAATACCTTAAAAATATTGAAGGTTCTTTTTTTTTTTTCAATTTTTGATTTCACCATTATTTAACTATTCAAAATAAAATTTAGAGAGGATAGAATGCTCTTTCATAGAAATAAAGACCTAAAGTCTTAAAAATACCTTTTTTCCTCAAGAGGTTGTTTGGTTTTTTTTAATTTCAATGCTCTTAAATATTTTTTCTGTCCTACACTTATCCCTTTCCTAACTTATACAGATGAAAATGCAGTCCTGATTCTATGCAGCAAGCAAGAGACCCAGACACTCAGGATATGAGCACTAGGACCCTCAGAGCAGAGGCAAGGCCAGGCTCCAGGGCCTGATCCAAACCTTCCAAGCCAATGATGAGCAGAGCACACACTGGCTCTGCTCCTTCAAACCTTCCTTTGCTGCCCAGCCCAGAACTCTGTTTCCTTTTTTTCCTTCTCTTTGCTCAATGCAAAAGGAAAATAGTTTTAAAAACTCCATTGGAGTCCTCCATCAGCCCTGGATAGCTGGCAGTGCACTTCCAGGGACACGGAGCAGAGGAGAGGCAGCTGTACCACTGCCTGAGCTTTCTGCTCCACTTTTGCTATTTTAATACCACAACTCATCATCACACTCCAGCAGGGTAACCCAGCTGGGAGATTTCAAGTGACTTACAAGGAAAAGATCATCTTTATTTTGTGTAGTTTCTTTCTGAACCACACTGATTATGAGCCCTCTGGAAAAAGAGCTGATGGGAGTATTTGCAATTTAGAAACTAACTAAAATAATAATAGGGCTAAAAATAATCTCTCAGCTTTTTTTGAGAAAGTAGGAATGCATGACCTAGACTGAGAGGCTGAGGGAAGAGGGCTGGTTTAGCCAGGAGAAGAGAAGGTTTTGGGAAGACTGGAGAGCCATCTGCCAGTCCCCATGGGGAGGTCACCGTGGAGCCTGAGCCAGGCTCTGTACAGAGCTGCACCAGGAGAAAACAGCTACAATATGAATCAGGGGAGATTCCAGCAGGACACAATAAAAGTGCTCACTGTGAGGGTAATAAAGCACTGGAGCAGGGTGAATGGCAAGGCTGTGGAATCCCTGTCCCTGAAGGCATTGTCAACTTGACAGACTCCCAAGCAACCCGGTCTGAATCCAACCCTGACTTTGCTGTGCACAGAACATGGGACTAGAGGCCCCAGGAGGACTTTCCAGCCTGGAGGAATCCACGGTTCTCTGAGTTCTGGTGTCACAGGAAACAATTGAACTTCTCTACACCTCAGAAAAACAAAACATGAAGGATTTTTTGTTTGCTTCTTATCAAAAATGCAGTCACTCCATCCTGATCAAGGAGCAGCTGACATGACACAGACAATTTGAAAGTTCCTACAGATATTTTAAAATGTCCTGAATTCTGAAGGAGGCAAGGCTTAAGAGCAGATTTGGATGGAGTTGCTTGCCTGACTAGGTTCTGTTATCAGAACCTACCCCTTAGTTTTGAGCATCTTGGATTTCATTTTTCTTAAGAAAAAATTCTTCACCCATCTAATTGTATGAAAAAAACTTGGGAAAGTGAAACTAATGGAATGACCCTTGCTGACTCCCACTTGTGGTTGAAGCCCTAATTAAGGGAATAGTACACAGAAACACACTATTCCCTTCTCTCCCTATTTGAGCTCTGTTCATTTATAAGAAAAAACCACTTTATTGTCATGCCTACACACATTGTAAAATATGGCTCCAAAGATCTTAAAAGCCCAACATAAGGAAGTCAACTGCTCTTACACTGCAGGAAACTAACAGACATCCTACATTATAACGTGAAAAAAGAGCAGGGTTTCTGCTTCAAATGAAAGGAATCAAACCCATGGCTGCTGGTGAGGTGTGCCTGTCTGCAGGCACGACTCTGCTATTCTTGTCTCTAAATAATAGCTAAAGAAATACAACTAAGTGTTGTGCTAAAGTCACAGTTGCTGCTACTTCATCACAAGAGTGCTCTTCTAGTGAACATCTGTTCTTCAGAGCCACAGAATACAACCATATGACCCTAGTCCTAGACTGAAAAGAAACCTACAGAAATATGATTGGTGCTACAAGAAATTTTATTTTTTTTAATACAAACAAATGCTCTGTGACAAAAAGTTATTTTACAGCAGTAACATCAGGAATAAGAAGATGAGAAAATACAGAAATATATGAAGAAACTAGCCAGTGTTTTTCTTAAAAATAAGCAATAAGTAATTTGCTTTAAAAAAAAAAAAAAAGCAAAAAAGAAACAAAAAGCTGTGTTGTTCAAAACTCTGTGTTAGAGGACTCTCCTTGCAGGAAGCCTGCTGGGGGTGAGAACTGACTGGTAGATGGGGCTACAAGTTTAAGCACTTTAATGCTGGGTTGTCAGAGGTGGGAAAAAGGTATTATGTCACAATTTTCAGATGTCTAAATTTAAACAGTTTCTAAAGCTGTCAGTTATCATCCAGCTTTTTGATGCAGCATGCTGGATTCTGGATTCTCAAATTTATCTCTACCAGTTTTACATAAATGCTTTTAAAATAGAAGTTACCAGTGCATGAAGGACAGGGAATCCCACTGACTTCTAGTTACCTGGAAGTATAAGCCTGGGTAAGAATATATTTGGAACTTTCTCAAAATTCAGGAAGCAAGGAAGGAAGATATAAGTGGAGTACATTTGTGTTCTCGAAGCCATCCACTGAGTCTTCCAGAGCAGGGAATTTCCCTGTTGTAAATGCACTGCCCAATGCTCCTGGATAAGAGCAGACTCTGATGTCACCGTCAATGTAAGCCGAGCATTCAGACAGCTGTGCTAACAAGCACATTAAAAAATAATTTCCCAGACTTCTCACTGAAATGTGTGAGTCCCAAGGAGTAAAAATGATGCAATTTGTAATGCAGACCAGTAATTACAACTCCAGTGGTTTACCACTCTCATAAATACAAAGTGCTAAGCAGTGCTAATCTGGACTTATTCAATTTCTCCCTTCACCCCAATCCACTGCAACCAAGTCTAAGATCAATACTAACAAAACTGTCTTTGTGGTACCGGGTTCAGTTCTGCTGATGTACTATTATATCTTAATTTTCCTGGACATAAAATCCAACATAATTAGACATACTCTGGAGAAATTGTTTCATTTATTCCCTTACTGTCATTAGTATTGAGATCATGAGAGAAAGAAAAGAACAGTAACCTGCATAGCAGTGCAGCAAACAATTTACCATGGTTGCCTTCTAGCAATGTCATTTATTATTGTTTGAGACAGCTCAAGCCAGTTCATACCAGTTAAAACACTTCAGCCAACCTAAAAATTATACTGTTCAGGGCTTTCACTAGAAAAAAGAAAAGAACCAAAATCAAAACTTCTTTCAAATCAATAATTACTATGTATATTTTCCATATTGCTATACAGAACTATGTATTCTTCCATGGAAATTAGTTTAGTAAGTATTTATTATATAAGACTAATCAGTAACCCTATTTTCCATTAATAACTCAAAAATAAAACAAAAATTGATAATACAAAACCCACCAGTTGATATTACCCTTTTATTTTCTTGTGCTTATCACTGTAAATAACATGATTCACATTTTCTAAAATGCTTTGTATTATATCAGAGCATTTGAAATAATCCATTTGGAAAGCAGTAGCAAAAAGATTTTGATTTATGTCAGAGTGGATGCACATTTTTCAGAAAAAAAAAAATGACAGAACTCTTCTAGTAAACCTAATAAAAGACTATTATGAATGACTGGTAGAACAAAAAGCTTGTTTTTCATGTTACAGTCAAAAGGCATTATTAATCTGACAGTAAAAGATTTTAGTTCCTAATTTTTTCTATTATTTCTGACCCCCAGAAGAAGTGTCCCTTTTGTGGGGACAGCTGAAAAGCCGATGGCAAAACCATTTTTCTTCTGAGGCCAAAGCAAAGTTTGGCCATCTTCACAACGTAATTCTAAAAAAAAAAAAAATCCAACAGAGCCCACTTGACTAAAACATTTTGCCCATCTTTGTTTTGTTTTGCATATATATACACATTCAAATATATATATATATTTTCAGCTTTTCCTTATTCCCTGTTCCTCCAAACACATGCACAGGAAATACCACCAAAAAGTTACTCCTGATGAATTCCTGTATGGTTTAGGCACATGCAACGTGTAATAGATAGGCAATTCTTGGCCTGGATGAATCGATCTTTCCATTTTATGGAAACTAGAAGTTTCCAGCACAGGTACAGGCTCAGAGGGAGAGGGGGAGAGAGGGAGTGAGGTTAGAGATGTAAATAGCTTGCCTTTCTCAATCACCTCCTGTAAATTCCCTAGTAGTTCACAAGACTCCCTCAGGCCAACAGAGCAGAGAATTTTATGTTCTTGCTTCATTTTTTTCTATTAAATGCAAATAAAACTATTGAATTTTCTTTGTATAAAGAAAGCTAAATGTGCAAATATTTGAAGGAACATGGAAACAAAACTCTTATGGTTACCAGTAAAATAGACTTTTAAATACATCACACTGTACCAGTTAGGCCAATAACAAGCCTACCATTCTGAGCAGACTTTAAATGGAAAATTCCGTAGGACTGGGGAGGGACTGCGTACTCTACCCTGTGACCATGTGAAGGCAAAATAAAGCCAAATGCTAAGCACAGCTGCAGAGACTCAAGAGACAAGATACTCAAAATCCTCGACTACCCCAATCTGTACAAGATCAGACATAAGCAGCAGGTTACAAGGAAGCCCAAGATGGGCTGCGGACACCACCCTGGGCTTATCCACACTCACACCTGGCACACTTTGGCCCTCGGCCCCCTCAGCACTGCAGGGCAGGGTACAGTCTGAGAACTGCTCGGTCATTAACACCCCACCAAGTCCAGAAGCATTCCTTGGATGCTTTATTGCATCAAATTCAACAGACTGGGGAGTGCCTCGGGACAGAGGACTTTGATCAGCACAGACAGATGCAAAGCCCCATTGTCCTAACGGCCTCCGTCATGAAATAATATCATAATTATCATAATAATAAGTGTTTTGTCACTGCAAAGAATTCTGGTAATGATCAAGCAACTCTTCCAGGCCTGTATTAGACTTAATGTCATACTCAACCTTGCCCTTAATATTTTGAAATACTCTAAATTTACCTAAACATAGTGGTGTAAGATGTTGTGACCTAAATCACCTGCACTGTCTTGTTTCTCAAATGGCAGTGGCAGTTTTCAGAGTGAGTGCGTACTTGGAAGAACACAATCTATCAATTATTGCCACCTAGAAGCATCAATTAACATAAGAAGAATAACATTGCAATATAGGTGCTATAGTGGTGGGGTTTTTTTTCCTTGAAAACAGAGAACTGCTAGCAGCAACCTTTTGTCTTTAGTCTATCTAAGTAAATAAACTCACAATCAAGTAAATTCATGATTTGCATGACAGTGGACTAAGCAAAAAAAAAAAAAANAAAAAATCAATCACTCTCACGGGATTAAGTAGAGCTGAAGTTGACCAAGGTTGCTTACCTTTGAGAATAAACTATTTTCTAAAAGAGTCAATCTCAAAGACTGAACAAGCAAGTTGCTTTCAACTTAATGAAAGCAAGGTTTACAGTTTATTGGATTTGTGTTTGCTGTCTAATGTGGTAACAATGAAGCATAGCCAAACATTTGAATGCAATTAAATAGAAGGCATCTTTGATTTGCAGAAAGTCAACCCAAGTGCAATTACTTTGAGGCAGAGGTATAATGTGGAGTGGATGTCCTCAGAATGGCTCTTTAAAAGTTTCATATTAGGGATTTTTTTGTTAACCATAAGCTTCTACTTTTGAGCTTTTGGGTTATTCATTTTTGAATGTATGACACAAAAATCATTGGGAGTGACAGCATTTCCCCACTGCCAGAATTCTTCCACATGTTTGGAACACTAGGAATACTTCTGCTGAAAACAGCAAATGCCAAGTGTCGGTGGTGCTGCAAAGCACATCCTATCATATATCACATCATGTTCCCATCACATTCTAAATCTGCACAGAGGTTTACCTGTGCTTACTAATATGCACTCATGTAAATGAAAAACCTGCACCAAGTACACCCTAAACCATTTATTTCATAGTTGATACAATTTCAGTTTGCAAAACTTTTTTTTTCATCTATTTGTAAACTTGAAGTCACATTACAGGACCTTCCTTCTTCACTTGAACCTTCTGCAGGTGACAGTACAAACACAAAGTATTCCATCTATTTTTCACACCAGCCATCATGCACTGTTGTGTATCCAATGCTAAAACAAGCATTTACAGTAGCACTGTAGTTATAAACTAGACCCTTTGCCCCATTTTAAAACAAATCACAAACATTTACTTGGAAAATTCAACCAAATCAGCTTGCACACAATTCACACAGCCCTAATGTCAGTGAAGCAACCTTCTCCTACATAAAATATTTTTTGAGTTTATATAATGCATACTTAGGAAATTCAAATTCCTCTTGAAAACTAAGTTGAGCAAACCAGCAGACAATTTACTTCAGTAAACACAGCCTGCATTATACGTAGGCACTGACACATGGTCTCACATTCACACACAGACTCCAACCTCCTGTCTGAAACAGGGAGGTTCAGGGTATGTGATTTTGTTAGGACACTGTAGGAAGATGCCAGCAGGAAACTGATAAGGAGCCTTTAACTTGAAGGTGAACAAGTAAATAGCCCAATAATGATTTCACATTTATTTAACAGCATAGGTACTTTTCCAGCCAGACACTGTCTTCAGAGAAATCCTTAGAGGGTTACTAAACCTTCTTCAATTCATCAGTCTTTATCATCCTAACAAAACCATATTTGATTCATCTCAGATGTTAACCAGGCCAGATCTGATTCATTCACAAACAGCTGGTGCTTCCATGCTTTTCCATTTTCTTTCAATGATCATATGTCCTGGTGGGAATAATGTCTTAGCCAGATTTCTGGAATAAGTAAAATCTTTCTCTCGCTCATGCATATTCAAAATTTGTATTTCTGTGTGAAAATAGTACTTGGATTCATGCACATCAATTTCCTCAGACTCAGACTTTGAACAGAGCTATTTTCTAGAATTTATGCTAATGGTCTGTAGATGCTGGCAAAGCTTCATTGCTGTGCTGCCCATCTCCAGCCTCACTCTAGTAAAAATGCAAACAATGTACTCTGTCCAGTTGTCACAAGGATACAAGGATGGAGCAAAAAATCAGAAAATGGGAACAGACTCTCTAATCTCTAGGGAAGGAAAACTACCATCTTATATATTTGCACAACAGATTGACCAAGGATGAGCAAAAGCCTCTATATTGTAAAATATTATAAATAATAAAAGTGATCTCTTTATTTCTGCTTCTGGTTTGGAATTACTGTAATTATGAAATCTAGAAGAGCAGAAAAAAAAAAATCTTTTGTTTGAGAAAGTCATGACTTGTTCTACAACAGAACAGTGAAAAGCCACTACAGCCAGCCAGACTCTGCCTTCTCTTGTGCTGTAATTGAGTGTTAACATCCTTAACCCAGCTCTTCCAGGCAAACAGTCCTTAGCCATCAACGTGATTCGGAATGATGGATTTTTAAATATCCACCATTGTGAGCAACTAAGGCTTCAATCCATACTAACAAGTCATTTGGTGCAATCAATTGTGCACCAGCTAGTAGCTGAGGTTCCTGCATGTGCACTGCATGCACTTCCCATGTCTTATTCTGGAATACACTCAGCCTTGTACCCTGCTGCCATCCCTAAATAAACATCTGAGAAGTACACAAGGGGCCAGTTATTTGTTTGGACTTTTCTCTTATGGGCTGGGATGCATTTTGTGCTCCCATGGAAGGAATTGTCAGATTTTGTTTCCTTTGAAAAACAATCTGCTTTACACTTCTGAACACTTTATGGATGTGGAGCAGTGAGTGGGGCCAACCGGTGAGAGCAGTCAGGGCACACACTCAACACCTGCTGCTGTTCTGAACTAACACACTGAGGAAGATGACATCTATCCAAGGTCTCTGCCAAATAAATAGTGCTAAAATAGGCAGGAAACATATGTGGAATTGTTGATAAGAAAAAAAGGCAGAAAAGCTGGCAAAGGAGGTGCAGCGGAGGGGACACAGCCTGGCCAGCTGAGAGACAGGAGAGTGATGAGAGGGAGCAGAACACACCAGAGGTTCAACACCTGGGTATGAAACAGGCTTTTAACAACGGGTTCCACATTGAACTACACTGAAGTATCTCCAGCTGTATCACAAAAGTTTACTTATATGCATTAAATATAATTATATGAAACCATAATTCCCTAAAGTACATTTTTGAAGATACCTTTTGAAAATAAGTTTTGCCTCTAAATGGGTAAGAGTTATTTTAAAAAAAACCTGAACAAAATGTTTGCTGTAGTGTCAGCCAAACAACTGTTGTCCAAAGATCTTTTTTAAAAAAATTTAAGGTTGAAATCACAACTTGAAAATTATTTAAAATCCTTTGAAAAGAGTGTTGCTCCTCATTCCATTCATCTGCATTCATGCTTATGAACATAAATCAGTCCAAGAAGAACGAGTACTAGTTCAGTTGTCATTTTTTTCACCCTTGATGAACAAATGAGCTTTAATAGGCTACAATCAATTTAAATATTACCTTATATCTACAGCCAGATATTTGTCTTCACTTACTTTTTTTTTTTCTTTTTGAACTAAATCATGTGGATGAATGCATTTTTAATATGTCTATGGATAAATTAACATGAAGGTTTTGAGACCTGTGCCAGTGATCCCACAGCAGAAAATCGAGAAGATATAAACATACTGACTCAAAAGAGAGTTTCATTTCTTTACAAGAAATCTCCAAAAGCAAATCCTCCTTCAGTTGCTCTGCAACATGATACAGTAGCTGCCAATTCCAACTTCACCAGCATGGTACCTTGCAAACCCCCATCATTACAGAGTGCAGCTGTGCTGCAGTGCTCCTCTGCCTTTATTTCCATGTATTATAAAGTCAGGTTTGCAGGTAGGAAACAGGTCTTGGAAATATCCTCTGAAGTTTCTCATTAGCTTCTAGGTATTGTTTTACAGAAGGTATCTGAACTAAATTGACTGCAGTGAGCAGGAGCAATGCAAATATACAAGTTTGCAGGC
The DNA here is from genome assembly GCA_013397795.1 of Orthonyx spaldingii. Taxonomy (NCBI): domain Eukaryota; kingdom Metazoa; phylum Chordata; class Aves; order Passeriformes; family Orthonychidae; genus Orthonyx; species Orthonyx spaldingii. Next base: position 28,567 of record VZTJ01005473.1, read on the forward strand.
AGGGTACCTGTGTGTGCACAACTCTCTGCTGGCTGCTGTCCTGCAGAGCCGCGTGGTGCAGGGTTCTGACACCGCACCACAGCCAGGCAGCACCTCCTTGAGAGACACAGCAAACACAGCAAATGCGAGGGCTGAAGCAGCAAATATTGCTCTAAATTCTGAATATCATTAGGCATGAGACACACAAAAATCTTGGCTCAGAAAGGGGTACATAGAGGCATTCAGAAAATTTAGATGCAATAATGAGACTGCACTATTTTAAATTTAATTCCTTTAAGTTTCAAAGGCTGACAACTCCTGGAGATTTTTTCTTTTTGTTCTCCTTTTGCTGGGAGTGTTTACAATTGGTACTAGGCTTTGTACATAAGAATAAATTAAAAACTGCACCAGGTCAGTGCATCCACATGGAAAAGGAATAAATATATGCTGCAATCCCTAACAAGGGATAGGGATCCCTGTCCTCCAGGCAAACTTACCTCAGCAAAGCATTACTATACTTCACATCTACAAAAGCCTGTTCAGTCTAGCCTGAGAATTTGTCTCTTTTTTTCACAAGCCCTGCTCAGAAGTAGCCGCTGCCAGGATGCAGTTTGCATGAGGTTAATGGATCAGACTTTGACTTTACATTTTTGTGTCCAAGAGTAAGCAAATAAAGCAGCAGGTCATTCAGCTTTCAAAGATGCTAGCCAAACCAGTGTTCACTCAAAATCATGTTTGATTTTTGCTCAAATGCTGCTACACCAGCTTGTATAAAGTGACCAATTCAATATCTTTCATGCCCATCCATCCTGATCCATTTCCGAAGGCTCCAGAAGGTGAAACATCATCACAGAGCTCCTTGTTATGATCAGTCAAGACACTTTTCCAGGAAAGAGTTCTGTGATGATTTAAAATATTTTTCAGAGGTTTTACTGTAGCAATGACTATAACTCACTTGTTTGCAAATCCCTTCTCTGTTGCTAATCAGTTTAGTCATTAACCTTCCTAATTTCAAGTGTTGTCACCATGAATTCCAAATATTTGAGCAAGCAGTATAACAGTGCTTATGCTGCAAAACTGTGTTGAACTGTTCACTGTACATACAATGACCCCATATGGACTGGATTCTTACCATTATTTTATTTGCAATATTCCACTGCTACATTATTCAATTTCATATTTTATTTTGATAATTGGCAGTGCAAAAGCTGAAGGGCAAATCTGATTTCAGCACAGAACAGAAATAGCAGTGTGGTAATTACACCAGACATTAGGCATATTTATAATATTCAGTAGTGGTAGTTCAGACTAAGATCGCTTCTGTCCTTTGGAATGACCCACACAACATAATTCAGAGTTCACGTACAAGATGACATTATGTTTGTTTTATACTATTATTTCAAAACATAATAAATTAACAGTGCACTAAGTTAATGCATCCTGATACTCATTTGGGCACATCTGTAGCATGTGCTGTTTCCCCCAGTTCTCACTGGGCTTTGTGTCTCTCTTTCTTTGTGTCCATATTCCTGTACCTCCCTCTGCTGCTCTAAGGTCACGTTGGCAGGCCACTTCTTCCTTCTGGCACTTATCCCCCAGTTCAATAGGTGGTTTTTTTGGTAGCAATAATCACAAATTAAAGATGGTATTTATTTTAGTCAGATAAGGAAGTGGATGCCATTGCTCTGAGCAGATGTAAGACTTCCAGCCCTCCCTTCTCTAGCCCAGCTAGCAATTCTGGCCTCGAATCATGGCAGCCTGTCCTTTTCTGGTGTGCTCAGAAAGCACTCGAGCTGAAAACAGCATCATGACAATGAAAATTTAATACTTGCCTACACTTGAAAGCAGGCGAGCCAAATGCCTTAGGAGACTGACTGGGCCTTCTGGCTTCACACCCCAGTGACGTTTTGCACTGCGTGTTCCTACAGAGGCACTGCAGGGGCTGGGTTTAACACCACAAGGTCTCCATGACTGCACTGCATTAGTGATTTCCCTTTTCCAAGCTTGCCTTGCACCTCTGTTTTCTGAGAGGGATGAGGGCAGTGGTGTGTTCAGGACTGTGTCACTCCATGGTGGAGCTGAGCCCCCAGGCACCATCCGTAGGGCACCTCCTGCGGCACTGGGCACTGGAGCGGAGGGACAAACTCAGTGTAAAGCCAGCAGAAGGGGATCATGAACATAAGAAGAGCTTCGTGGAAAAACACCCCATGAAATTTCTTTCCCTATTTCTTTCTTTGGCTGAATACAAATTACCCAGCAACTCCAGGGCAGGTTCAGGGAACTAATTCCCTGAGATGAGCCAATGTATTGCTGGAAAGCACACAAATTATTTATTTTTTCACTATTGAAAAAGCTGGCAGGTGTTGAGTGGAACAACTTCTAGAACTCCCAGAAGTCCTCCTATCTCATAGGGAATTTGAGAGTAAAATCCTGAAGTTTCCTGGAAGATAATTATTTAGGTTTGGGTGCTAAGAGGTGCAGCCTGTGCCAGCTGCCATACAATATTGCTTCACCCCCTTCTTAGCCTTTGTATAATTCTTACTACAGTCCTTAACTCTGTGCTCTGTTTTGCTCAATTATGAACAATGGGCAACTTTGTAGAGTTTTATTTACTAGATGAAAAAAAAAATATTTGAAAGATTAAAATTTGTTGGAATTCCTCCCTTTGCATCAAACCTAGAGAGTACCAGTTACCATGAGAAACATTTTAAAGACTGAATTAGAAATTGTTTTGTATAAGAAGAGTCCCAATTTACAGGACTTGCCTAAGTTTTTGCTTTGGCAAGTAACACACACATTTTGCTGTTCATTGGGGAAATGTGTCTCCTGAGAATGGGGACATATCCATGGCTTAGTCCCAGTGCTCCCTACTGAACCCCCTTCCTTGTCTGGAAAGGGACTACAGTGGGATGCTTGGGAGAGTCTGCAGAAAGGAAAATCTCTCCAGAATTGTAATTAGAACAAGAAATTAACTGTCTGTTTCATGTCACTCTGATCTACTGAGCTGTATGTTAAAGAACTGTCCATTTGAAGAACCTGTACACACTGAAAATTCAGTTTAAGATGATTCCCTCACTTGGATCCCATCTCTTTTTCCCTCTCCCAGCACCAATGATATGAAGGCAGAAGAAAAGTCCCCTGCCCTGTCTGCTGCCTGACTTCACCTGTGATGAAAGAGCACACAGAGCTGTACTGTGCCAGGGAAATTCATACTCTACCCATCATCAAGAGCTACAGCCTGCACAAAGTGCAATTCCTTTGCTTTCTAGAGCCAAGTGTATTTGTGACAAGGAAAACTCCCCAGAAACTGGGCATAGAGATAATCCACAACAATCTGAATGGTAACTTGACAGGGCCATTAAGGTTTTTTAGAATAGGAAATCCAAACAAAACTGGTACTAAGGCACATATCAAACCACAGTGCTAAAGGAGACACAGTGGGAGGCTGATATGCCTTAGATGAAGTTTTTTATTTCATTGAGTTTATTCTCTCTCGGGTTTACACAATCAAGGAATAAAACAAACCACTCACTTCATATGAATTCATTAATGACAAAGGTGACAGATAAGCTTGTCTTGATCAGCTACTGATTTTGTTGCTTTCTGTTAACGCTATTGTTTGGGTAAAACAAACCAACAAAAGACCTCTACATGTGATCAAATGTTTTTGTTGTGAGCTAAGCAATAGCATAGATTAGGAGGAATTGAAGACAGGAATTGATTACCTTTAACAGCTTTAGCCAGTTAACAAAAGACAGAGTGCCTTCAGCTGTGATCTGCTGATTTACAGTTACAAGTACCACCTGAAATATCCATGTGTTCACTGAAACACGCAGAAAAATATAATTCAAAAGAAACTGTGTAAAATGTGCCTGTCCTGATATTGGGGAAAATCCATAAAACACAATTGTGAAGGTACAAAATGCTAATTACCTTCCCCCAAAGAAGAAAGGAAAAAAAAAAAGAATTAAAAAAAAAATGGATTTAGTGCTGGCAAAGGTGCCAAATTGACAACCAATCACTCTGCTGGCAGGCAGAGCACAAACAGGTGGATGTAGCTGGAACACACTTGCCCAGAGACAGCTCAGAGTGAACCTGGCACCACACCAGTTGTGAGGGTTGGCAAATCAGAGATGTAAAAACCATCAGCTTGAGTCTCTTGACTCTGGCCAAATAATCCAATGGAATAAGAAAGGTTAACAAAGTAAAATACGTTGCAGTCCTTCAGAATGATGCCAGTGCTAAAATAATCACTTATCCTTCCTAAGGCAAGTCAGGAAGGGGCAATCAGCTCTCTCCAGCATCCACGGAATGTTTGTGTTAATAGGACCCTCTGTCTGAAAAAGCCCTCTCTTTATTGCCTCAGGAAAAGGGCAATACAAATACATCCACAGAGATTTCATCAAACCAAGTCAGGATTTTTTGGGCATCTTGCTGGTTCTTAGTTTTAAATATCAGCTGTCTGTGCTTGATACTGTACTGAACTGACCCAAGATGAAACTCCTCCTTTACTTCTAAGCTAGACAAGGCTCAAAATATGATTCACCTAGAAAACATATGCTGTGCAAAGAAATAGAAATCTACATGTGGAAAGGGATTTATTACATTAAACAGAATAATTACCAACTAGATAGTTATTTAAATGCCTCAGGGAGGAAAAAGAGGAGTCAAAATAGTTTTATAGTGATTTGGAAAAAAGAAGCTGGTCAAAATTTTCCTTTTCTGTTTAGCTTCAAGGCATGCTGCAAGGTAGATCTGTTCGGTGTGGCTGCAGCACAGGTTGCTTTGAGGTAACGAATTAGTTGTGGACGTTTCTGTTCTGATAGATGTTTCAGTTCATACATATCTGGGCACTCTGGCTCCTGGACAAGTTTCATGCTGTTAAACTTTTGATGATTTATGTTAGCTAACAATGTATAACTAGCACATAATTTGCAAAGTGACATTAAGAGAGGGTTTAAAAATTTTTTTTGTACCCTACTTCCCTCTCTGGTCTTCTTTTTAAAGCAGATATGGGATTTATTACTCGTGCACAGCTAAAGAGCCACAGTCAGGCCCAAGGTAGAGAAGTAACATGGTCTCAGCAGATGTGAATTGCTAAACAGGGGAGAGATTGGTGAAACCTAGGGAAACATGGAGGCAGCACAGTAAACACAAGAATGAGCAAAATAGATGCACAAATACCCCAAAATTATGAACACCGGGGCAAGGTCAGATGCTGTTACATACTCAAGGCTTTGACTGAAGGAGCAACCTGCTCTTGTACAGGAGTCCCAGGAAGGGAAGAGTTAAAAATATTAAAAATTTATAGAAGGTAGAAAAGTACATTTGTACCTCTCAAGTATGAATGGTAACAAAATTCTTTGCTGTATTTGCCTCATCTGCTACTGAAACACTGACGAGGTATTGCAGAAACAATTTCCTGCACGATCCCTAAACTCCAGACACCACGACTTTAGATCTGTTAGAGTCTTCCAGACCTCAAGAGCAGCACAGCTGCTTCCTCTTTCCTAACATACAACTTAGCAAGAAATGAACTCTCTGAGTGTGTGTGCATATACAGAATTTTGTTTATATGTAAATGCTCGAAAAAATTTGGAACTACAACCAGTGACACATAAAACCCTGATGAAAAAGTAGCTGCTTCTGAAAAGTGGGTTTTGATGAATTTTGTATAATCTCTTTAAAGATTCTCTAATGCATATTTCAAAAGATGTTTCAATACTGTAAGTTTTAGATCGGCTCCTAACTGATAATTTAAGTTTTTCCAGGACTATTCTCCTGGTATCTAGTTTCCAAACTAAGATTTAAATGTATAGTAGTTCTGAATGAATTCACAGGCTGAATATTAGATTACAGCATATAAAACATCACAAAATCCTTTGTTAATGCTAAATTAAAACCTCAGCTAAGGCAAACTTACTAAAAGTATCTGGGAATACCAGAATTAGACACCTTTTGTGCTTAGCAGCTTTCTTGTATTACTTGTTTCTAGTGCCTCTGTATAACGAATTATCAAACATTGCCAATGACTTCAGCTCCTAAGATAGGCACAAACTGCAAAGAAATATATTGTTTCTAAATAAGATTATTTCTTATGAAAATAATCCCAGACAATAAATTACTACAACATTTAGCTGTTGTATGGGTGTGTAGACTCTAACCTCGAAACAGCTGCTGGATGTTTTAGATAATTTACGATTGTTAGGTAAGCTCAAGGCATTTTACTGATGTTAAACTCTGTCCTCACACTCCAGCTTTTCCATTTTCCCCCAGAGCTGTGGGTTTCCTGTTCCACAAGCTGGAGTCAGCTCACCTCTCCCGGATATCAAAAGGCAATGTCCTGTTCCTCCTGCTCACCCTGGTACAAGGCAGCAGGGCTGGAAGGTTGTGCACAGTGAGAGGCTCTGCACAGTGAGAGGCTCTGCACAGTGAGAGGCTCTGCTCATTCCCTCGGGATGGGGACATGACTCCTCTTGTGAGATGCTTTGAGGAATCCAGGTGGAAAGCACAGCTCTGCCCACCCACCCCAGCACATGGCCACAGTGCAACTGCTGGCTGCACAAAGCTCAGGTTCCAATTGCCAGAGTCCTTAGTTCTCACTCGGGCACCAAAACAAATGGTTTCAGGGGGAGCTGAACGCCCTGGAAAATACCAGCAAATGAAAAAACCTTCCTGGGCATGTTAAAAGCTGTTACATCACTTGAGTAACTGAAAGTAAAAGGGAAGTTAACAGTACCACTGCTTTTATCCAACTCTTGGTTTGCCATCTTCCAGTATGGCAACAAATTGAACAAATAGGAACAAAAAGTTCTGGCTTGTGTAAAAAATGTAAATTAGTTTTACATTCTCCTAAGCCCGTGTTTGTTCACATCATGCTTTATTTCACTGTGCCCAAAGCCTTTGTTCTCCAAAAGGCTGAGACACATAAGCAGCAAAAATGACACACGGTTAAGGACAAAGGGCATCAGGGTAAACCTTTCCCAATGTCTGTCTGCACCAGAGAACAGATCTCTGCAGCAGAGCTCCTGCCCATAGCATCCATACCTATTGCTCAGTCTATACATATCTTATCTATTAGCTCCATTTGCTGGATCACAGGGTGAGAGCAGAATATCCAATGGAGAGTTGCAGTGCAGAAAGCAAGCTCAGGTCCAAGAGGATAAGCCTGCTCTAGAGCAGAATCAAAGCATTAATCTCTCAGCTTCCTAAGAACCACGTCAGTCACTGTAATTATATATTTTAAAAATAAGCAATAGGTCTATTTTGTCTGTCCCTTAACAAACTGATGCCAAGTATCTGTCAACTATTTTAATATATGCTTTAATACAAGTAAAATCAAGATTGCAAGTAAATCATAAATGAATGCAGAAATGTGTTTGTAAACCTTAATTCTCCTACCATGATAATTGCTTAATATCTGGCATTAATGTTGTTTTTTCTAATGTCAGATAACTGACATTTAAACACATTTAAACATTAATGTGCAGGCATTCATGCAGAGACAGGGGATTATTTAAACAGGAAGGAATACAGTTTTAGGGAAAAATAAAATATTTGTCGTCCCACTGCAAAGGAGAATCTGACTTAATCAAGGTTACATATGTAATACATTTTCATACTAGGATTTTATAGCTATAGTATATGTGTATTCCAAAGGTGAATAATTTCAAATTTAACATTGCAAACTTAATCTGCCCGTGGCACAGCACCTTTAAAAATTTGTAGAAAATCTAATACAGTTAATTCTAAATTACATTTGTTTAGTATGCCTTCTCAGCTTGCAGGACATGAGTTAGAAAATACTTGCTCTTTCAAGATACAAGTTAAATTAAAGGTAAAATGCTGCACCTGCTTATTTTGGGACATATTGTATTTTCTTATCCCCTGATCCTCTTATGCCACTATTAAAAAATAATTATCAAACTTTCCTAGAAACTAATAATTAATCTTTTCTGTCCAAATGGAAAGCTATTTTCTCATGCAGTGCCCAGGTCTGACTGACTGCTGTGTGCCAATGCATTGCTTTGAGGCAACATCAATAAAGGCTAAAGGGATGTGTATGGGGCATTTCAAAGGGCTCAGAACAAAGATTCTTAGCTGGGGCTCCCCATAAAGGAAAATCATGACCTTTGCAATTAGTCTCACAAAAATCATAGCCACAAGAAAAATTTAATTTAATCTCATGCTCTCTAGGCCCATTTACTACTGCAGACACCATGGCTCATATCACAGGTGTTACATGCAACAAATGTAGGAGATAAGAAAAAAAAGATTAATCAATGATATTGGGCTTTACTAAAAAAATCCAAAAAGGTGACCCACTGTAGTTTTATTCTGAACTTACCCTTCTATTCCAAGCAATCAGAAACATTTGTGTAAAAATACATAATGAAGCTGTAATAGTTTAAACCTTTTGACTTAATCATAGGGCAGAATTGCTAAGGGACTAGCACTGGTCTCTGTGAGAGCAACAGAAAAATCCCTGAAATGGAAGCAACATAATGATCAAGCATAGATGGAATCAACAGGCACTTTCATCTTTATTTGTTTTAGACATGGACTTGGCTTTGAGTGCACAATATTTCAAAGAAAAGTCTCTAATGCTTCTGAAATAATCTGGAGACTCTATTTGCCACAGAGCTAAAAGAAATACCTCATCAGACCAAGGGACCTGATTGTCTCAGAGATTTGGCACAGGCGCTGTCTCAGCCAGGGCAGAAAGCCCCAGCGACTTCTATCTCCGAATAATAATGAGGAACCAGGCATCAGAGTCACTGCACATGGTTTTGAGCTAATTCCACTGGAAGATAAGCTACTCTTAAGACTCAAAGCATTTTTCCATGCCACAATATGAACATTTAATATCTGAAACACTTATTTCTTGTGAAACCATAATACCCAACTGTTACAGCTCTGGGAGTGACTCATTTAAATTTCTTAATTATTGCAAGCAACTTTGTCAATAATATAACATTTTGAAGAGATTAACTTTCTTTTTTAAACAATAAAAGCTTTTGTGTCAGCCAGCAACTCCTTAAAGGGTTTCATCTATTTTGCATTACTAAAATGCCAGAGCAACTCAATATTCACAGACAAAAATAAAATGTTTAAATAATGTGATGATTGTGACACAGAGTCAAATTCCACATTTGCTTTTGAAACTACAATGGCAAGATCTGTGCATTCTGTGAAGTAGCTACTAGATTTTTTTCTTACTCACTGCATGCACAAACTGCTCAGTGAAAAGCAACAAATTTATATTTGACTGTAGTAGTTTCTTTTGCACACTGATAAGCTACAAAACAGCTTCTCTAAAGTACTTCAACAAAAAAAATAAAAATGGGAAATCTAATGTCTTTAATATTACCTCTACCGTCATGTTTTCTAAATGTGGTTCATCAGATAATCAAGATCAACATCTCATTGTTGGTACAGACACAGCTTTATTTTAATTAACAAAGATATAAATTTTCTGAGGAATTGTGTTGTCAGAAAACAGAATTATGTTTCATGTCTTTCATCACTTCTCCAAGGAAGCCAGGGTTTCTCGACACTGAGGTTTGTTTATCTGCTTTCTTCTCTTACCAGATATTCCAAGAGCTGAACAGCGTCTGGGACCTGCACTCCAGAGACAGCCAGAGGGCTGCAACAGCCTGCCCAGGGACCTGGCACCTCTGAAGACAAGGGGTCCAGACACCCATCCTGCACCCTTTCGTGCCTTTCCCTACCAAGTCTTCATTGTCTGTTGTGGTCTGGTGGAAAGGTCCTTGCTTCTGGACAGGATGCATAAGCAATTTAAGATTTTCCAGGAAAGAGCAGAACTTTGCATGGTGCTCACATGTTTTCAAACACACTCGTGTATTTGCTGAGCACAATGATTACAAGTATCTAAATTCCTCATCTTTTGAAGAGAAAACCAGCAGATTATGACTGTTCTCGAAAAATAAAAACATCTCTGATGGATGAGAGTGATTTTGTATTCCTGTCACAAAAAAACCCCCCAAAAAACAAAAAACCAAACCTTCAGTTTTTGGAAGTTTAAAGTACTGAGGATAGACTTGACAGACTGTCATCGATTTGCTCCAGACATGAAGGAAGAATGCCATAACTATGCCCATTATGTTTCTGAAAGCATATCCAAAAAAGTACATTCATGCAACAGAGGAAGAAAGAAGGAAAAACTCATCTATTTTGCCTCCCCTCACAGCAGGCTCAAACTGTAACCAACACATGCACACTTGTTCTAAGACAAAATATCTTCATATACCTATCTGGTATTTCATTACACATGTATGAAATACTTGGATATATGCATAGCTAATGTACTTATTTCATATATACACACAGAGAGATAGAAAAATGCACATATGTATAAATACCTGAATAGCAGTGAGATCAAGACTTGATTTAAAAGGTCATTTTCAAAGCACAGAAGTTCTAGGTTCGCAACAATGTAATTCAATAAATAAAACTAGCTCATAGAATGTGAGAAAAAAATGAGACCATTGTGTAAGGACATAAATAGCATTCTCCTTCTTGCTTCGACACATTCAGAAATCCATAACTCTACACCAAAAAATTTCAGGCAAATAACCTAACAGATCTCTATCACAGCTTCAGAAAAATCTATTGGTAAGCGTTCACATTTGAACTGGCTACAACAGTTTAACAAGTGCCATTAAATTTTTATTACTGTTCATCATTCAGTGCCGTTCTTGATGACCTGTTTGCTTTTACCAGATACCTCACTGTTATGGCAATTCTCCAGCTAATTACACATTTACCACACGGATTGGTGCTGCACAACCCCCTGCTACCCCAAGTAGAATATATTGTTAATTGTGATAATATAAAGCTACAGTATTCAAACTGAGATGTTCCATAATCTCACCTGTGCAGTGGAGACTAGATAAAATTCACAGATCAAATGCCCATAAAGCAGAAAGTTTGTGGAAAAGAAAACAACAGATTCCTTCTCTCTTGCAAAACGAACGGGTCCAAACCATCACAGAAATAACATTTCAAGCTGCTGCTTGAAATGATGCCACCGTGACAGTTGGTCATTATGATTAATCTTGTGAGAAATACTGGTTATTATTAAATACATGTACATATCCATGCATTCACACAACAGCAAGAGTGCCCAACAAAACACGGCAGCACCATTACAGGAGTCTGCATCAACTCTGCTCTGTGTTCCACTCTTGCTTTTCCCAGAAATGGCACCACAGTTAGGGAAATGATACTTTAAACTGCTAGAAAATTTCCTGGATCCCTAACTGAGGAATGCTGTCTGGGGAAAAAAAAAATCAAAACATGCTCTTCATTGCTAAAATACTAAAATCTACCAGTGACTTAAATATAACACAGGAGCCCTACTGTGTTGAAAGGCCTGCTTATTACTGTCTTTAAGTCTGGAAAATTGCCACCTTATTTATAGCTCACTGGACTCAGTGGTCTGGCAACCAGACCACAAGGTTTCAGTTCAGGCCACGTACATTTTTCAAGGAAAATTGTTGTGCCTAATGATTCAACTTCTAGTCATTGCCACAGAAATACAAGAAAAAAAGGTCAAAGATGCATTTCCCCATTAAAGTGACTTCTAAATTTTTCTATTTTTATGGATCCTCATTTAAAAGCAAACCTGTTCAGTTTACTGCTCTATGAATTCCTTTTCAGCTGACTGGTATGTTATGAATCGACTGTGAATACGTGGACAATTATTTTGTGTGATGGTATTCACCAGGCTCTGACACTCCTATTTGAGTAGGATTTATATCTGATAGACAAAAATTAAATAAGTCTAGCTTGCAGATGGTTAAATAACTGAATTTATAAAGCTGACTGAGCAAAATGGCTCTCTTCAGAGGTTTCACTTTTAAATCTTGTTACTGCTCATTGGTGAGGATTTGCAAACACTGTGCCTGTCAAGCTGCCTGATCAGTGATAGCTTTGAAACTGAGCTAAAGCAGCATGGAGAAAAAGCCAAAACTGGATTTAGTCTCATTTCAACAACCATTTTAAACCTGTTCTCACTCAAAGAAATAAAAGTTATGATATTTTCATGCTTTCAGTTTACTGCATATCTTTAGCAATAACCTCTGCCTGAAAAATAAAAATCTCCAAAGTGAGTACAGAAGGAAAATGTCCTCGTTTTTTTTCCCTTTTAATTTCTGGGGGTTGTTTTGGGACCATGTTTTTGCTGACAATCAAGAGTGTTGAATCACATATTTCAATTTGGGGAAACATTACATGCATGATTTTCTATAGCATGGCCAGACCTAAAATTTGCTGGTTTCAGAGCAGAGTGTTCAGACAGACATTACAGTTTGATTCAGCTCTCTCGCCTCACATTGCCAGAGTTACTGAACGTGTCCCTCACACAATAGTTAGCACAAAATGACTTTACAGAATTAAATCTAGCATCGTCAATTCCAAGATAAAAAGCATGAGAGGATGTGAGTAAATGTACATGTTCAATTGTGTGCAATCAGCACATTTTGCAGAAGTGATAATTAGGATGAGGAACATCACCTCAGAGAACACCACCTTATCCTTACATTTGAGAAATAAAGAAAATAAAGTTTTTGAGTGAAGAGCAGAGTTTGAAGGGTACAGCATTACTTGCATACCTTAATGAAACAGGAGGATTCTTGAGTTTGAGAAAAGTCCTATGATGCAACCATTACAGTGAAAAAAATACTATAAACCTGTTATTTTTCTGTGCAAAATTTTACTTCTATTTCCCCTGTTCTCTCAAAGAAGTGATGGAGACTTATCTTCAACTATAGGCTCATCCTCCTTCGGGGGTACTGGCGGAAGGGTGAGCATTTTGCTTTTCTTTGAAGTGCAAGCACACACTGGAGATGAAAGCAACTGCATTATTGTCTTTGATGTTTTTGATACTGAATTTCTCGTTTGATTTTTCTTTGTAGACATTTGGAAAGTAGATTTACTTCCTCAATCAACCTTACCCTAAATCCTCAATAGGTACTTATCCCCTTAAATATCTGAAATTGATATCACTATATTTAAAAGTTAGAGTTTGGAACACTTTGATAAATGCAATAAATTCTAAAACATCCGCAACCTCTTTATTTGTACTGAGTCCTTAATCGCACTATGTGCTATATAAAGAGAAGAAGTAAAGCAAATCCTTATAACTTATGTGAGACACCACAAAGACAAGATGCTTGAAGCAAAAAAGCCTTATTCAAAGCAATCCTTTATGCACTGCTCTTAATATTGTGAATAGTGTGCTCATTAGACAAAACTTTTTAAAAAAGCCAAAAAACAAAAACAAACCCAAAACCAAAACAAAAAGCAAACCCCAAAAGCTGTTCTTCCAGGCAGCCAATGTTTAAAAGCTAAATCCTTCAAAAATATGCCTAAGCCTCCAAGTGGATTACTCAGACGAGTAAGGACTGTGTGAACGCTGGGTGCTCCGGGACTGCGTGACAGGAATAGCATGAAACAAAGGACAGCTGTAAGGAAACGGACAGCAGATGGGATAAGGATTCATATGATATGATAATTTACAGAGAAGTCACCTGTCTTGCATGTATATCTGGTTAGCTCATTTAAAAATCAAAATGTTACCTTTTGGGAGCCAGGTATAAAAAGCCACAAGAGGTGTTGGTATAATAATCAAGCATACGAGCTTCAGCTTTCTTTCCCATAGGTATATTTTATTTTACATATATTTGGAAAGGTAATTGAATTTTAAAACGGAGTAGTTATTGTTTCTTTCAAAAGATATTTCATTTTCATCTTGCACATGACGGTATCAAAAGAGAAGTGGCTGAAATATTCCATATGATTGAATATCTCCTTCTTCAATTTAATATTGGGCAGATACATTCTTCCAGAAAGAAAATGTACATCCACATGTAATCACACCTGGTTGAGAAGTGCCTGCCAAGACAGTTAGCATCATCACTTTTGCTCTTCCTTCAGAACAGAGTACACTCAGTAAGCAGGAGAACAGTTAAACTCCAGTGTACTTTACCTTACTGACTGAAATTTGAAGGTTCAGACAGACACATATCTTAAAGAACAGTGGGAGAAAAAAAAAAATAATTCAAACAAGGTGAAAATACAAACAGCCATGGCAAGAGCTGGTAAGCAGATTTTTTGTTATGAAATACCCTACAGAATTGTTTAATTACTTCTAAACAGCGAAGTCAGGGCTACATGACTTTTAGAAGCTCTTAGGATAACTGGGAAGTAACATGAAATTGAGGATGTTTCCATCTTTATGATAGGGTGTCTTCAAATTACAGATGTCTCAAGTCAAACTCTGCCTCTTGGCTATTGATGAAGAAACTGATATTTCATCTTTAGAATGAAAAACATTACAATGGGGAACTGACAAAAAAACCCTGGGTTTTTTTTTGTTAAAAATACTGGTCCTTCCTTTCCAAACTGTGTGGTTCTTCTTCAGGAGCTCTTATACCTCATTAACAGCTATATTAGCTCCTTTCAAAGACAGCTAATGGTACCTGACAGTATTTGCAGGCAGTTCCTACACCTGTATTGTGCTTAGTTTGGTTATGGCACATCAAGCTGACAGAATTTCTTGTCTCTTTGCACACCTTGCTCCTCTCGAGTAGGTGTAATTCAAGATGGGTGCTAAAAGAGAGACTCCACATTAAAATCTGCCTACAGAAATTGTCTCCAACTGGCTCCATAGATTCCGGTCAGCAGTAGCCTCAGTCTGGCTGGATCAGACATTTGAAGCCTACCACCAGTAAAGATGCCAGACATCATCATCCCAAAATCTCCTATCACCTCTAACAGCTTACTTGCCCCAAACCCTAACTCACTTCCCTGATAGGGCAACCCTGAATAAACAGCCTCCATCAGGGAGCTGCAGCTGCTTTCCACAGCAGCACAGCCTTTCTCAATCAGCTGCTCAGACACAGAATTAGCTGGGAAATCTCTTCAAATAATTTTGGACATAACAGAGGAATTGTTGGTAATCCCATAGTACCTGCACACAGGAGACTCCTTGATCCTTTCCACAGTGCAGGAATCCTGTGCCAGAGTGCGTGAGGAACTAGCAGCAATTTCTTTGTACCAAATAGCAGCTTACCCAGTGAATTAATAGTTTGTAATTCTGGGCCCAATGGAGATAAAGTAGAAGCTAGTTCTTAAGTACAGCTAGATAGATGTGTAGAGAGGAAAATACTGCCAAAGGAATTGAGACAAGACAAGCAGACTACTACAATTTATCCAGTGTCTCCAGTAAAAATACAATTACTGAACATGTTTTGCTGTAGCACCAGAAGCAGGATGCAAACATAAAACACATCTGCTGCTCCACACCATGGACCCTCCCAGAGGACTCGTGTACGACAGGACATTCAGTACTGTCACTCGAGGTGCTGCACTCTGCAGCTGAGCTTGGAGATGGCACAAAGCTTTCTCTGACAAGTTTCAGGTTCTCAGGTATCATAGGTTTGGATCAGCAAAAAGGAAGGTCAGACTGCTGCTGCTGCCGCCTATAGCTTTCCTACTTATTTTGGCATGCAAACCGATTATCCAGCTGCACTGCATTTCTAACTCCATTTAGCAGCAAGCACTTTACTAGCAAGGGGAAATGCTCATTTCATGTGACATGTTGAAATCCTCTTCCCTGGATCAGTCCATAGGACAAAAATATGCTAAACCGTAGTGCCATAATTCACTACCTTTTCAGGGTCAACTGTAAAATGATGTGGCTTTACTGAGGAACTGTCCCTTGAATGTTCTCACAGAAAACATGTATAAAACACATATAAAAGGTTCCTAGAAAAACCAGTGTAGGTATGTGGTTTACAGGACAATTTTTTCCTGCTTATTTATAGGAAATAAGCACAGTTTTTTCTTTATCTTTTTATTCTTAAAAGCTGCAGCATTTCACGTTGCAGCTACACATGCATATACCTAACACAACAAATATGCAATTATTGGTCTTTCCAAGAAGCAAAATGTGATAAATTAAGACATCCTTTTCTGGAAACAAAACTTCCTCTTTTATCCTGAATCTGCCCTATATAAAGATATATCTGCCATTTCTGGAACTATTTCTAAACCACCACGTTGCAAACATGCAGCCATATGAATATTCTTCCACCTTTCCCTGCATATACAAATTATAAGGCTGGTTCCTACCACTTCTCATTAGACATTCAGTAATCAAAGAACTTTATTAATTTTCAGTACTTCACCCTGCATTCTACTTTATACTGGGTGAACCTTTGAACTCTGTAATTAATATTACTCATATTTGCTAAGAAATTATTTGATCTCTGACTGCAAGCCACAATGATGTTAGTTAACTCTCTGACTTTACATGAAGTCTGCTCCTTTTAAAGTAAAAGGATGTAGAATAAAACTTAAAAATCCTACAGAACATGGGCATTTCCTACCTGGAAAAAAAAATCATATCCTGAACATGTGTATTTTCAATGGCAATGACAGAGGATGCAGTTGACATTGGGTCTGTAAGCTGTATTTAGCACATTTCTTCTCTCCAACAATTTGTACTCTTCGTTGGTGTCAGGACAAAGATACCATGCATTCAACACAAGTACCAGTGGCTAAGCTGGAGCACAGGAAGGAAACATTCTATTTCCAATGTCAGGAAGGGCTGAAGATGTTGCAGCAAACATTGCCCTTGCTATCTCACTGCTGCCAATCATTAGAGCTGCTATCCAGCACAACCAAAGATGTGAGTGCAGCACCTCTTCATCAGCCAAATGACAGACTTCAGCTTCAAATGAGGAGCAAACTGTTCCAGGTCCCTGGGCTGACACTGCACTGCAGAGGGCTGGAGAACACCTCCATCAGTGTCGCCATCAGATGGACTATGGGAGAGTTTTTATTATTTTATTATGGGAATTAATATGTTGGACAGATGAAGAAGAAAATGTTGTGTTTGCAAACAAAGGTTTGCATTCTTTTCTAAAAGAATGAGCAGGCAACTCCCACTTTCTAAATTAAACAGGCACCACAATAGCAAGGCATCCAGTGCCTACGCTGATTGAAAATGGTAACCCACCACGTTTAAAAACAAACTTAAAAACCCCAAAACAAACCACAAGATAAAGGAGAACAGTGCAAAAATCACTTCGCATCACACTAATTTTTATTCTATATCAGAGATGCTATGTTTTAAAAGCTGAGCAGCAATTAATTAAGAAAACTGCAACCTAAACCTCTAAGACATATGGATCACTCCAGTATTCAGCTCAGCCTCTCAACGAGGACTGATTACAAACTCATTTCAGTTACTATTTTCTGACAGCTACTGAAGAAAATAGAACTGCATGACAATTTTTTTCTAAGACATGAAATAGTAAACAAAGTATGTTACATGACATAGTAAATTAATGTTATTAGTGAAAGCAATCTGCCAAAATCTGGCATAAATAGTTGACAAAGTAGATCACAGAACAGTTGGGACCGCAAGGGATCTCTGAAGATCATCTGGAGTCCAACTGACCTGCTAAATACACATGTAAAAACACAACTGAATAAACTGTGATGGTAAAAAAATTAAAAATGACAACCAAAAGAGAATTTAAAAAGTTCCTTGTATTCGTAATTTATACAAGAAAATATTTTTAACATAGGAATAATTAGTTAATGCCCTGGAGAGCAGTATATGTATGCTATCTGACAAATGGATTAATGGTATTCCCCTAACTGACAAAAAACTGCTTTCTGTGTCTCTGACAACTCCCCCTGCCTTTCCCCCACCCCTCTTTAATCCTGATAGATCATGTCAAGTTCTTGATTCTTTCTGGACTAATTAAAACTCTTGGTTTGGTGCAGGCCTGAAAATAACAGTCTGGCTCAGACCTTCTTCCTAATTAAAATCTGTGTTTAGAAAAAAAGTATTTTTCCATACTTTTGTTCTTATATTCATGCCAAATTGCTTTGCTATGCAGTTTGTAGAGATTTAAATTTCTTTATGAATTTTCTATTATTTTTTGTAAAAAAGAAAAATGTGCAAAAAATATAAGAGATTTTCACATTTCACTTTTTTTCTTCTCCATATCCAACCTTGATACAACACAGGAGCTGCCTTGGTTTCTTTGAAAAAATGATGACTTTGAAAAATGAGAGCTTAACTGTCCCTAGTTTGAAAATGAAGATGATCCCTAACTGAAATGAAGCTGAATACACATTATTGATAAGTAGTGTTTATTTCATTAGTTTAGTTTTTTCCTTTGACAAAACATAAATGTGTTTTCCACAATAAAGCTATCAGAGGGCATGAACAAACTTCTAAAATCGTCTTGAAGGAACAAGCAAATCTGATGTGGTGAAACTATTTAAGCCATTTAACTAAGAGAAAAAAAACCCACAATAAACAAAATAATTCTTACAGAGCTGCCTGTCTTCAGATTTGTTAAGCTCTGTGAGTTTTCCGTTAAAACCTTTAGCCAAACAAAATTATTTCTGATTATGGAGGTCCTAGTTTTTCCAGGTTACCCCCAGGAATAATCTCGTCTTGTCTTTTAAAAGCACTGGAGACTGGAAGTAGAAGGAACAATGGCTCGTGGCAGGAGCCTGAAAGTCTCCTGAGGCAGAGGAAGGACTTCAGAGAGTTTGAGTGATACAGAGGCAAAACGGCAGAGCTACTTCTGGGGAGAGGAAAGAGAACCAACACAGCAAAGTCCCCCAAGAACAGGGGGAACGAGTCCGTGTTTGCATGCCTGGATAACAGGGATGGCTGTTCCTTGCTGCCATTCTGCCCATTCCTTGCTCTTTGCCAAAGGAAGTACCCAACAGCCACTAAACCACAGCGGGACCCCAACACCAGCTGGACACTTGATTCCAGGTCTAGGAATGCTATTGGTGCCACCAGCTGCCAGTCAGCATTGCCATGACCCCCTTTCCTGCAGGAACTACCCCAGCAACTCAATCATTTCCTCAGAACAAACTACCCACCACCATTCACAGCTCTCTCTCCTGGGTCTGAGGGCTTGAAAGCCTGGCCAGCCCCATGCCAGGCCACAGGACACACAGCTGGCATTTTAAGGCAGGCCACCATCTGACTGCTTGCAATAGTTACTCTCCAGCACCTTACTGACTAAACCCTAAACATTTCCACGGGATTTAGAGATATTTGTGGAATGATGTTCACATGTAAAGGGACAGAAATAATCTTTCTTGTTCAAACAGACACCGTTCATGCTTAACATCAAACAATAAATAGAAAGCTGAGCAAGTCCTCTAAATAGGTAATGAGTAACTCATACTGGCCTTTAGTAAGCTGGCATTAAACACTATCATTATAATTGGAATTGAATAAAAGCAATTAATAGAATTGATTTGTTTCTGTGCTCTTTTTTTAGAGATCTGAAAATTAGAAGTTAACAGAATTGTTCATTATGAACAAATCACAAACTATCATGCATTAACATATTACAGCTACTCTGAAATAAACTAAGCAATTTAACATAAAGGAACACCTCTAGAATGAAGCATTTATTTTTAATCCATTAACCCAGGCTATTTCTTTTTAACATTTGGCTGCCTTAGCAATATTTACATTTGCATTCTACAGAAACTTCCTCTCTAGCATATCTAACTAGATTTAATTTCTTCAGCTGCTGGACAGTTATACCTAAGATTCTTTTCCATAACACTAAATAAACAATCACTCTCTACCCCCAGTAAGTCCTGGGTAATTGCCAGCAGAGGTGTTAAGGATGAGCAGCCATGCAAGTGGCTTTTCCAGTGGGACAGACACTTGCCTTGCCACTCCAAATCACAGTAACACTCCTTTGCGTTTGCCAGAGAACTGCTCATCTGTGTGTTCCACAACCTCTTAATCTGTAGCACACAGGTTATTTTAAGCAGTTTAAAAAGAGCTCACTTGCACTAAACTAGATCTTTGTACTCAAATAGATTAGGGAGAACAAACATTAAAAGCTCTGCTGTCAACTGTCAGAGAGTGATAACATGTGCCGTGTGGGAAAGGTTACTTCAACCTATCCTGGCAAAGGAGGCCTGTCCACAGTGTGAAGTGTTCAGAACGGAACACAGTTCTCTGAGGAAATAGAATTTTTCGTTTACTGGAAGAATGATGGGTGTGTACAAAGGTACTTGAAGAGTTAATACAAGCAGCCTTAACTGTACCTGGTAAATAACTATGAAGACTTAGCTAACACGGGGTTTCTGTTCCTTTTTTAAATTCCGTTTCTTGGCAAGACATCTCTTAAACAGCTGATTTTTAGCAGTTTAAAAAACATAATCTTTATATACTTTTTCAAAAAAGTAAATATAGTTTTATCTGAACAACATATGTCCTAAAAAATAATTTCTGGCTCAATTATTGCTCAAGTATTTTCTGCCTTTCTAGGCTTCCTATCCCTGCCTGTGTTGCAGAGTGACAGTGGAACCAGCTTAATCTCAGCTCCATGGAGGGGAAGCAAAGCAGAGTTGGAAAAAAATGAAATTTCTAACTGTCCAAGAGGTGGGCTGGCCCATTCATGCTTATCATACAAATAAAATTTTGCTTGGACTCAAAGACACACAGCAAAGAGAAAAGTAGATAGAGATTTAAAAAAAATAATAAATTAAGTCCATTAAGAGGAATGTGCTAAGAGGCTGGGCTTGGAGCCAAACCGAAAGCATCCTGCAGCATGGAAAACCAGCTCACCTAGGAACAGTGAGAAGGGAAATAATCTCCACAAATGCAGTAATTGGCAAAAGATCAAACTTCTCTGTGAAGAAACTTTGCCTTCAAGGTACAGAACAGGAAGGGGGTAAGAAACCAAAACCACAGGTCATCTGAAATATCATAGGAGCTCTTTCCAAGAACAATGATAGGATGATTTTCCATGCATCTCACAAGAGCTCAGCTTCCACTGAAGGAAGCTGTCAAACATCATTGTCTCAGTTGCAGTTTCATGCCTAAAAGTGGTATTTGTACAACTTTTGTGGAAGTTCTGAGGCTTCACAAATGACAGAGGAAAAAGGACTGGTGAGACATCCAGCTCCTTTCTTCAGCCTGGCTCACAGGATGGATGTCTCCCTTCTCCTCACCTGATGATCACTGGGGTGCTGAAAGGGATTCTGTGTCTGAGAGCAGAGGGGAACAGGTCCCCAGAGTCACAAGCAACCTCTGCCTGCCCACGGCACCCACACAGACATGTGGCCTTACCCAATCCCACCTACCAGCACTTGAGAGCCTCACCATCTTTTCACATTAAAGCTTACACCAAAATCACTTGAAAACGTTGTTAGAAGCACAAGGTACTAGAGAAAAGAGCAGCTAAGTCCTGGATTTTCATCCCAGAGAATGTACTCGTCCTAACAATCAAACCACCCAGCTTCATGAGTGTTCCAACTATTTAAACTTCCTATGTAAGTCAATGTATGAGGTAGAAATAAATATTTTTTATTCACACCACTGATGTGACTGTTGGAAAATCAGCTCCTACCAATATGACATACCTGATTCATTAAACCTTTTTACAAGTCATATTTCAGGAGTCCCTTTTGAATTGATTTGAAAGTAAGCAAACTTTTCTTTGGCAGAGTTTATTTCCAGAAGTCCAAAACACACACACACACACAAAAAAAAAAAAAAAAAAAAAGACCTTAAGAAGAGTTTTCCTACTGTGAAGTTGAGTACTTTTGATTGAAATGGTATCTGGAGCAAAGTTAAATAATACTTCTGGGGTTAAATGCTGCAGTTGCTAAGCAGAGCGACCAGGAAAAAAGCCAAGTTTGGCTGATTTCCCCAAATGCATCACTCTGACCATCTGTGAGAGAGGTAATGTTCTCTTAAGAGAAGAAATAATTATCAAAAAATAGGTTGTGGGATTGTCTTGATACTTATTTTGTTGTTGTTCAATTAACTCTTCATTTATAGTCTTCCCAAGGCACAAAAACCCCCTGATGAAGCTGAACACTGTTGGTTCTGTTAATCCATGACATTTTTTTTCTGATGTGAGCAGGCACACTGTGCCATAGGTGAAGCTCCTCTAACACACCATGCTTACACACTGCATGTCATTTTACCCTGCAGTGTGTTGTCAGCTTTGTGAACAGAACCCTGGTTGCAGGTTTTTTACAAGCAGAGAAGTGCCTAGCCATGCGTGCCTGCAGCTGCCTCATTCGTGCAGACTGAAAACGGGAATTCTCCTTCAAAAAACCCCTTAAAACTGGAGAGGCTGATGATTGTCCATCTGTAAACCTGGGCTTGCATCTCCTGGAAGCTGTTGCAGAAATCAGAAGCACACCTACCGATATTAAGCAAAGTGTCCATTTTATTGTAATTATGCCATCTAGAAGGGCTGATTTCAGTTACTCTCTGCATTATTTCTAGGGTCATAAATCACTGATCCTGAATGGCAGAGGCTTATTACTTCCCAACTGCTCTCATCTGCTGGAGTGCCCACTGGGACACGGCACATCCCTAAAGCAGTCCTAATTTGCAAGGATCACTGAATAGACTTCTAGTTGGCCTTACTATTGAGCACATAGAAATACACCATTGAGGCTCCTTTCTCTCAGAAGTCATTCAATCATTAGCGCAAAAAAAGACGTTAAAAGGATTTTGAGCAAATCATACCATCTTTTTCCTTCTCAACTCAGATCGCAGCTTCCTGCTGCATGTGATCTCATTAATGCAGCATTTTCAGGGGCCAGCCAGAAATAATTTCCTAACTTTTTTTTTTTTAAAAGTCCAAAACATGGTGGCTTTAAAAATTCTCAAAGCTGCACAAGCTTATCTGTCTCCACTCAGGCACACTTCTGTTGCCCTTTAGCACCGCACACAATGTTATGATTAGTTTATCTCTCTACACATACTACCACATAGTTACTCTAAAATAACGTTAGAAAAAATAGAACATACTTATTCAAATATATTTTTGCTGTGATGCGGAATGCTACAAAGAGAGCAAGGACTAGAGAATTAAGCACATGAATCTAAGCATTATTTCTCATGCAGACAGCAGAAGATACAATTGCGCAGCCTGAGGCTCAAACATTATTATCCTTTGAGATATAGACATTAAAAGTAATTGCCAGGAAAATTGTTCTTCATCAATTACTTAAAATACATTGGAGTTGAACACTCCTTGCTATTTCTTCTAGGGAAACTACAAAGGGAAAGATATTTGTAAGGCATCTTTGCTTTTTCCTGCTCTTGTTCAGGGTTTGGGGGTTTTTTGGATACTTCTTCGTAAATTACAATTTGAACAGACATTTTGCTAGCTTACTTTCAAACACATTCTTCATTTTCCCCTTATCTGTACCTCTGTGTTGCACTAAAAATGATCAGAAATAACCAACCGTATTCATTGATTAGATGTAAAAATGTAATTTAAATTATAGTCCATAATTGCAACCAATTACTCTGTGCTGAAGTTTTGACACTCGCTATATTTGAATTACATTAGGTGAATTCTGAACCATGAATTCCCAAAATTTACGTTATTGTGCATGGGAAGACTTGTCAGCTATCATGTAGTCACTAATCGCTCAATTCATCGATAAACGTTAGTTATAATGACTGCAGGGAAATTAGATTAACTTGTTGAATGTATATAAGAGTGCTCTAAAAACTCTGCTTAAGTATCTTCTTTCTGATATATTCCCTGAATGAAATACAAAGATATTTAATTCCCTTCAGCCACTGCAATCTTTTCATTTTATCACCAATTATTTACACATACCCCTAACTACCAAGAAATAAGAAAATCATCTATACATTTAGAACAAATACAGAATTTGGGAATAACAAATAACTGTCAGCTAGGGATAAGTCAATTAATTTGTTTCAAGGAAAAAAACCACTCCCATTGAAATTTGAAATTGAATCATGTAATGTCCAGGATTTAAAGTTTATATAAAGTCAGGCAACAATAAAGAAAAAAAGGTTTTCACTCATATTAAAAAAAAAAACACTTTCTTTCCTTTTTTGGGCACACTTGAACTGTAGTCTCTTGAGATGCTTGCCTGACCCAAAGCCGAACAACTGCCAAGATAGTGACACAGAACAGCGTGGATAAAAGGGAT
This sequence comes from Orthonyx spaldingii, assembly GCA_013397795.1. Taxonomy (NCBI): domain Eukaryota; kingdom Metazoa; phylum Chordata; class Aves; order Passeriformes; family Orthonychidae; genus Orthonyx; species Orthonyx spaldingii. Next base: position 52,579 of record VZTJ01005473.1, read on the forward strand.
TGAACATAAGAAGACTGACTCAAAACAACCATGAAATGGAAGCATTTTTGCTTTTACTGTCATAAAATAACTCTTATTTCATACAGCACCTCAAGAGATGGTGACAGAAAGGGGAGCAGGGCAGCAGCTTACATGGATTTGTGCCCCCACCTCCCCAGCAGTGAAGACAAGCACAGGTGGTGGCAATGCCCAACACAGAAGTGACTTTAGGAGTTATAAATGGCAAGACTTCAGCAAAACCAAAGTGAAAGCAATTAAGTGAAACTTCCAAGTTAAAAAGCCCTGGACCTCCCCTTTCCCTTTCCCATCAGGTTCCTGTAGAATTAAAGTGCTGGGGTTTTTTTTCCTGCCTTCCTTCCCTCCTTCGTAATTCAGTGTAGTCTGCAGATACAAAATTAATATTCATTATACTTTTAATTTACATGATATAAATTTTGAGGAAGCTGTTAGAGAAAGCTCCTCTGTAACTTAAAACATATTGTCCAAACAGCTTTATTCACATGTACAGATTCCTTTATTATTTCCAGTTTGTGCTACCTCTGATTTTGCTTACTGCATCTAAATTTCTTTCCTGTTCAACTAGACTATATTGTCTTCCATACCTTACAACCATAATGAGGCTATGTAGGGTTGTATAAAGCTCTTTTGATGAGAACTGGTCTACAAGTAACAAAAGATTACTTGGTCTTCTCACAGTTTTTACCCATTTCTTTATTTGCATAGTTATACACAGTAAGTTTCAGCTGTTATCAACATTTTTACTATGAATTTATACTAAAAACCTGTTAGTCTGCTTGAACACATTTTGCAATATTTTTTCTTGTATTTATTCTACAAATTCACAAGCTGTATGTTTCCCTCTGCAGTGGCATGAAGCTAGCATTTTTAACCAGAGCAGGATTAAATTTTCTGTGTGATCATAAAGCATGAAAGCTTTACCACACAAGACAGTCCCCTGTGACCTCAGCTACAGAAATGGAATAAGTTTAAGTATGTTCTTCCCAGGAATCCTCTCTCTCTGCTCCCCTTCAGGTCCCTTCTCTTTTACTTTTATTAATAATGCCAACTACTTTACACCTTGCTGGATCATTATTTGGTTCTCTGAATGTTGGTGATGTTGCAAAGGTAAAAAAAAAATCAAAGCAACCTCTAAAAATTCAGAAGTTTGATTTGAACCACTGTAGGCATAACAAAAGCAGCTTTAAAGTCAGATCACAGTGATGAGGAGTTTCTTTAGAAGAAAAGAAACATTAACCTTTTATTATTTCTCACAGCACTCAAATAATTCATACAAGAAGTATGCAAAAAGTCTAAATACTTTCCCATCTACATTTCTATCATTATTTCTCCATATCTAGTATTTCAGTTTTATCTTTTAAATCAGAGGTACTAAGCCACTTTTGCCATCTTATGAACCCAAGGCCTAGAAGTTGTGCCCCAACTTACCATCTCATTTCATTTATTGCAAGCTAAACTAACTATGGTTCAGATGCTCTTGTGACATCTGCTGCACTCCAGACCATCTCGTTCTCTTGGAACTCTCCCATCTTCCCTAATTATTTTGTTCCCTTGATGCTGGGGGAATGTAAAATTTTGTTGCTTAGAAGACTCTAACATGACAATCTCAGAGGAGAATACACAGCCCACCATTAGAGGAAGATCACCAGAAAAAAAGAGCAGACAATTAAGAGGCTGACATTTTTGCAAAGACCTGAAACTCCAGTTACTGTAAAATAATAAGTAATTCTAGTTTGTAAGGGAAAAAAATACAAGCAGCATATCCTACCTGCAGCTCTTTCTGCCTCACCAGTCTAACAAGGTCTAGAAGTTCAGCATGCAGTGTGGGCATAAATATATGACTACAAAACAGCAAAGTCCTGCCTGCCACCCTCATATTCCATAATCACCCGTCTCCTACTCCCATAATTAAATCCTGAGATGTGTGTGCTGGTTTTGCATGACCTGGTTTTTGGTAGCAGGGGGGTCACAGAGGTGGCTTCAGTGAGGAGCTGCTGGAAGCTTCCACCATGTCCAGCAGAGCCAATCCCTGATGGCTCTGAAGATGGACATGCTGATGGCCAAGGCTGGGACACTTAGAGAGGCTGGTAACGCCTCTGTGATGACAGATTTAAGAAGAAAATCAAAACAGATTTAAGAAGTGGGGGCAGTGTTAATTCCAGCCAGAGAAGAGGAGGAGGTGAGAACATGTGAGGGAAACAACAATGGAGACACCAAGGTCAGTGGAGAAGGAGGGGCAGGAGGTGCTCCAGGCACTGGAGCTGAGATTGCTCTGCAGGCCCTGGTGAGGACCATGGTGAAGCAGCTGTGCCCCTGCAGCCCATGGGGTCCACGGGGATGCAGAGATCCACCCTCAGCCCCTGGGGGAGGTGCCCACGCCAGAGCAGGTGGATGCCTGGAGGGGGCTGTGATCCAGGGGAAGACCCAGTGGAGAGAGAGGGGCCCTCAGCTCCCAGGCTGGAGCAGCCTGTCCCTGGAGGACTGCAGCCCGTGGAAGAGTGACCCACGCCAGAGCAGTTTTGGGAGGACTGTGTGCCCGTGGGAGGGACTCACATTGCAGCAGTTTTGGGAGGACTGTTGCTCATGAGATTTGAAGCCATGCTGGAGAAGTTCACAGAGAACTGTCTCCCCTGGGAGGGACCCCAAGATCTCACAGGGAAAGGGGTCCTTTTCCTGAGCAGCAGAAGAAAACCTCAGGTGACGAACTGACCAAAACCCCCATGCCCTGTCTCCCTGTTGGTGGGAAGGAGGGAGGGGTTGGGGGAAAAAAAGATGTTTTTAAGGACTTATTTTACTTCTCATTTACTCCTCTGATTTTGTTAGTAATAAATTCACTTTGTACTTCTAAACTGAGCCTGTTCTGCCCTTGGAGTGTTTTCTCACAGTCCTTATCTCAACTCATGAACCCTTTGTTAATTTTTTTCTCTCTCCTCTACCCAGCTGTGGCAGGGGAGGGTGAGCACGCAGCTTTCGTGGGTGCCTGGCCAGGTTCAAACCACAACAGCATGAGACAGAAGTGGATGGGATCGCACACCACAATCTTGATACGCTGCACTTAACACTACTGAAAACACAGTTGAGCAGCACAAAGAGCAACTTATTTTTTGGTGAAACACCACAAATATGTAGTTCTTAGAAGTGTAGGGAAGAAAGGATTGATAGCAAATGTTATTGAGTGTTTCTGTAGTTCTTCAACAATTAAAAGCTTTCCACTGAAACTTGCACAAGTGTTAATGATAATAAACAAACATCCAATAATCTCAGCACAGCAGATTTTGATCATATGGAAAACTTGGAGGAAAATGTGTCATGACCACATGACTCCTTCCATGTAGAGTGTGTGATGATGAGGTATAGTTTGTGTGAATTCCTGGGTTATTTTTGCTTCATAATTTCTCCATGTGAGAAAGGGCTATTTGAAATTACTATCTGCATTTACAGAGTTCGTATAAAATTCAGCTCTACAACAGAAAAAAAAGTGAAAAAAAAAAAAAAAGAAATTAGGTCACAAATATAGGTAAGGATCTCAACAAGCAATCTACCAATCAAACCAAGTAAGAGAAGTTTTAGAGGTGCCAAGTAATTAAGCATGAGCATGCAATAATTTTTTTTCTTGTTTCTAATGTCCCAAGTGTGCTCTCTGGGTACCTGCAGAACATCCCAGCAGTGTTCTCCTGAAAGCAGCAGAGTCCTACTCGTGCAGGCACAGTTTCAGATGCCCACCTACCCCACTCCTTGCCCAGTGCTGCAGTGGGACATGCGCTCCCCACCAGAACCGAGTGGGCAAAGAATGGGCACAAGAAACGTTAAAGGAGAGAGAGCTATCAAAAGATAAACACATGATAATTATTTTATTGCCTCCATCCTGTCAGAACACATTTGTTTTTATATATCCATAAAGCAGACTTCTGCCCTCAGAACAGCTCTGTTGTGAGAGATTAGTATCTGTCAACTAAATTTTGAAGTGTGCTGTGGTTTAAGCTGGCAGGCAGATGGAGCACCACAGAGCCATTCACTCCCTCCCTGCAGTGGGGTGGGGGAGAGAATTGGAAAAAAGGCAAAACCTGTGGGTCAAGATAAAGACCGTTTAATAGGACAGAAAAGGAAGGGAAACCAGTAATAATAATAACAGAAGACACAAAACAAATGATGTACAATGGGACTGATCACCACCTGCTGAGCAATGCCCAGCCAGTCCCTGGTCAGTGGGTCACCACCCCCTGGCCAGATCTCCCCAGTTTTGTTGCTCAGCAGGACACTCTGGAGCGTGTCTGGAACATCCCTGGGGTGAGCTGAGCTTGGCTGTCCCAGCTGTGCCCCCTCCCAGCTCCCTGGCAGGGCAGCAAGAGAAGCAGAGGAGTCCCGGACTGTGCAAGCACTGCCCAGCAGCAGCTCACACATCCCCGTGTTATCCACGATTCTCACACGAAATCCAAAGCACAGCACAGCACCAGCTACTAGGAAGGAATTAACCCTATCCAAGCTGAACAGAACAGACAATGAATGGCCAATAAACCTTGTTTTGAATTGAATACAAATCAATTACTATCATTTTTAAAGCCCAGACAGAAACAATGGTAAGCTCAAAGGCTTTAAGCAACTTGTTTACCACAGTCAAAAGATCTCAGAGAAGTAAGTCCAACATCTCTGTAAGAACATGACAACAGATAAGAACATGCATCCTGGATTACTTTTCCCCTTGTTTTAATTGTCACTTTAATGCAAATACTCCACAAATCAACCAATGCACTGAATTATCGGTGTGATAATATATTCAAATATTTGACATTTACATTAACTGGAGATAATGAAGAAAATATTTTTGTTGTTCATTGGATGAGACTAAATGGGCTGGAAATTCAAATGAATAAAACATCATTACAACATCCACTGTACACCTGTTCACAGCTCTTTTAACAGCTTGATATTTTTATTAGGTGCATGCACAGCAATGCAAGGACAAATGACCATTTTGACACTCATTGATAGAAGCAAGCACCCAGAGCTCAGTGTGTGGGGTCGCTTAAACCACAGAGCTCTGACAAGTGCTTAACTAGCCCCAAAATGCCTCCACTTAGTCTTGACTTCTAATTTTATAAATTATTTACAGTTTAGTAGGTGCAAAGCTAGTGGAAAATGCCTTTTCTGGCAGCTTGATTGACAGGATAATTATACTGTGGTTTTGTTTTTAGCACTGTTACGCAGAATCATAATGCTATAAAAACAAAATATGAATGTTATGAGCTTTTAACTTTGACAAGGTCATTCTGAAGCCTACCAAACAGATGTCATGAAAAGCCGCTGCTGTCATTAGCCAGGTCCTGTAAGTACTGCTGCACCTCTCCAGCTGTATTTTAGTAAGACTAAATACTTGTTTCTGTATAAATTTTAAGATTGAACTCTTAAAATCAAAAAAATCAGAAGCAGCAATACAGATATTTATTCTTTCTCATTAGTATTATGTCTTTCGAGGAAGTGCCTAGAACCACTTGCAACAGGTTATGTTCCTCTGTGTGAGGCTCTGTATTTCAGTCAATTAATGCCTTGCAGGAATTTTTATAGACTTTCAGCTGAAAAACAGCACAATTCAATAGAAATGAGACAGCCCTACAGAATTTACCCTTTAAAATACATTTGATCTATGGTTTATGAGGATTCCTGATTATTACAGACTTTAATGAGAGAGATGAATGAGTACATTCAGATGAATGAAGTCACACTGCAGCTTCGTGTCCATGTCTTTATTCATCCCTGTCGCTATTCACCCCTGCCAGCTACAACCTTGATTAGCATTTAAACACTCAGAAGATTGGTAAAGATATTGAATAAGAAGTTGTAACAAATCTGGCAGAAAGTAGTGTCACCTGAGGCCCAAACTACCCTGAGTTGTGAAGCAATAGTGTATACATAACACTCTGGGAGCCAAGAAATCTTTTGAATAACTGGTTGAACTTATTCTTTAGGCTACTAAGAAGTGAATGGATTTAAGTTGCATGTCTATAAAGACAGGACTCCAATAACAGAATGAAGATGTTATAAAAGCAAAAAGAACAAGGGCAAGGTCTCAGTGCATGGTAAAGAAAAATGGCTGCAGGTATTGGGTGACCATACATAATGTATTTCCTTGCTTATTTGATATTGCAAATTCTACTCATGCTGCAGTCCAGGAGAGGACAACAATGAAGTCCATTGCTCTTGCCCTTTTTGCATGATTCTGAATCTATGGCCACAAACATAACTGCAGTAAGATCTGAGTCAAACCAAATACCCTGCACAGAAACTTACTGCTCTAATGAATGTCCAATGGAGCAGGAGACTCACAAAGATACAACACCAAACTGTGCTGGAGCAACCAAGTCACGCTTTATTTGTCCATGTGCATTCTCATTCAGATTTTTCTCTTGCCTAGGAAAGATTATCATTTCCTATCCTGACTGATGCTTTCACAGAAGCTTGGTACCTACTCTGAGGCTGTTAGTTTCCTTCTCTTTTTTTATTCCTTCCCTTCTCTTCCTCCTTCACATATCTGCCCACATGCATTATAGATAAAACCATGCTCATAATAAAGCCTCTAAAAGAATATCATGTCAGGAGTGTTAGTGAAAAAAAGAAACAAATAGATTCTACTTTAAGATATCTTATTTCTCATTATGTCCAAACAGTTCTTCCTATCCGCTTCTTCTCATCAACCAAAGCACTATTTTATCTTTCAGAAACACTGTAGGCAAAGCACATGAGGGAATGAATACACAAGTGATATCAGTAGAACTCAGTTATCAATTTGGGCTTCCCTGTTGTCTTGTTACAGACAAGGAGCTGTCTATAGCAGGCTCAAATGAATGATGGCTCACCGGTGCTTCTCTTAAACCATTTACTATAAGGCCAGGTGTTCTAAAAAGTGACCTCTTCTATTATCAGGTACCCAGAAAAGCACTATTTCAACTCTGCTGTGACAGGAGATCCCACGTTTCAGCCTCATGCTGCAGTCTGTTAAAGGTAAATGTGACAGATCACACAGAGGCTTCTAAAACTGTTCCATGACTATTTGACTTCATCTGCTTTGACAGTTCTGCAGAGAAGCCAGCTCCAGTAGTAAACACAAAAGACATCTCAGACAGCAGATACACTGTGCCTATGCATAGTATTTTCAGGTAGAAACATTTTTTAAATAGTTGTGATAAATTAAGAAGGAACAATAGCTTATATGAGCAGAAACGTTACTTCTCATCTTGAAAGGAAACATGGAAGACAATGTGTATAATACCAATACATTAAAATAAATGCTACTTGCTATAGTAAATAAATTATTGTAAATATTTTGAGAATAACCATTAAGAAGAAAGGTGCATACTATGTTGTTATTAAATGTTTTAAGACAGTCTTGAAAAAAAAAAATCCCTGCTAGGCCCTTTGTTTTCTGCTAATTCTCAAGAGCAGATCAAACTCAGGCAGTCACCTTTACTTGGAAAGGTATACACCTTCCTTCATTGGGAATCCACAGTTTAATGATTAATTTAGTGCAGCTATGGAAGGATAACTTTTCTCCCAACACGATGCATTCTTTATAAGCCTTTCCAGCAAATCCCAGAAAGGCAAAACCACAGTGATTTTATTTCTGACCCCAAGTTTAACCTCACAATTTGCACAAGCTGTTCTTACTTTATTGGTGCACCTACATTACACTACTAGTAGTACACCCATGAACTAAACCTGACTAAAAATAGAGGATGCTTTTGCTTTCTTGTGTAGGCAGATATTGTAAAGAAACCATATGTGGCCTACAGGCTTTACCAAGGATGCACACAAGTGAGTTTAGGGGTCTGTGCTCCACAGCTGAAGACATAATATCACTCAAACCATATTATATGTGCCCATAAGCTGTGCATCAGTTCCTACTGGAATAAGCTATATCCCAAATACTCTCCCTTCCTAAAACCAGGGAAGCACATTGTCACAACTTATGTCTTGGTAGTACCAATCCTGATAACTTAAATAACTGCAATTACAATGATAGACTCGGGATTTTGTAAATCAATATATTTTCATGTACACCTATGACCTTCCTGCTCCTACCAACAGGGATGATTATAATAACTTTTTCCAAAAGTAATTAGACCACCCCTCATCTGACAGCATCAAGCTGCTTTGCCAAGGCATACTCAAACCAACATAAACCATCTAAAGCTGAAAAGACTTTCACCAAATGGCTCCAGCCTATGCAACAAAGCTCCAGACCCAATGCAAGACAAGCTTTGCATTAAGATGTAAATATAGTACTCATGGACAGAGAAAATAACCCCTGCCTGTCATTGCCATGATGACTGATGGATTCTAAAACTGTTTTATGTATTATTTAAATTTGAAAGAATTGGGGGCAAATGTTCAGAATCATAAGTGTTGCTCTGGCTGTCTTTATGATTTGTTGACAGAGGCTTTAAGCAGAATGGGGATGCAGCAACGATGAATGCAGAAAACTCAAAATTCTTAATTTTTTTCCTTCATTATTTCTCATATAACCTTTTTCTTCCCGAGCAAGATGTAGGTCAATATAAGGGTACCAAAAAACCAACCAACTTTTACATTTGCCATATTTTATACAGTAGAAAAAACCCTACCATTTCAGTCTGCCTGACTGCTGTTGCAATGTCTTAAATCTTGTCTGAACTGAGAAGCAGGCCTTATTTTCCCTTCAGTATAAGTTGCTCTTAGCTGAGAGAAAATGAAACCTGTGTATCACAATAGAACTGAAGGTCAGGAGGTGATTCAGCTTGCTGTGGCAAGTAGTGTTGATCTAAATCACAACTGCTTGCTCAGCGCTGCTCACACAACAGGAAGAAGTGGAAGGGAGGTTGCACAAAGCCACTATCAGGTTACTTCTGTCTCAGTCTTTGAAATAATTTTCTTCCCCCTACAGCTTTGTTTCCTTTATGATTTTAATGAACTGAACTGCCAAGGGAAGAAAAAAACCAAGGAATGCTAAGAAAGGGCTTAGGTGTCTGCTGGAAGGTATATGGAGGACATCACCTTATTCCAAATAATAATCTAATTGCAAATGGCTTCCTAAGGCATTTGAATTTTCTAGATAACATAACATCTTAGTCCACAATCCGTTTAATCTGGAAAGCAACATTAGGGAGGGGAGTGACTGTGCTCTACTCCTCACACAAAGCCACTTTGTTCTCTTCTCCCTTGTGGTGGAAGCGCTGTTGTAGCCACACGGTGAGGTAGGAAATGCATCCAGCCAAAACTCACAGCAGCAGGAGGCAGTTCTGTTTGGGCTGGATCAGTTCACAGACTCGGGGTGTCATGTGGCTGCGTGTGAATTTCTGTAGCACAAACACGGGATGGGAACATATGGGCCTGCAGTGGTTCCTGCTGAACTGAACTGATAATGGAATGGTGGTGTGCAGTCCCTCCCCTGAGACAGGCACAGGTTAGAAACTAAACCTCCTTTCTGGTCTTCACTGGTCTGGAGTGAAGGCATCGAGACAAGGGCAACAGAACCACTCTTCTAGTTAACTCATTTGAGCAAAATAAAACGTTCTCACCTGCTTCCCAAGTTGTCCAACAAATAAATATGACTACATTAAAAACATGAATAGGAGTGGTGAGGATTGCTCAGATTTGGAAAGTGAAAGATCTTGTGGGCAAGCCTGCACTGAAGGACAGCAGTGTGTCCTAATGCTGTTCCTGAAAGTCACCAGCCTCAGCCAGGCACATCACCAACCATCAGCTAGGTAGGAACTGGTGTTTTTACACCACATTTGCTATCAATGGTTGTTCTGAAGTTTCACCTCTGAGGTAAGATGGTATAATTTACATGTGGAGTAGCAGACAGATCCAGAGCCATCTATTTGCAGTATTTTACAGAGCAATAGTAGAACAATTTTGAATGAACTATGGCCTAAATTGAGAAAGGAGGAAAAAGGTCAATAAACAGAATGAAAATCTCCTAATTTGATCCATTTGCTGACAACAAACACAGATTGGGCAAAGCACCAGACAACTCTAACAGAACTAGCAAGGTTAATGGAGCTGCTGCTATAACATATTGTAGATCTCGTAGTGTCAGTGGCGATAGTGGTAATGTTGTAAACACAGTTTGTTTTCCATCTGGTGTGTGGTATATGCCCTTGATAAAAGGGTGCTGCATTATGCATTTCTGCTCTCCTAAATTTATTTACTCCTAAAAATGTATAATGATTTTAATAGCCATATACAAAGACAGAAGTTCTGCTTTTAAAAAAAAATGCTCATAAAAAATTTCCCTAATGAGGTTAAGGACAACATCAAATCAAATATATAGCCATAATAATTACGGGATTCTTCCCTTCCCTTCAAAAAAACCCATTCAACTACTTCTGCAGTTAAATATCCTCAGAGTGGTTGATGTGGATGCTGCCTAAGACTCAAATGGGATATAATAATAATAATAATAATGATATTTTACATTTGAATTCATCCCAAGCACTTCACAAATTACATAATGCACAATTTTGAAGCTATTAATTAAAACTATAAAAGATCTATGTTCCAAAGCAAATTAAAATCAATGGGAAGTCTTATCTTCATTGCAAGCGACTTTGGATCAAGCCTTGAGAGATCACTAATATAAAAATAAAGTACCTTTCGGTAGCACTTCATGTTAACTTGCAATAGTTGTGAATCTCAGATCCAACTTCCTCCTGTACTCTTAGGGATACACACTGCTGAGCACATACTTTTAATTCTCTTAATCAATGTTTTTAACTAATATTCTTGTTGAAGCCTTGATCTGAAATATAACCACTCTTTTCATCAAAATATTTGCAAGAGAGAATGTGGAGCCTTGAAGATTCCTGTTTGAATTGTGCATAGTATCTATGGTTACAATATATTATGGATGGTAGGGACCAGGAACACACTGTGTGCAGTGGAGAGAGGTGCAGTCAGACAGAATGTAAGACAGCCTGAAGGAGGTAATACTTTGTCTAGAGAAATTCTGTGTAGTGCTGGAGTAGGCTGATTAGAGGGAATAAACAAAAGGGAAGGGAAATCACATGCAAACAAGTCCTATGGTGGCATTAAATTAATATCAAATAAACTGGGGAGATTATGAACTGGCCAAGGAGAGGGGCCCACCCAAGGGCGATGAGCTGTTCAGGAAGGCGGGGCACGGTGTGTGCCACTCCCCATGATCCACTTGTGACCCTGAACGTCTGAAATGACATCTTGTGCCCTGGCCTCTGATGCCAGCACGGGCACTGGATCCCGTGCTGTGGCAGAGCAATGCTTGTCCTTGTCACTGAGGGAGCAGCTCAGTGAGTTACTCGTGTCTGCTGCGCACATCGAATTCACCACCAGCAACGACGAACCAAAAAGGCTGAAATTTGCTGTGCAAGTGTTTGCTTGAAGTCTACCCTCGACCAGCAGCATTGAGTACACAACTCGTGCAAACATCTCTTCAGACACCAGGCTCTAAGAATTAGTTTGGATTTTACTTTTCAGAGCAAACAATTAGATTCACAGTGTGAAGATTAATTCCATTCAATATGAGCTAGTAGCTGCAGCCTAGGTCACCTCAAAAGTTGCAGTACAGAATCACAATGGATGCAGTTTGAATGCAGAGGTATACACTGAGTTTTAAGAGCTGATTTTTCACACTGAAAGAATCACAACACGAGCCCATCCACTTTTTACACACTGACATCATGGAGACAAACAGTTCTTATTATTAAATATTCTCATCTAAGAAAAAGACAATCGATTTTTTTTTTTTTTTCTCCCCAAAATAGAGATTTGGTGACAACTTGCTTTTTGCAGAAGAATGGAACCTGGATTTCCCCCATCCCTTCCAAGCATTTTGTTATGTTGTAGTAGTAAAAATCCTAAATTTTCCAATTTAGCATTTTACATTTCCCTTCTTTTAACCCCCTTAGGGAAACAGAACTGAAAGAAAAACAAGTTTCAAAAAGTGAACATCAGTCTTACTAGCCTACTTTTCCCAGTGGAGAAGGTGAAAAATCCAAGTGTGAAATTATAAATATATATACATAAGTGAGCACAGTTGGAAGGAAAGGAAGAGTTAAAAAAGAAAGAACTGACGTTAAATTCTCAAATACCCATATTGAATTGCCAAAAATGTGAAAACAGATTGAATAAAACTGGAGATGAAACATGTTTGTATTCTCTCAAACATTCTGAGATTGCACTAACAGAACAAGAAAATAGTTTTTAAAAATTCGGTTCCATTTGACTGTACTTCCTTTGTTTTGTTCAGGTTTGGAGGAGAAAATTTCAAACACAGCCTAGTTAGTTGTTCACTGCATTTCTTTCCAGACACAATGATGAGAACTGTTTTGAAGAAGCTTGTGAGAGAAGAATTCTTTTGAGAGAAACCATGTCCTTAACTGGAGAATCTGAATCTCGAGCTCATACTCCAAACTCTAAAGCAACATTTACATTTTTAAGGAATATGCTGTATAGGCTTATTCAGCTGACAGACTGAGTTTGCCAGTATTTGTTCCTCATTTTAAAAAAAAATGAAAATATTCCATTTTGACTGTTACACGTAATGTAAAAAGTGCTCTTCTACTGAGAGGTTGGAATAGGAAGAGCATTTCTCAACAATGTTGCTGAAAACAAACACCCCACACCTCCTTTCTATAAAAGTTATTTAGATTACAGAAAATAATATGGATGCAAATATAGTGTCCAAATGATAGCACAGTTCCAGCAAAACTGTTTCCAAGGAAAGCACACTATTAATCCCAGGGAGCTCTCAGATGTACAGAAGACCTGGTTAGGTTATATATACACCGAATTCCATGGCTGTTATTATGCAGTGGTTACACTGCAAGTGCCAGGAGTCACCAGGGATGATTAGGAGGAGATGGCACTGGTGCTATTTAAGCAACTAAGATAAATACACTCATTGTAATAGGTTACTGTTCACACACACAACATGCATTAGCTTTTGACCTGATGAGGATGTAGTTTAAAATAGTTAAGACAGAAAGCATAAAGGAGAAGATGTATTATTATCACATAACAAAATGACACTTACTCAGTTACAGGACCCTGACAAGCACAGGAGACAAACCCGTGTTACCTGAATTCATTAGTCCTTTTACTTATTATGTTCCTCTAAACATATGATTACACAAAATTACTCCACTTTTCTCTAACTCGTTGTCATGATGAGCTATCATGCCCTTGTCATGCATGATGTGGTTGGCTAGGATACCATCTTTTTTCCTTAAAGCCAATTTTCCTTTCTGCCCTCCTTTTCCCACTCTGGCTTTTACACAGAAAAATTAACTTCTAGCACTTTGTGTGAATACAGCTATTGGAAAAAATTCCCGATATTACAGAATTATTTTTTTCAAGTTAAGAGTGAATATTAAGTTACTTCAATTGCCATAGGTACGTCAAATATCCCTGTGCATTTAAAGCCTCTAAATCTGAAGTTTATGAGTTTGACTATTAGTTGGAAACCAGAAATCCAAAAGATTTTCCATGCATTTATTACTGTGAGGCATCACATCACACACCGTAACCATTCTACCCACATTCATCAGAAGAGTTACCTGGGATGTGAGTTGTATTCATTTTATACCTTGTTTAGGTTAATCTAATCCATACTTTAAGCTGAAATATTCTATTCTTTCGGTATACAATTTTATCACCACCATTTTATTGAAACTTGATTGATCTACATTGTGAATGATTCAGCTGTAAACAGCTGTGGATCTTGTATTTAAAAATTCTTGATGACAAACTCCTCAGCAGTTTGGTGGCTCTTACCAACTAATTATTAAAATAAATAAATTGTAGATTAGTAATATGTGCATTTTGTCATTGACTATACTGAAAAATCCCCTCAACACAGTAAGAGATATTTACAAAATAAGATTTATATTTAAAAATTATTGTATCTCTTTTTTCTTCCTTTAATTTTAAATGAAGTCTTTTCTACTCCTGTAGACTACAATCACTTATAAGGTAGATAACAGCTAGAAAGTTTATCTTTAATAATTCCCAGAATGTTTCTTTTTTAGATTTCTACTTTTCACTAAATGATGGCAAATATTTTGTGATATACATGAATATATAAATATTTCTTTTTCCCATGTTAATCTTTGATTCATGGATCAACAGAAGAGTTATTTAATGAAAAAATTATTTTGAATAAGAGCTATCTGTCACAAACCTGTCTAGACTCATATTTAACCATGTTTACTCTTATGCAGATAATGTCAGGGCTTGATTTTCCAGCAGTCCTAATCATCTTAAAGATAACTCTGAAATTTACTTGCTATCTTTCCTGTGATGACCTTGAACAACATATATCGTTCTGCACATTTGCTGGATTGCAAACTTTTTCCTGCTAGGCACCAACGTGTAGTTTGTAATCATTGCCTTGTGTATTTATTTTTAAATACACAGTTCTTGACGCTTTGTGCTGCTTTTCAGAAAAACCATTTGTAGCAACATCACAAAGACAATACTAAATTTCCTTTTATGCCAATGTATTTAAACATAAGTATCAGACACACAAATGTCCAAAGTGCAAGTCAAATTTGAAGTGTTAATAAAGTATCTGAACTGTACCTTTTAATTTCTGCTTACAAACAGTAAATGTGAGGATTCCTAGAAACCTCAAGCCACCTTTATGACACTGACTTACTTTAAGAAATGGCTGATTGGGTGAAATTGCACCTAATGATATCTGCAGCACTTAGTGCCACTCACCAAAGAACATCACCATTTATAACAGTATGTACTGCTGATTAAAGGTAAAACTAAAATTTTATCTTACAGGAAGCTGAATCATAGAAGCTTGTGAACTAACCTTTATACCGTAATTTAAAATTTATTCTAACTCATGGATAAGTTCTCTGGATTTTGCTGCCTTGAGCATTTTCAGAAGCAGCTCCCCTGTAGACTCCAGTGGGTCTCAGAGTACCCAAATCCACCGATGTGTGCTCTCCCCCTTGCACTGACAAGTCCCGCTGCAGAACTGCACAGCAACATCACACTCTAACCTGCTCCCGCAGGGAAAATGTTCTTATGGTTTCCAAAGGACAGAGTTGTCTTGGGAAGAGGAGGGGGAGCCTTTTGGCGGTTTTAAAGGTGTTTTGTTTCCTTCCTCTGACTGGGCTATTGCACCCTTGCAATTGCCAGTGTAAGCAGGAAGAAGGAATACGGGGTCAGAGGTGAGGAAATCAAAGCTGCCTCTCTGACTGGAGCACACACCCAGAATAGTCCACGCTGACCTTAAAACTGCACCTTAAACTATCTTGGATAAGATATTCGTGCATTCCTTTCCACAGCCATTTGTGTAGCTTTTCCTTTTAAGTAATTCCTGGATATGATAGATTGTGCTTTCAAGAGCTATCACACTACCATATTAAATTTTAGAATCATCAGAAAAAGAAATTTTAAAAAAAGAACAAAAATATGAACTTCTAAGGTTAAGCACAGAATAATATACATAGGAAATGACACTCCCACACCTCCTTGGAGTCTCAAACAAGCTGTTTTCCAAAGGTAAAGAAAGGTCATCATGTTCTGACCTCGATGGTTTTTCATCTGTTTTCTCACATTCCAGAAGTTTATGTTCTAACCATCAGAGTATAAAGTGTCACATTAATTAATTTTTTTCTCATTAGGAAACATTACATATTTTGTACAAACAGCAATCTATCAAACACTAGGGTGCACTCATCTCACCTTGTAACACCAAGGGTCAAAAATCTACTTCTAGATGATTGGAGAATGATTTTTTTAAAGCTTCCTTCTACCTACCTGAAAGTAGGGATTTAAAGCCAAATCTGGCATTCCTCAACCTTCCCAGAATATTCTGCAATAGAACTGCTTATTCCATCTGTTGTGGGAATTCAGAGGGGCTGCATCTGCTCTACTTTGTCCAAAGTACTTCATTTGGAACAGAAATGAGCAGCACTCCTGGAATCTCTGTACTGACTTCAGAGCAATCAGACAGCACCTAAACAGAGGTGTAAGTGGTAGGGGTTTGCCTGGGAGCCTGGATCTCCGCTCTCAAGTCCTGTTACTGGGAAATACTCTTAATGGGTGACATTTACAAACAAGAAGCTACTGGATCTCTTGGCTGGCAAGGATGTCTTGTGTGCCAGAAGAACATTCATAGTCTCATCCAATACATTTAAACTGAGAGTGTCCTTAAATTCTGTTCTCTCTTTTTTAAATTAAGTTTCACCCAATAGTTTGGAAAAAATCAATAGTACTACATCTTTATACTTTGTTGATCCCGTTATAAACTGATATGTCAGACTGTTATTACTGAGTGCAAGTGCCTCCTCCTGCAAAGGCTGAACCTCATAATCCATTTTGCATCTAAACACAAACAGAAAAAATCCCCAATGAAATACACCAAGAATCCTCATGTCTGCATGGGCACTGAGTGCATCCTAGAGGCTTTATGCTAAGCAGCTGAAATAATTTTTGTGGAACCGTTCAGACCAGCAAACCCAGGAAGTACAACCATTCCAAACGTGTTTTCCTTCACAATATATATTCTGTACTCTGGATTAAAAAATAAGTGTCTTACTACTTACCAGTCTCTTCATCTGCTCTTTTCAAGACTGGTGCCTATTTCCTCAGTCAGTAATCCTAAAAAGAAGAAAGCAGGAATGCTTATTTTAGATGTCACCATGACATTTAAGTTGATGTATCCCAAATTCAGCATTTTTCACAAGCATTTAAAGATGACATAGTAAAAAACCAGAACATTGAACAATGTTCTACAACTTGCTAAAAGCTTTCCCTTAATCAAAATCACTACCTGAACACATCTACATAGAAGAACATCTGATTCTCCCATCCTCTTTATTGTCTCTTCAGTCCCTGGCACGGATTGACATGGATGGCTTTTCCTGAGGTCCCAATGCAGGTATCCCTCACAAATTACAAACATCTACAGCTTTTTATTTCCAAGACTCCTAACAACGGAAATAAGAGTTCTGGGAATTCAAAAACCAAAGGATCATGACTGCAGGAGTCAAAATACTCTTATGCCATTTTTCTCTGGTGTTTTCTTCATCAATCTAGGCAGGAGCTGCACCTTCTAACTGCAAGAGTCTTTGATAGCTGCAGCCAAAAAAAGTTAATTTTAGGATTAAATTTAAAAAAAATCATCTCAGAATACAGCCCACAGTGAAAAAAAAACCTATTTACACAGCATTATGGATTTTAGATATAGATTATATATCCAAAATACTTTTCTTACTTTGTGCCAAATGTAAAATATACAAATATATTGTTCTTATATATTTATTTTGCAAGTCATTAACTTTTAAAGATATTTTCCCTAATCATAAAATTTCATTGCAGATTTAAAGCCTATGTTCATTAACAGAAGCACCATGCAGAGCTTAATCTAGCCCTGATTCAGCCTGTGCTGAGAGCTGTCTCTTCTAGCTATCATGAGTGAATATTTTGGGTGAGTTTTTAACCTCAGTGATCCCCACAAATGGAAAGCTGACAGGAACTTTCTTCAGTAACAAAGAGGCTGACAAAGCTACTTTTATTTCCTACAAAAATGTAAAATAGCAGCAACAAAGACCAGCACTGAAAGAGTAACATGAATTTGTATACAATACTGTGCTCAGAGGCAATTAAGGGTTTCATTTACAGCAGCTTGTTACCAAAGTAATGCCAGCAGTGTTTATTAATTAAAGGTGTTTTTTCATCCTTAGCTCCTTTGTGAAGAAAGTGAGAATTAGTCTACTGTTTCTGGGGAATTACAGTTTCCTAATAATTTAAAAAATGAGGGTGACTAGTTCTGCCACCTATTTGCCCTGCAAACATTCTGCCTCTTACACACGCCAAGAATTATGACAGCTCTGTTTCAGACTGCCTATACGTTACTTTAAATATTGCTGTACAGAATCTGAATTATTTTGTACATCAACCAAAATCTGTGCTGGTGTTCTTTTAAAAAAGCTCTGCTCTTGGCTTTCAGAAGAACATGTTGTTTCATTCCCCTAAAGAAGCTCAGAACATCAAGGAAAATAACATCAAGTGATAGTGGGTTCAAACGTATTTCTAATCTTTACAACCCTTCAGTAGTTACATTAAAAAAGTGAAGCATAATTTATTTCTGATGAAACAGAGTTGCTCAGCTTTCTGCTAATAGGATCCTCAGGGCAAAAGGGGTAGGGAAAGCACTGATAAAAGCAGAGAGCTTCATTTTACTGGTTTTTTTCTAGTCTGGAAACAATAAATTAATAATAGTGTTTACTCTGATTATCGTTGATTTAGGATAAATTGTTCTCATTTAGCAAATGGGGAAATGAAATTCAGTGCCCAGGGGACTGAGAATGTAAATCTATGCCAAGGGCTACAATTGAAGACACATTCGCAGATCCATTCTGAGTTCCTGGATTAATTCCAATCACTCCTGATAGTAGGGAGGCTGATATTCCAGTACCATTTACCCATTTAATGATGCAAGTTGCCACTCCTTTCTCCTCCTCTGTCTTTTCTTCCCCTTTTGCTCCGCATGTCCCTCATAAAACTTTTTTTTTTTTTAATTAATCCTTGAAGGCACACTAGCTTTTAGGGTTTTTCTTTTGGAAAAGCCAGTACAATTTTTCTAGGAGGTACACACCTATGTTTTAATACTTTTAATTCATCCAAAATTATTATTCAGCCAGCCAATTCTTATTCAATGTAGGAATTGAGCAGGAAGATGCCAGAACCTTGAAATGGCGTACTGTACTACTAAAAAAGAAGAAGCACTTCTCTGAAAAAACAATAGGTGAAAGCAATAGAAACACCATTATTCAGCCAAAAAGACAGCTTGGACAAAGTGTACTATTAAATGTATTTTCATTTTCTTAAAGTGCTGTAGTATCATCATACTTCCCATACTTAGGAAACAGGATACATAACAGTACTGAAGCTGATGGCAGACAGCAAAAGCTTCAGGCTAATGTTGCATTTCCTCCTATGGAAAGTATCACCTTTTATTACCACTCATTAAAATTTAATTTTATAAAGCATCTTTAAAAGGTCATTTTTTAAATGGGAGTATTACAGCTGATATCACTGACTAGTTAGCACTTTGAGAACACAAATCCTCAGTCTTGTTGCTTTCAATTATTAAAGATAAGGCATAAATCTGATTAATTCAGCTCTTTTTAATAAAATGTACTTTATTGTTTCGCTATTTATTTAGCACAGTCATTTGCTTTGTTTTGATTTCTCCTGATAAATACCCTGATCTTGAAAATGACATTCTGTTGTTACACTGAAGTGCAGTGATGTATTCATTACCTCATGTTGCATTTACCATATTCTGAGCTGGCATGTGCCTTAATGTTTTAGTCACTTATCATAGGGGCTGCCTTGAGCATTTACACACCATGTATGGAAGCAACAACACCAGATATCAAACCAAAGACCAGTTTAGAAAACAAAAAATATATACCTACAGTGGCATCCGAAGTGTTCAGTAGGCATATCCCAATAGCATATCGATCATTTGACTCCTAATATTCAGTGCAGTTTGATGGTGCTTAGAAACCCATTCTGGCAAAGCTTGGTGCCAAAATGGGCTTAGCACAAGTGTGCAGGCTACCACTGCTTCCTTCACAGGCTGTCAATGCAACTTAGAGATAGAGCTGATCCATTTCTTTCAAGGAAAACCGAATTAAAAGTGCATAGATCATCAGTTTTAACCCTCAAATCCAGGAATTTAAACGTGAAACTCAATTTCTGTACTGCCAGTTTAAGACACATTTGTGAGCTGTAAGTAGCCCTGACAGCTTCTCCTCGTTGGCACAAAGACTGTGATGACTTTGAACGTTTTCAATGGCTTTTGGTGTCCTTGATTACGGGTTTCAAATGATCAAATAATGGCACAGGGATGGGTTTGATGTACTTTTTCAATGGCTATGTTTTTACTCATAACACTGCTCTTTTGGAGGATTTTGCTCTTCAGACTTAGATATAACAGAATGATGTACCTGTATGAAACAGCAAGATTCTTCTCATCCACACCATTGCCATAAAAAAAAAAAAAAGAGTGAAGTACTGGCTGCTACCTAAACCAAACCAGTACTTGTCACTATGCTGCTGGACTGGAGAGTGGTAGCAGGAAACTGTTTTCACAATGGGACAAAGGAAAAAAGCCAGAGCAAGCAGGACATACCAGTGGCTAACCTATGCCTCCTAATTTTTGTCCTCTCAGTTGCACACACTGCCACAGGAATGTTCTTTTAAATATTTAAAAGTCAGTGTCTTAAAATTTCTGGATGAATTTGCAAATATACGAATACGAGTTTACTCTTTCAGAGTCTTACTGGTACTAGATCCCATCAGGTAGTTTAAAGGTCGCTTTCTAAAACTGAGTAAATGGCTTAAGATGTGACTTCATCTCTTTCTTAGCCTGACCATAATTTACATTTCTGAAGGAAATGGTGATATTACAAAGATTAAAAGAAAAATAAATAAAACTGCAAAGAGACAAGCCCTCTTATCAAACAAAGTCTTCTTTCTAGGATATTTAAGTTGGGCATTTACAAGCAAATAAACTATAAATCACCATTGCACATAGAAATTAAAAAGTGTAAGGATTGCAGGGTATAGATTTAATCTTCTCTTTAGTAAGATGAACAAATCTACAGCACACTGTTTAAACACATCTCAAAGCAGAGAGAGCTGTAACAGGTGTGTGTTCCCAACTACTACTCTTAAAAAGACCTGCTTAGTCTCACCTCCATCCATCTTTTTTTTTTCAAGCTTTCCCAAAGTTTTAGGCACATACTTCTGCATCACTCATCCTCAAGCTTTAGGCAGGACCTCAGAGTTTCAAGTCCTGTACAGGTCTAAATCCAGCAGAAATTAAGGATTCATCTATCCAAGACGTTTTGGTATACCAATCCAATGGTTCCCTTCCACAGAGGCTCAGTCAGAGCTCACACAAAGTGTGTTAACAGTCAAGTCTTCTTTTTTAATGCACAACCAGAAAATATTTAATAGAGCCTAGCTAGCACTTGGCACACGGACACAGGGCATGGGACACCTGGACTAAATGGTTTGTTTAGACTGACCAGATTCAAACTCCAGATGTCAAACTGCACCCAGAGAATGAACTAATAGGTGATAGTGAACACCTTCAGTCTTTGAATTGGAAGGTTTTCCAGGCTGCTATATTTAATGTACGATTCAGTAAGACGTGTGATTTCACTTCTGCTCCTTGGACTGCTTCTATATTTTATACTGAAATTACAATGGACTTGTTCTGAAGGGAATGCTTGAGTCAGGCATATCAAATATAGCCACCTGCTACTGTTAAATAGCATTTGTAGTTTGCGTACTGTGATATCATCTTGTAAGTAAAGTTCAAAACCTATGAGAAAACCTGCTCTAATAAGAAATCCATTTCAACAGAAACGCCAGGTTACATTAAAAAAAAAGGGATTTGTTTCTTAATACCTTTTTAAGTAGCTTTGGCTAAACTGTAGAGAAACATCCATGCAATTGTACCTTTAGCTATCCAATTGCACCAGAAAAAGAGTAAACTTCAAAAATCACAAACATTTTCCAGTATACTTGACTGAATTTTGTCATTCTGGTAACAAGAAACAGCTTGCATGTAATCCACCACCAAATTATAAACTACCCCTAAAATTCACAGTAGACACAGATGTAAACCTTAATTCTAGAAACAATCGAGAATCAACACTTTCCCTGAAGTGTTCTGATTTTTAGTGTCATTCTAAATAAAAAATCAGGAGTGTGATTCAGAAACAGATTTTTTTTATTTGCTCCAGAGCAAGATCTTTATTTGCACATTCACATAGCAGTATGATCAATGTATTTGACTCTAAAGCCATGTCCTCTATGAGGTCTCCAAAGTTCTTTAAAGGCTCTTGCTTTCTACTGGTAATATTTCCTTGACAGCATCAGCCTCATGGTCAGACATGCAGATCCTCAAAAGGCTCTGAAAAAACAATTTCCACAACAGCCTCTCTACACAAGAAGTAGCGAAGCTGCCTGAAAACTGACATTACTGGAGGTTTTGCTCACACCCTTTTTTGATGACCTTACCTATTATTTTCATAAAATCTATTACATATGCATTTTAAAAGGACTTTTTAACCAGGCCAGCTGGTTATGCAGAGCATAGGAATAGGAAGTAATAACATATCAGGAAGCAAAATGTCCTTTCAAATGCAGTTTGCAAACTTACCCTTGTTTGCTATATACTGCCTATTTTTTAAATAATGCACAAATCATCTCCAGTACCATGGAAATAATCAACAGAGAATCAAAACCTGGAGCTTCTACTAGAGCACAAATCAAAAGCTGTTGGAATCCAACAGCTGGAGCCTGTCTCATTATTCCACTGCACTTTGATGTGCTTTTCAGCCAAGTATCTTAGAGATTTACTTACAGATATGTCTATCTACAAATTCTACGTTGCTTACACATTATAGTTTCCAACAGAGATAAATACACTGAGTTCTCATTAAAAAAAAAAAAAATATTTTTTTTTTTTAACTCTTCTATTAAGCACCATATCCTGTAAATAGAGGAATTGAAAATCAGCTGCCTCTAATAAAAGAATCAAGTTTGTTATTGACTTTGAGCTGGTAGTTTCCATTAGCTTATCCATCATACTTTTATTATGTGATCAACTGCCTAATTAATTTCATACTCATGCATTTAGGCAGAGTGCTGTATGTTTCAGTGGGCTTTGCTATAATCCTGCACCTGCAGCGTCAGAGATTTAGACAGCTCTCTATCATAGGTTTGTACTGTGCATATAATCATGTCAGCTGGAGTACGGTTCCAACTATCCAGTCTGTTGAAATATAACAGTATTTAATTTCTGAGGCACTAGAAAATTTGCATCTGTTATGTATCTTTGGACTTTAATCAGATGAAAGTCACAGAGATATTAAGAGAGTTAGATACAATATTTTGCTCAGACAGTTTTAGTGGATGTATCAGACACTGTTTTGATTTTCCTTGCTTATCTAGTAATATGAACAGATGCAATCATGCTATTGTATAATGAATGTTGATTGCCAACAGTATTTGATTTTGCAACCATTCTGTAGTGATAATTAAAGATAACTTGATATCCTATACAGTGATAGTTAAAGATTGCTTTGTGTGCATTATTGCATAAATAAATGCCACAGAGAGAACGAATGTGTTCTCTACAACATTTTATCTGGATTATATTTCAGAGCAGAAAAATGGCACAAGTCTTAATAGCACAAAAGTCTTCATTACAAAATTTGTGTTATTTATCCTCTATTTTCTTTTGGTTTATGGAATTTACAGTAAGCCAAGTTTTAGTAATCTAGGATACATTAGTGGTACCCTCCCCAAAAAGAACAAGAAATGCAGTCTGATGGAAGCTATGCTATCACACCAGACCTGCTGGAACCAGTGGTGGTACCTTCTGTGATTACAATGAGCTTCAGGTAAGGCCCACATGTAGTAGCAGACATCTAGATGTTTATTGAACCATTTGGGAACCTGAGGAAGCAAACATTTAAATGCACTTTTTCCAATAATAAGCTTCACCAAAATTCAGACATTCATACTACTATAGTGTTGCCCAAAACTACATGAACTTGATGTTCAAACTAAATACGCAAAATGTGAGATAGGCGCCAAGTTGGAGTTGTCCTTTTCACATCAGTAGCCCAAGGAAAGCGTGGATAGGCCCAGACTACAGAGACTAGTAATTATATTTTATTTTCAGATTAGGCATAATGACTCTACAGTTCTCCTGTGTAGTGGAAGAAATCTGCCCCAGCTCCGCAACCACTGCTCTGCTCATATCTAGCACGTTCACTGGTTGGAGTGTATGTGAGATGACACAGAAATACATCTTTATTCACTCAGGCGTGCAAAGCACTGGCACTGCTTCCTCTCCACTCCCTGAGTGCCTAAGAAGGCAGAGAAGCAGAAACACCTTTCTTTGTACTGCCACAACCAAGCCCTTTGCTGACTATTTTGAGTTTGTACAGCCTGTTTCAGTAGCAGAAATGGCCTTAGTCCCAGGGCCATCAACGTTATGCCTCAACCCTGCAAACTGTGATGCCAATTTGGGTAAGTTTGCTTTGGAACAATGCAAATCTGAGTACAAAAGCAGTGTTTGACTGCCATGGGTGCTATATCCAGCACTAAGTAACTGATGTGTATCTCCAATGTCAATGTTACATGATGATTTTTATCTCTGGAGTTTTATGTTTCACTTTTAATCATAATTCAACGGAGAAGACAGTGAGCTTCTTAGTTCACTGGTCAATGTAGTTAGCAGGTGAACTCCTTATAAATGACAGATGCGCTTTCACTGCAGCAGATCTTCCTGGTTTAGAAAGGATGTGTCAGGTGTTGAAACTTGCCAATTAAATTATCTTCATTCTTGATGTGAGCTTTAGTCATTGAGTGCTTTCTGAGCTGAAATCTCCCTCCTCTCCCGCTCAGTGAGAACCGCCAGACTAACACCTATACATTCCCTTCTGCATCACTGATAATTTGAAGCTGATAATTATTTCTGTTTTTCACTAAGAAACTGAAAGATGCCTGTGCCTCAGATGTATTTCCACTGTGTGTCTTTGTGTATGTCAGAAAGCTATCAGCTCCCTGCGATCTAAGAAAGCATTTCTGCTGACATTTTTCTTATGACTTTTCATTCCAATTTATAAAGTTACCTGTTGAGGAATTTTTATGATACCACCTACTTCCCATAGAGGCTACCACCTAAGCCTTGATTAGTTCACAGGAGATCAAACTCCCTAACAAGTTACTGTCAGTTGCAGTTTTTAAGACTAGAACTAGGTCAGGTTTATTACCTACATCAATTCTTTCATGTAGCACAGCTAAGACAAAAAAAGGATTTTAGAACAAAAAAAATAAAGGAAAACAGGACTGACAGTCTAACTAACAGATATAAAAATGCTTCTCATCTCAAAAGTGAAATGCCACAAATGATTTTTAATTTACCAAACCCCCGAGGCTGAAGCCATATAGTCTCCAACTTTGACTAAGAGACCTTACAATAGTACAGGAGGTTTTGTTACAGAGACAGCATATGAGCAGAATCATTTGTTATATGGGACTCCTTAGATATTCATTCAGCAAAGGCTGTGAAAATGGTTTTTGTTCTGATGAGGATAGAAATAGCTTCTACAAAATATTGATCTTCTCCAAGTCTTGGGATTGCTCTGTGTAGTTTTGGACGAGCTATACTACAATAGAAACAAGAGTAAAAGCTTTATAAAAAGCTGTTTTGTGTCATATTTAATTACATTTTTTTCTCTTTACACCTCAAGATAACACGTCTCTCTGGGATCCCAGACACCTTTCTACAAATAACATCTATTTAGTATTAAATCTTTATTGTGATGTTTTGGTGTTTCAGGTTCTGATTCAAGAAATGTAAACAAACAGTACCTGTTAAAAAATCTAAGGCTTGTGATTAAGTTCCAAGAGGTTGTTTTGTTTTTTTTTAATTTGCACTGACCAGCCAGCCTCTATTTGACCACTAGGTCTATGGCTAGGCATAGAAGCAATCACACACAGAGAAAAATACTTGCTTTTTCTGTTTGTTTTAAATTTTGTTTCTTTTAGTTGCAGCATCAGTGGTGCTCATGTTTTCAGACCATCAGCTACTCAGTGCTTAAGCAGAAAGCAGCTGACAGCAGATAGGATAAACCTGCTTTTTCAAAAGCACTGAGAAAATGATGTCTGTGGCTACACCATTCGTGGTTGTAAGGGAGAATTCTAACAAACCAAACAAATACTAAAATACAGAGTTTCAAGGAGTTAATAAAGGAAGTGAGAGCTCTTAGGTAACCAGAAATTCCTATTGTGGTTGTGTAATAATCATTATTAAAGCTCTTGCTTGAACCCACTGAGTTTGGGGATAAGCCATGGAACTAGACACAGATGGCTTTAAGATACACTTTGTGAGAACAGGCATCCCAGGAGAGAACATGGCTTAAACACATTTTTGGGTCATGTCTCCTCTCCTGTACGCTCCTTATTCCTGCCAGTACTAATTAGTGTACAAGATCAGACAAACATTGCCAGCAAGTGTGTGACAAGCAGCCTAAATGGGAAGCTTCCTAACCCTAATGCAACACATGGGAAGTGGGATGAGGGGTAGGCAAAGTACCATTATACTGACTGTGCCTTCTATACAGTTAATGCCAAGTGCAAAAGCTGTAAAAAGCAAGGAAGAGCCCTGTGGGTCAGAAGGCTCAGGTCAAACACAGAATGCCTGTGCAAAGTCAGGCTACAACACTGAAGGACTAAAGCTGTCCATCAGTGTCCAACTCCACGTGCCAACAAAACCAGATAAACAAACCCACAGATAGATTCTTCCCACAGGTCCTTTTCTTTAGCAGCTGAAGGCCTGCTGTTGATCACCATCTCCCTCCTCTTGTGGAACAGAGCAGTACAAAAAGGGGCAAAGCTCACCAGTAGCTTAACTTAGCAACATTTGAGAACAGAACCTGACATCTTTCCCTTCTGGCATCTAGTCTTAAATAAGCCACCTGATTACATTTCAACCCTTGCCAGCTTTTTCTGGAAGTTCAGCATTTCAAGAGGGTGGGTAACAACACATCTGAGCTTCCAGTGGAACCTCGCTGAGTTTATACCTAGTGCCCCAGCCACAATTAGGCAAGAGATACCTTCTCAAAGACTCAATTCTCTCTCCTTGTTTTAGAAAAAACCACAGAAAACAAAATGCAGAAATGCAAAATATAGAAGACACCAGCTGGTGTGATGAGGCTGTTAGGTACCTACACTGAGGAGGGCATCCCACACGAGAATCTCAACAGAGTAAGGAAATGGGGTGCTCTAACCCACAAAGGACAGTGTCAGGTGAGGGAGAGTTCTCCTAACATTCCTCTGTCTGTGGTAGATTAAGACTGTATCTCACAGGAGTGAGGTTTTGGGATTACCTGTTTGGGATTCCTGAGGACAGGAAGCAGTGGGGCCCAACCAGTGCATCCTCAACTGTCGTGACAGAAACCAGACCTAGCTGAAAGGTACTGTGGTGATAAATGGCTGGAAACCAAAAAACAAACCAACCAAAAAACCAAAAAAACCCAACAAACCCAGGTGAACAGGAGGTCGCCCACTTCTAATCACAGCACCCTAAGCAGAAGAAAAGCTCTAACTTCTTTTGTGTTAAGATAAAACAGTTCCACTTCACCAATTTGGAGCCAAAGCTCTCACCTAGAAAAAAATTAAAGATCCATCAATACTCTTTAGCAAGGCAAGCCTAAAAACAAGAGCAGAAAGCAGATGTTTAAATAAAAACAATCACTCCAAAGGAGAATTTGTTTAGAAAAGTAAATAAATATGGTCATCTTACCCCTATTCCAAAGGGGAAAAAATCCCTAAAGAACCTTTTAAAAGCCCAAAGAAGTTTCTGAACCTACAGATCTTTTGGCCTCAGAATTTTTGCTTGTGTGATGTATCTCTGCTATACTTCACATATACTGCAGCTGTATTCACAGGGACGCACTGTTGTACACACATCGTTCCCAGACCTCTACACCTCCTATTTCTCATTGAAACTTTGGGATCCAGCCTTGCACGAGCCTGCAGCACTCCAGATGGGTCACAGAGCCTTGCCAGCAGCCCTGCTCAATACAGCAAGATAATTTTACAGTCTTCTGTTTAAACATTGTGCTGTGAATGTGATTTCTGATTCAAAATAATAATGGCATATGGCACAGCTTTAATAGCACTGCCATTTTGGATGGAATGCAACAGGGTTTTTTTTTATTTTGCTTTATTAAAACACAATAGCTACATTAGCTCCTGCAAACAGACAGCCAAGAGTAATGAGGATGACCTATTCAACATGGAAATTTTGTGCTAAGGCCTTCTGTGCAAGTTGGCAAAATGATGTAACAGGCACAGGAGTTCAAAAGTCAGATGAGATGGCAAAACATTAAAAACTCAGTATCTCTTTAAATGTAAGAAGTATGGTCCCAGGGGTTGCCTGACTCCCTTCCTTTCTCTCCCTCTTTTTTTCTTTTTTTTTCCCTTTTTTTTTCCTATCAGAATACCCAATTGGGAATTAATCCTTGACAACCTTTGAAACCATTAAAATATTCAAGTTAATTTTCCTCCATCTTCCAAAATGTATTCATACTTTGGGCAGGTATCATGCATTTGATTTGTGTTCCCTTTATACAAACTCAGTTATTGCACAAGTCCTTTTATCATTTAAACAAGGGAAGGAATTCAAGAGCTTGAAAGAGCCATAAGACAGCAGATCAACACACTGGCAGTGAGTGACAATTTAAGACCCTCAATCCCACAGCTGAAATATGAAAATTATTTTTCAAATAGCATAGCTGCATAACACAGAAATATCACTTCATTCCTACTCTGACAAGGAGTGCCTTCTCCAGTTGTACAACTTTGAACTTCACACACACACTTTAAATTAGCTCAAGTTTCTTCTACTCCTACCATTAACCTCCTAGCATTCAAATTCTTTGCCTTTTCTTTGTCCAAGTCTCCCAAAATGGAGATTGTTCATGTAAAAATGCAGTTTTACCTAAAAACACAACCATCAGAAAAAAACCCCACAAAAAAAAAAATCCCAAAAAACAACCAACGAAAAAACTAAAAACAACAACAACAAAGAACAAACAAACAAAACCAAACCAAACCCAGCAAAGCCCCCAACCCCTTGAAAGTAGAAGGTAAAATAATCAGGAACTTAATTCAAATTTAATTTAACAAAACCCAGAACAAAATGTTTGAAGACTGATGGTTAGGGTTTAGAAAAAAAATCAAAACTGTTTTATGTAAGTTTTGCCTCTTTTTATTTACCTGAGTATTTGCATAATTCCTCTATATCCCAACTACAGACCCTCAGCCAGGCATCACATATCTGGGTGCAATTGAACAGTGGAATCATACTCAATACTATGTTCACAGAACTACCAACAACCAGCAATGTTGTTACATCTGCATTTACTCTATTTCCGTACAATAACATGTTATTTCAATTAAAAACAAGGGATATATGCAAGCAGTTTAAAGGCTCTTTCACAACAGAATCTGTTACTGCAGTGTGGGATCTAATGGAAATAGTACTCTCTTTTTTTAATATTACATTTTCAAAAGAAAAATAAAATCATGTCGTTTAGCTTATATGAGAATTGCACAGAGATGCTTTCTTTAAACAGATATCAAATATATAGTCCATGTTGTTGTCCCTCTCTTTGATTATGAGAAAGAGCTCCTCACAATTTTCAGCCTGCCTTAAGCCAGTCTTAGAATCCACAATGCAGGAGAGAAAAAGGAAAAAGTATTCTGCAATTCTCTCACTCACTCTGAGCTCCACTCTGCAAACACCACACAACAATAAGCCTTGCTCAGGTCCAGATGAGTAAAGTCTTGCTCTCCTAAGAGCCTGAGACAGAACACCAGAGATTCAGAGCTCTACCTCTTTCAATCCCACTCCATCACCTTCCCCATTAGACACAGAACATGGAGAAAAGAAATGAGACCAAAAAAACCCCATACTTTGCAGTCTGCATGAACCTGTCTCACCTGAAAGCCCTTGTTCCCTAATAAAAGGCTTCTTGGATTTAAACTTCCTACCGGATCCCCACATCTGACCTCCATACCTCCTTAAAAACATCTCTCCAAGATTCAACTTATCTTTTAAAATCTGTGGGCTCTCTCCTATCTTGATTCTCTCTCTCTCCAACTCTGAGCAGCTGTAGAAAAGCAGCTTCTCATAAATCCTGTGCTTTCTTTCCTGTCCAGTACTGCATCAGTAATCTTTAACAAAGCAGCTTATGGAATAGCATCCACAAACTGTGGAAGAATTTTCAATTCCTGCACAGTGCTATGAATGATCTTAAAAATAAGAAGAGATGGTGACCTATGAAGTAGAAACCTTTTGGAAATTGTGTTTTCCTGATTTCCTTCCCTGCAGCTTTACACTCGAATGGATTAGTTATGTAGCAGCATAACTACAGTGTAAATCTGAATATTTTAGAACCCTATTCTTGAGAATTGGTGTAATATATGTATTCTGGAAAATTGATACATCTCTTGTGACTCATCTGTGCAGAGTACTGTCCATTGAGCAATGTTTATAAAAAGGGAAATCCTTGGAAACTGTTTTGCTTTGTTTCCAGCCTCTAGCATGCCTTGCTTCTGAATTCTGCAGAGGGATGAGATACAGCTGTAGTCTGGTGTTATTCTTCAAAAGCATTAAAGCATAAAATTACCATTTACTGCGAGGTGTAAGACAAATTAAATAAGAGATAAAATGTATCTAACCTAAAATTAAATAAAACTTCCTTTTACTTTCAGTATAACTTTATTTCTTTAAAGAGACTATATTCAGGTTGGTGATGACTTAGGGAAAGAATAAAATAGAACACCTAGGATAGTTTGCATCTACTTCTAACAACTATCATCAATCAAAAAAATGATATATGCCTTTTAAATATAATGTAAAGTTACTGGAATCATTCCAATATCAAGATGAAAGCTTAAACTGTATGTTCACAATGGAGAAATTAATTCATCAACCTTACTACTGGATTAGGAGTAGTCTTTTGCTGTGTTTAAAGAAAGAATGGGAGAATAGACAAAAAAGAAAGGACAGTTTCTATAGGGAAAGCCTGGCATTTCTCAGCACTTCACCTGGCACAGAAGCTGTGTTTATACTGCAAAGTCAGAAAGAAGGAATAAACTGCACTAGTCACTGATAATATACAGAAATGAATGGAGACTGAAAGACAGCCTTATATATTTAATGCACCTTTAACAGTGCAGAACAGTAAGGTTATAGAAACAGAAAGCTCCATTTTCCCCAGGAAGTAACCTAATTTTCATTAAGAAAACATTTTTCTGTCATTTTTTTAATGTAAAACTCAAATTCCACTGTTCATCCATGTAACTTCTGGCAAGGAAGCCTAATGTTCTACTCACCCTTGAATATCTTCTCTCTCCCATATTGAGAAGCACTTAAGGAACACACTTCAGCTGTCCTAGAATGACCTAATAATATTAGAGGGACTAATTAAATGCCTCCAAGTAAAGGCACAGTCACCTGTACTCCATGGTTCTGACACTCTCCCATTAGGAAAACAAAGAGACAGTTTCAAAACACGAGCTCTAAAATCAAGCATCAAAAGGAGTTTAAAGGTGTTCCTGCAATCTTAATCTGGTAATATTGGGAAAAGAAATTAGAAATCGTCTGACAGCCACTTGATCCTGTGAAAGAGGATAAGAGCAAAAATATTGAAGAAGAACTGCTCTGTAATGCACAGCTATAAGCAACAATCCTCAGGATATCTGACACTGGAATACTTGTGATCTGTATGTTCTTTTACATCTATCTTTTTTAATATACCCCTTCTTCCCACAGCATTCAATACAAGCATATCTCCAAATAAAAATAATTCTCTGCAGAATGACATTGATAATTACTTAGTTCATCAGCAGAGACTGAAGAAATCACCCTGAGAATAAACATTTGAACCATCTGCTTTTTTCCCTCTTGGTGTGAAATAAGGGTGGAATCAATAAGGGTGGTACAAAATGCACTGCTGACGTGAAATCAGTGGTTTAGAAAACACAAAAATGTTCCTAGTAAATGAGCAGGTCATGTAAGAACCCCAAAGCCTAAAAAGCAGGTCAGTCATGCTTTTCCATCTATATTCCCCTTTCCAATTACCCCTCATTCCTCTCCTCTTAACTTGTTCCCTCAACACACACCTCAATTCAATATCCTGCTCCTCACAGCTACTCTCCTTGTCTGCATTTGAATTAAACTGTTCCACCAGTTTTCTATTCTGCTGTAAGTCCAGGTGGACAAAATAACAACTGAAGGAGGAAGGAGACATGTTTTCATTAGCTCAAGTGCTCATCAAACAGAAGCCTTGAATAGCCAAGGGGAACAAACACAGTCACAACTGTGTTAGGGTTTAATTTACAAACCAAAAGAAACAAACACCACAAACACAATCCTCTGCTTAACCAGCAAGTTTAGGCTCCCTCAGATCCAGGCTCCTGTATAAATTTTGTCTTAAAGATAATTTGGAAGCTCTAAGGCCCCTGATCATACTGAATACAGTTAGAAGTCATAGTAAGTGTTTAAGGTTTTTCTGTATAACTGGAGAAAAAGCAACATGTGGTCCTCGTCCCCAGTGCGATATTCCTGGATTAATGAAACAGCAGGATTCACATGGTTTGCACACAAACAGTAGGACAAACTGATTCCATAAGCATTTCTAATCACATAATAGAGGAGTTGCTGTGTATACTCACTCCCACTTTTCAACTTCTTAAGTAGCTAACAATTTTCTGTCAAATGCAAAGTGGAGATCTTCCATTCCAAACAAAATCTTATTTATTTTTTTTCCAAGAACATTGCCTCCAATGTGAAATTCCTCTACATAAGCAAAAAGCTTCAGGAAAATCTGCAATGTCCTTATTCTAAATTCACAAAGCACAAATTAAAACACCTAATCTGCCATTTTTACCTGCTGGATAAAGAAGGAGAACATTTTAAAATCCTTTTGTGGTTTATTATGCACTGAAAGGTTAGCAACCATTTTGGCATCCATCGTCTTAGTAATTTCTGAATGTCTGAAGGACTTTACTACAACTTTTCCATACTTAACACACTTGGGTTCTGGCAAGTGGAGAGCAGCTGGACATGTTTTCCTGGAAACAACTGCAAGACAATTTTATTTCCACTGAACAGTATGAAGAGAATGAAAATTGCCCAGAATCCATACCAGGCACAACCACACTCAGCCTGCATCAGACACCATGTCATGCCAAAGCCCCTTGATAAACTAACTCCTTGCAAGAAACTAGATATTAATTAGTTCAAACAATGATATATTGAGTGGCTAAGTTTTATATTTCAAAGGCTGTAACAACTGCCTGGAAGTCACCACAATAATAGGTTTCCACTGGAAAACACCTGATTCAGCTAACACACAGGTTTACAAGAGTTGATGTTTCTATAGACTTTAAAAAATACATTTTCAGAGGCTTCATTTCAGTCCAGGTGTCCTGCATGAATACATGTGCAGAGATTCCATAAAAGGTTTGATAGAGCTTTTCAGGTTCTTTTACCCTTTGTTATTATTCCATTCTAATACTCTTTACTACAGTCACAACAAGATTTTGCACTAAATTTTACCTTTCAGCATAACACAAAACTCACTGACATCATTGTTCATTTTGCTACTGCATGAGTAAGAAACTTATATGTACTTCTGTGAACTTAAATTTTGCAACCAAAACTCTTGACTTACGCATGGTTAAATTAAGATTTAGTTAATGAAATGCTATGAATCATTAATTCCTTTCACGAATGAATATCTAACACTGCAATACAAGCTTGCAGTCAAGAGACCAGGGATCAGTTTAACTTATTACAAATTTAAGCACTTGCATTATGGACCAGCAGCATTAAAATGAACAGAACTCATCTATAAGTCTCCACAGGCACAAAATTAAGCTACCAGTTACCCAGTTTCTTTGAGAAGAATGACAATCCATAGGTTAACACACCTGTAAAATGGCACAAAGTCCTGAATTCAGTTGCTTCCTCACCACAGATTTCTCACACAAACTGGGCAAATCAGAAGTCATAATTCTGATTTGAGAGGATTTGTTTTCTGAAAGACATGAAGGCACTTCACAACCATGTCTGATGTAAAATCCAAACATACACAAATTAGTTTTATGCACAAAATTCAGGCTTCTAATCTTTATTTGTATTGCCTATGGTGGTGAAGAAAGAGAATCTCTTTGGTTTCAGCCAGCAAACTGCACAGCACAGAGGACTCTGGCAACTGTCCAGTACTCCACTACAGTCAAGTAAGACTTTACATGCAGCAGTGTCCCTGAAGAATAACTTAAGGAAGATGACACTGCTCATTATAGCACTTGCTAAAAAGAAAATTTAAAATAGATCTAAATCTCTAGTGTACCTCTTGTTCTCTTGAAACACCAACTATGCTTTTAATACATAAACCATCTTCCATTACTGAATTTCCACTGTATTAACCCATAATTATATACCAACACACATAGGCACACAGGCATTAAAGAATTCCTCAAATTACCATGTAGCACATTTATGTGTTTTCTCTGAACTAAGCTACATATCTCAGTATCTGTGTATTCACCAGATAAGCATTTAAAAATATAAACCTGAGGATAAATGGGAGGAAAGATAAAGGAAAAGTAAATTAAGGGATATATAATCTGATTTGAGCAAAACGTCCAACTGCAATGCTAAATCTCAATTAGTTTTGTGCAATGGGTAACAGTAAAGAGTGAGATCATGGCCTGAAGCAAATTTTATACTTCAGAGAGAAGACTCATAGTATGTCAGGGCCTCCACTGTCAAATGTCATCTGCTCATGGTGTTTAACAAAAGGAGTTCTGTCACGTGCAAAACCCACGCAATACGTTAATTATCATGTATTTCAATCTAGGAATGATATCAGAAAGAAGGAAAACTTATGCACAGTAACTCTGGGCTTTTGTCTGTGATCACGTTCCATCAATGTGTCACATCACCTCAACCCAAGCAACTGATGCCTTTAGTATGACTCAGGTGACTTGGTTTTAAAGGAACTCAGTGCTCGTCATTTTCAGGTTCATTTCCAACTTAGAGAGCTGCTATCCTTTTCCCAGTGTGTGGCAGTGCACTTGCTTTCCATGTCTTATTTAACCCAGCTATGGGTGGCAATGCATTCATTTTAGAACAGAGTAAACCAGACTATTTTAGCTGGAACAATGATTGTCTGGTCCAACTGCCTCAGCTACTCAGGACTGACCAAGCTAAGGGCATTGCCCAAATGCCTCTTCAGCACTGGCAGGCCTGGTTCTCTAAGCTGATCAGATCCCTCTGCAAGGCAATTTCTCCCTCAAGACAGTCAACAGCACTTCATTGTTTGCATAGCAGTGAATTTACTCCTGGTGCCTTCAACTGGTGCATGCCGAGCTCTGGTCAGTGTCCTGAACAGCCCTGCCCTAGAACTGAGCCCTGGGGACACTCCTGCTCTGGGTGCAGAGCCCTCCACTGCAGCTCCTTCAGCCCTGCTCTTCAGCCAGCCCCTCACTCAGTGCTCCATGAACACACTCATCCCACGTTCAGGCAGCTGGCTCAAAAGGAAGCTGTGAAGGCAGTACCACAAGCATTACTAAAATCCAGAAAAATCACCTGCACCACCTTCCCTTCATCCAGTAGGCAGGTGAGCTTAGCACTGAAGGATATCAAACTAATTCAACAGGACTTTCCCTTTGTGAACCCCTTTAACTCCACCTGTTGATAGCATTGCTCTTTAAATGCCTTTCAGCGGTACCCAGTACAATCTTCTCCATAATTTTTCCAGGAACTGAAGTTAGACTAACAGGTCTGTAGTTCCCCGGGGTCTTCCCTCACACCTTTTCTGTAAATTAGGATAACATTGGCAAGCTTTATTGCAAAGTGAGATGATATTGGCCAGCTAGCTATGATGAAACTCTAACAATATCTGTGAACCATATAGGGTTTAAATATAAATAAATATAGTCTTGAGAAAGGGCTACTACATATTACGTAATGTATACAGTGCCATGTATTTAAAGCTATTTTATAGTAAAAAAAATAGTTGGAGAAACAAAGACATTAATCTGTTCATATTTTCTTAAAAGTGATCCTTTTCCCTAGTGATCCTTCCTCTTCCCTAACCTTTTTTCAAATCTTCCAGTGTTTGGTCCCCACTGAAAGCTTGTGTTTTAGCTAGACCAACAGGCAGACAGGTAGGCAGATAAACACCTACTTGAGGCAACAAATCAGATGAATTTATATCCACATATTTGTGCAAAGCACAGGAGTAAAGAAAGAAAATTAAGCCTGCATCTGATAGGTCAGTTGTTTCACATTGCCATATTCCACATCAACATTCACTCAGCAGATAAATGTGTTTTTTCATGGCAAATGGTGTGGGTGCGGGGGGAGGGAAGAGTGCATTTTACTCAGAAAACAACACAGCTTTTTCAAGTGTCAAGACACTTGCCATGCTTTTGCTTTACCTAAACTATTAAAATTCACTCATTTTTGAGATACCTATAAAATTTCAAAACACATTTAAACATTTCAGAAGACCCAGCCCTTCCCCAACTCCCATTTTCTCTCCTCTATCAGCAGTTTCACCACCATGTCTGAGTGCTTGCTGACATGCCACCAGGCATCTCTTCCTGTTGACGATTCTGACCTTTATTAATTCAAGTCTGTGCAATCTTCACCACTGATCTGTCAAAACTGACACCCTGTCACACTAAGAATTTGCAGGGAGCATTCTGAAATAGTTCACAGGGCACTACATTGAATCTACCTGATACCTAGAGAAAAAATTGACAGCTTTTAGCTATGTCTTTTATACTTCTGTGGTAGGATGGCCATAGAGGTTGCAATTAATCAGTGAAACAGCTCAACACTCTGAAAGATTGCAACCAATCCTAATAAGTGATCAACTGAATTATATTAATTTGTTTTTATAAAATAGTTTTCAATAGCAGGTTTTGTTTTCCTACTCAAAATGTATCCCTAATGGCAGTAATGATAAACAAATCTTAACATCTTGAAGTTGAACCAGGTACAGTTTGAGGCCCTTATTCATAGGTTCAGTGTATAAATGCACTTCACAGGAAACAAAACAGCAGGAAAACAGTATAGCCTGTGTAGCATCATCATTTGGAAAAGAGCCAAGATTTGGAGACACCACTGACTAAAATACTCCATCGCCTGAACTATTTTACAAACAACAGTAACTTTGGTCAGTTGTGGCTACATTAGGCAACTCTAGGACTGGCATTTCACAGGGTCTTTGCAGTAATTCCCACAACACGACAAACAGCTGCCATAAATAGTCTTGCCTAGTTATAACATGGGGGTGGTATTTTTTTATAACCACCTAAAGCCAGCTTAACTCTAAAGGATAATATTCCTGAACATGAACTACACAAGCAATGTTTTTAAACAGTATTATCTACTGCTTTTAAGTCTCTTACAGTTATTACTCTTACATTTTAAGTCTTGTTCAGTGTGGAATAACCACTGAAGGGTGAAAGCATATGAATACCTCACTGTAACTAGGGCAGACTGACTTTTTATCTGCTGTAACTTCACTGAAACTAAGTGAAGGAGGTACTAAGCTTACTTGAGGTGAGGCTGTGTCAGATCCTGCAGGGCTTTATTGACAAAACAATTCCCTACCCGGAACATCAGTAATTCTTCTCAGTATGGGTGTACACCCATTAATAAGAACATTTTAGGGAGTTACATAATGGCTGCAGAAATGTGCAGGTTGGACTTTCTTCAATGACTTTCAAGAACTTCTCCTCAGCATCCTCCAGTCTTTAACATCCCTTTGAGGAAAACATACCTTTTATTACATGATACATTCAGAAATAACTCTTCTGTGCCAACACTCAAGCACTTCTGAAGTGCCAAGTGCAACTGGGAAACTCCTGCTGCTGGATGTTTGTTTGGATGACATCCTCTCACAGTTTTATTCCTGACAGAAATCATATGGCTAGTGTGTTCTTATGGACCTTCTCTAAAAAACCCATTTTGTTTAAGACAATTTTTTTGTTTCCTGTCTCTAAAGAGATTCGGGCAAAGGAAGGCAGAGACAAGTTAGAATTACAGACCAATTACAGACCACTCAGCTGTGCTTCAGCCCTGGGCAAACTTTTAGAACAAATACATTAAACTGACTATTTATAAGCACTTGGAGATTAACCATGAGATGAATAGCCACCAACACAATTTTCTTGAGAGCAAATCAGTTTTTTGACAGCTCAGTCTAACTTCCTTCAACACAAACCTGGTAGCTAAAAGGAAAGCTGGAAATGTCACAGCTTGACTTCAGCAAAGCCCTCGACAATATCTAGCCAGATTGTCTTGCACCAGCTGAACAGACAGGTTATGTGAAAACCCTCTAAGAGTGGTGAAAACGCATGGGATAACCATGAGGCACATTTATTCATGTCCTAGGAATTACAGCCTGTCTTCAGTTGCAGCAAAAAGACCCTAGTTAAATACTATTAAGAGGTTTCAAATCAAAGGGACAGCAAAACCAAACTAAATTACATAACTAGGGTGAAACACCACTAACAGAGGAAGTGAAGAAGGACAGAATATTTGTTTTTCAGGATTTCTGACATGATTTCTAAAATAGAAAGTCTAAGAGGAGTGGTGAATTCACTTCCTAAAAGATACATTTAGATTATTTACTCCTAGTCCAACTTCACTACCTTCTCAAGTCTTTTCATATCTGTAGAAAACATTGGTAAAAGTCTAGAAAAAAATAAAGTGAGATGCAAACTGAATCCTATACATGGTTACAAATTGCAGGCCCCTTTTAAAGTTATTGCAAATGTGATGATAAAATTAAATTCCACATAAAGCACCAATTTTCTAAATTCACAATTCCCAATGAGACTAAAGAGTGTTTGCCATTTGCAAGGTATATTAATCAATTAAGGTAACCTCCAAATAAAACATCATAGTTTCTCCTAAATGCCAATAAATACAGTAATCTCAGGAAACATGACAACATGCTGTGAGCCTTTACCACAAATTGATATAATTCTTGATTCTGTTATCCAAAAAAAGTCAATCTTGGGAGTGCCAATTAATTATCAAATTTTCTCAAACTGTGGTTCTAGCACACGATACTGGCAGGACCAGATTGGTAGCACGGCCTTACACAGCATGAGAAGTCTGTAAATAAGCTGATTTATCCCCAACAGCAGCACTTGAGCTGTACAGGAAGCAGAAAATTCTCTTCCATAAACCTTAAAAATATGGAAAAATACACTACAAACAACACAAAAGCCAGACAGGAATAAACTAAACTTTGCTATCAGAGCTGTTAGGTAAATAGAATTATGCTAAATCTGCTGGGAGAAAAAAAAAAAGTAACAAATAAACAACAAACTTGTAGTATCAGCATTGCAGTACTACAGAACATGATCTAGATTTCAACTACAATCACTGTAATATGTGATTATTCATTGCCATGAGTAAGGGAAGATAAATTTAAAGGAATGTCAATCAGATGCATTGACACCTCCATGAAAACCCAATGCATCTCTCATACACAATTCACTTTGTGGATAATTCATCAACAGTTCGGTTCCTGACTCGAGATCCAGCTGCAGAAATCGAGTCTCCTGGGCCAAAGATGGCACTTTATGATGTGCTGCACACAGAATCAGGTCTGAGTTCTCTCAGTGAGAAAATGGCAGATCATGAGCCTCAACTCTTCAGAGCCTGGCATAAAACACACGCAGTTCTATCAAGTGCAGTTCACAGCCTGGGAAGTCTGAAGTTAAACACACAGTTAAACACCTTCCCTAGTCTCTAGGATGAAGCCTTCTCCTTGATAATGCTTTGTTTTTAGACAAAGAACTTGCCTAGAGGACTGATCAAAGAAATGATCTGTTGGACATAAAGATGAAACTGCATATCTTCTTTTCTGATATATTATTAAAAAGTATCACTGCACCACACACTTCATGTTCCTACTAAAGAATCTAACTACTCAACCAGAGATTGTTGTTGGGCTTTTTCCTCCCCTTTCAGAACTGAAGCAGGTGTTAGAGGGTCTTTCCTACCTGCCTTTTTGTTAAATGTGGCTAGCTTTGAAGCAAATATCTCTGAAATGAGGCAGATGGTGTCTCCTTTGAAGTAGCAGCTCATTCAAAGCAGAAGCAAAAAAGGAGAAACAGCTTTATTGCAGTTACTTTATTATGCAATGCCCTTTTAATCTCATGGGGATGACCACAGAGAATCAGAAGATGAAATCATGATTCCTCCTGCCACTGCTTTGCAAAAAGAGAAATAGAACTACAAGGAATGGGTTCAGGCTTCTCAATATAGTGTATGGAAGAAAAGCCCCATTGTAGTGATCCACTGTCTCACAGTGACAGAGTATGAATGCCATAAGGATTTTTGAATCATCAGGAACTACTCAAGTTCCTGCATTCCAGTCTAAAGAAAAATGGAATTGTAGAAGCTATTCAATGGATCAATCTAAAGAGACCAGAATCTGTCTTCTTATCATCCAGACTGGGCCAGCAATATCACGTATTTGACAGGTCAGTATAACCAGATCCTAAAGAAAGTAACAAGTGACAGGACAAGAGGAAATGGCCTCCAGTTGCACCAGAGGAGGTTTAGGTTGGATATTACGAAAAACTTCACAAGAAGGGTGGTCAGGCACCACAGCAAAGTGGTGGAGTCAGCACCCCTGAAGGTGTTTAAAAAATGTGTAGATGTGGCACTTGAGGATGTGGTTTAGGGGTGACTTGGCAATGCTGGGATAACAGCTGGGCTAAATGATCTCAAAGCTCTTCTCCCACCTAAATTATTCTAGGATACTATGACTGAAAGGTGCCAGTCCAAGCAAAAAAATGCACGCAGTGAGTATCAGACTGCTTTTCAGAAAGACAAAAAAGTGGGATTCTCCTAAGGATCAGTCTCCTCAGATGCCGGAATAAAAAGGAAAGACACCTGGGGAAAAATCTCTTTTGGTGACAGCAGGTTCCCATGAGCTGAAAGTGGTGCCTGCTGGCAAAAAAAAATGTTAGCTTGGGATCCCAGCAGGGCACATTCAAGAACTTGCAGTGGCTAAAAGCTTCTGGTTTTGGAAACAAAGAGATATTTTGCCAGCCAAATGGGGTTTTGTTAGTGCTCTCAGCTCTAATATAAATAATAGTCTAAAAAGAGCAAACAGTGAGCACATGTAAGTACCAAACTCATCTTTTTTTCTCACTTAAATAATTAAACTGAATCTTATTGACTAATGAAGTTATTTAAAAACATCAGAGTAACATTCCAGCCAGCATAAGCAACTGTTTTTGCCTCAAGTGGCATATTCAGAGCAGTGGATTTTATTATTTCCTTATAAAATTTATTCTCTCATTTCCGCAAGAGAGTTATTTTTAGCTGACACATAAGACGGCAAAAAAATATATACATGCAAAGCTTCAAATGAAACGAATAGTGACTCATCAGTCTGAAACTGCTCTTATAACAAGAAGAGTCAGCGGAATAGGGATTGGCCAGTGGTACTTTTCCTTAGCAATAACAATACTCCAGAATTCTCAAGTTATATGCAAAATTGGCAAAAGTAGTACCGTGTATGTAGCCTACACGTCAGACTGGAATTGTCTGGTAGGCAGGAAAATTATTTCCTAGAAAGTATCATAGGCATCGTTTGCATATCACCCAAAAATGCCCAAATTACTGATAGTTTGAAAGAACACGGCTTTTTACCATTTTGCCAAAATAACCACGTAAAAAACTCCTTTCAGCTGTGCATCTGAATTAGGAAATTGGCCACTCTGTCTCCCAGGAAGGGACAGACTCAGCACACAGACAACAGGAGAGGGGAAAACATTTGACTAATTCTGTCCGTATAACTCATTTCTTTACTATAGTATTTCACAGATTATCATCACCCTATAGTTATTTTGTTACATTACCTTCCTGAAAAAAGTAGAATGACTGATCTTCTGTCCCAGCTTTCATCAGAAAGCAACATTACAAAACAAGGAAGAATTAATTACAGAAAGGATGACACTGAACTTCATCTTTGACAGCCATCTTTCTATCATGTGTTAGGCCATTTATCTTTGTATTTTCTGTGAGCTCTGAGACTCTACGAAACCTACAGGGTGGATTTGTTTGTTTTTTAAGGTACATGGAATTCATTCTTGCAGTTTGTGTTTGCATGAATGTCACCTTTTCCTTTACACAAAATGGTTAAGACATTAGACACAGTCAAGAACCCCTATTTCCTTTTCTGAAACAACCCAAACCCACAACCAAAACCAAACCATCAAACAAACAAATTCTGAACCATCAAGACACTTAAATTTGGATGAGTTACCTATCAGTTTAGCTCAGACTTAATTTCAGAAATTAGCTAGTTCACAGAGATGAAGTGACTAAAAGGATGTTATATTCTATAAAATCCCGACTGCAACGGAAGCGCAAAGAGATACAACATGTTATCGTAGCAATAAAGCCCGTTTTAAAGGTCGCCTCTCCCATCTGTAAGGAAAGAACTGCTCTAGTTTAAAAAGACCCAAACTTTTTTGTAACGGACATACTTTCCTCCATAAGTATTCCAAGTCTTTATTCTTGAGACTGAGGATTTAGAAATGTTTGGGGAGGGAAGCAGAGCATGTTTTGTTTTGGAGGGGGTTTTGTGTGGTTTTTTTTTCATTTATGTGAGGTTTTGGTTTTTTGGTTGATTTGGGTTTTCATTGTTTGTTTGGGGGTTTTTGAGCAAAAAGGCTCCCTCCACTTCTCTGTAAATCAGTGGACTCAATGCACAACCTTTCCCAACAAGCGCTTTGCTCCAGCCCACATTCAAGTGGCTCTCAGGCCTCTGCCAGACTTCCACCACTACACCCATTACCCATTTCCTTCTTGCACTGGGGAAGCCCAAACTGGACTCCTGGAGACCCCAGATGTGCTCACAGGTCTCTTTCCCAGCCCTGCTGTTCACACTCCATGGTAATACAGCGCAGCACACAGTTGGCCTTCTGTGCCACAAAGGTAGACTGCGAGTCACGCTCAATTCACTGCCCACCAGGGCACCCCCACCTGTCCTTCCCTGCGAAGCTGCTTTGGAGCCTGCTGGCCCCAGCCCCAGCGTGGTGTTACTCCACCCCAGATACATTGATTGCTTCTGAACTTCGTGAGGCTTCTTTCACACCATGTCTCCAGCTCGTTAAGAGTTGCAGCATCGCTTTGTAGTGAAACCATTACCCTGGATTTAGTCTCACTCAGACTGGCAGAGTACCCTGTTCATTCCCATCATTCAAGCTGTTAATAAAGACTTTTATCAGCACTGGCCCTACTATTGCAAGATGCTGCTGCTACCAACGAGCTGCCAACTCTATATCCACAAGTCCTGCCAATTTTCCACGTACCTAGCAGTCCTTAACACAAACCATACCTAACCATCCTGGCTATAAGGATACACCTTGTTAAAAGGCTTGGTGCAGTCAGGAAAACCTCATGAGAGCAAACAGCCTCAGAACGCTACCAGGCTGATCAGGATAATGAGGCCTTGTGAGACTGGTGGCTACTCCCTCCTGCAACAGCTCCCCAGATCATCCTCCCTGGCCTTCTGAAAAGGGGAATGTTTTCTTGGTTTTCCCCCCAGTTATTAGGAACCAATCACCCAAGACTTCCTGTTGTCAA
The DNA here is from genome assembly GCA_013397795.1 of Orthonyx spaldingii. Lineage (NCBI taxonomy): Eukaryota > Metazoa > Chordata > Aves > Passeriformes > Orthonychidae > Orthonyx > Orthonyx spaldingii. The sequence goes on from VZTJ01005473.1 coordinate 95,891, forward strand.
GAATTACAAAATCAGGTATGTAAAAGAACCTAAAAATTCCATTTTAAGGAAACTAATCTATTTGCTTAACTCCACTACAATCCCAGAATCCAGTTAGTACCCAGAAAGCATATATTCTTAGTTTACCTCAGTTTTTCTTTACTCAATATACTTGCCAATTGTCAGTGATGCTTTTTTCTATGCTCCCTCTCCTTTTTCTTCATTTACTGAAAACTTGGTAAGCAGACAGAAATGCCAATTCAAGTATTTCATTTCCATGTCTGGAGCAAATCTTCGTGTGTGCAATGAAGTTTCTCCAGGGCTTTGTTTTTAACAACTGTTTTAAAGAGATACAAAATTCACTCCCAAATAATTCTAATCATTGCTGCTGCTTATATAAACCTCTGACGTTGAAGACACACTTTTGCAGCATATTATCAGAGAGGCAAAACATTCTGCTGAAAAAGTGCAGAAAGTATTTTTCAGTCCTCAACAGCTCCTCATTTAGTAACCTCCATCATTCTTTGAACTGCTGGGATTCACTTTAGTCAGACAAACAGAAAAATAATTAATTTTAAACTAATGAGCCAAAACACCTGTTTGATACCTGACAGTGAATAGTATTTATTTGTATTTGCTTCTTAGACACCCTCCCACCACACAGCACTTCTATCACTTGCAGTCCTCTGCGCACCAAGTGACTGAAGAGATGAATCAATACCCAGTGTCACACCTTCCTTACAAATAGGAAGAGAAGCAGTCTATCAGACACTCCTCTATGGCTTTATGAATCAAACCATGTGTGGCTTTATGAATCAAAGCTGACACCTGAAATTGCACCTAGAATTACAGAGAAATACAACGCAGTTGTCAGACAAATGATTTAATACATTAACTGTAGCTCTCCCCATTCAACAAGCAGGCAACCAGTTCCAGTGTGCAGATGTACACATTAAACAGCAATTTAACCACCTGCTTGAGGATGTTTAATCTAGAGCACAGATTACTCCATCATAATCAAAAATGAGTCCTAAACCCACAGTCTTAATAGGTGAAGCAAATACAGCCAGGTTATACCAGCCTACACCTTACTGACTATTCTAAACAAGCAAAGCATACAGCTTCAGTTAACAACTGTCTGAAACACTGAATAAACTCAGCTAAAGTTATACCCAGTTCATTTCAGACACAGAACTGCACCTTAAGAATGCTCTTCAGTCTCCCTGTGCTAACTTGATTAAGCTACAGAAGAGCAACACACTCTGCTGCTGAGATGTACCCACTGTGAATTGCTATAGTGAGTCCTACACTGGTTTTTGGAGCCAGGGAAGAAGGTAAAACACCTCTGCATACACATCATGTTTAAAAGCCCCTATACAATCCTCATTGCCCCTCAGCACTATACTGATACTTAAGCAAAATATCAGCAGGCCAATTATAGAGAACAGTGTATAAATTGTACTAATACAGCAAGATCACTGATGACTTCAGTAAGTAACTGAAAGGATGGCACTACCTTCTTCCTTCTTCCATCTATTATGATCACAACAATGTGATCAATTGAGACTGAAAAGGAAAAAAAATCCCTTCACCTGTTTTTCAGTGAAAACTGGCTTTGTCAAAGATGATGAACAACATGTACCTCATTTCTTATTAACAACACGTTTGTAATGTGAATTTGGGAAGTTGTGATATCGGTGACCTCCCACAGGTCATTTGTAACTATGTCTCCTATGAGTTATGAGCTCTTGCCATCCATGGGCTAACTTCAATCTGGTGACAGTAATGAGACAAATATGTATTAGCTTCATGCCTCTGAAATTGTAATGCCCTGAGTGAATCCTTGACATTTACTATTTGCAATTTCCCCTCATGTAAAATGCAGTGTAAAAAACAACTGAAACACATGAATGTGTTGGCAAGTAATTTCAGCTTCATAGCGACTCATTAAAGTTAAAACATAGTCTTTTCCAAATCACTCAACCAATAAAACTACCACATGTAAAAGGGGATGCCATATCCAGTAATATCATGTTCTATGACTTCAACACCAGTCTTTCGTCACTTATTCCTATATTTGCTGCAAACACTTGAAAAACTTTTTCACTTTGTGTTTATTTTGATCATGTTCCTGATCTTTTGTCGGACTTTACTGGGCCCACTCTTCAGGATGACTCATTTCACTGCATTTAGTGAAATTTTTCACATGCAGATGGCTGCAGGTGCTCTGTATTTTAACTTATTGATATGAATCAAGAAAAATCCTCTATTAACTGAACCTTCCCAACCCCAAAGACACTGCATTTTTGTTACACAGAAGCAACTCATTGCAACAACCACTATACTATCTCAGAATTCCCTAACTAGGAGCAAAACATCTATTTACAGTGGCTCTAAAAAAACCTTCACAGTCTATTGGGTAAACAACCCTCATTTTAAAAATCCTTATATTATAATATATAGTTTAAAAACCAGAACTGAAATTTTGTCTGATGGACTGTAATGGATCCTGAAGAAATAACAGGTATCTTATAAAGTCTCTTTATATATAATTATGTGGTAGCTTGATGCTAAAATCAAACTGGATACACATCATATATCATCAATCTACAATTACATAGGAAATTTCAGTGTCCTATTCTAGGCCACCTGTCAGTAATTATGGAGCATTTCTCAGCCCACACTAAATAATATGAAATTGTTAATGTCTGCAAACTTTTCCCAGTGCATTCCATTTGGTCCAGACTTTCTATTCATAATTCAGGCATAATTCTTGTACTTCCCAGCAGGGAGTACAAGATCATGACTTCCTTACGAAATGTACTTCATGAAGTACAAAACTCTTTTCCCCAATCTTAATTCTGTATGAAAAGCTACATAGATGGGACATTTATTGTGTAATACCACTGAATGATTCTTTCACATTTACTTGATAATTTGGAACATATGGAGTGCCTGTACTTTTTTTGGTCAGTGCTGGAGTGAATAAGGCCAGTGAACACTACAGACAACCAGGCCCATTCCTATCCATTCCTCCTGCACACCAGTCTCCCTTTCCAGGCAATAAATACAAGCCTAGAAGGAAAGTAGTAGTCTGAAGATCATGGGCTTTTGAAATTGGAAGGATTAGTCATAGATTTCTGTAAATACTCTGTTCTCCAAATAAACGTTACAAAAGATTGCCAGATGACACAGGACAGGCAAGTGGTGCTTAGGGCTAAAGTCAACAGGTCTGACTTAGCGTAGTCATCACATATCAAAGTACACACACTCTGCACAGAACAACCAACAGTAAATCAGATGTCAAATCAGATGCCAAAGAATTTAAAGGTTGAAATATGAAGAACAGTTTGACATGAATGCTCTGCAATTAACAACTAAATGATGTTTGGCACACTCCTGCAGATAGAATTTTACAAGGCACTATTACCTGACATATATAACAATTAAGGGACTATTTGAGCCCTATTTAGGATCTTCCCTAACATTTCAATCAGAATTTCAAGATTTTCTTACAGAGTGCTGAGAATAATAGGGCAAGGGAAGTGTTTTGTAAAGAAGCCTGTAGATCTCACTGCAGCAAACTGATAAAACACATCACTAACCATCCCAATCAACAAATACAAGCTGGGGGTTCACTGGAGTATTCTGCATTTTTCCCCATAGTAGAAGAATCATGCAGTTACAGTCTTCAAATTGAAATTTTGTGAAATTAGCTAAAATGCACAATCAGCAACTTCCAAAAGATTTCTCTGGAATTTAGCATAAAATACTCACAACTGAGCTGGCTGAGAAGTCCAATCTGTCTTGTCACCCTCCCCACACCATGTACCTTTTCAGAATGCTTGACTATCTTAAAAGTGGTGAATAGAAATTCTACTCAAAGAAGAGAAGGTGTTTTCCCCCTAGTTAATTTGAATGACCAAATAGAGTTTACTAAAATAAACACAACCTTCACTGTACTTAAGTATGGAATATTTTGGTTCATATATGTAATTTAGTACTATTTTGCAAACAGTATTTTGATTCAGAAGTATTTAATTGCTGGAGCTTTCAGAGACAATTACTTCAAGAGACTCTCCAGTTACCTTCACTGTGTTATTTTTAAAGCTATTCTTACATTTGAAATGCAGTTTCTTCCTAACACATAAATCAGTTTAGCAGTGCTGCAATTGCCTCCTTTTTCACACTACCCTTTTGTTTTGCCTGGTGGAGGAGGTAAACCTGATACAAAATGTCTCAACAAATAGAAGGAGAAATTCCTGTTAGCTTTGATATTGATGGAGACAATTCCTGTTGTCGTTGGTTTAACTATTGCTGTCCGTGGTCTCCTGGGCTCCCATATGGAAGTAGCAGTGCAAAGAACCACAACAGAACAATTACATAAAGAGACAAGTCCATAAAATATGAAAAGTACCATTAGGATTTCCAGTTGTATAACACTTTGTGATGACATTCAAAACCCCAACCAGGGCTGGGTTGAAATGTTTCTGCCATACCAGGTATCAAAACAAGGTACAGGGTAGCTCAGAAAATGAAAGCCTTGTTCCACTCGGCAGCTACAGCTAAGATGATAAAAAACAACCTAAGTCAGACATGATTTTTTCCCTTAATGTTTGTATATAAATAAATCTACTTGAAATAATCACATATTTTGGGACAAGGAACTAAAACTTGAATATTTAAGAGAAAATGACATGCCATTTTCAGAAGACAACCTAACTCATGGTACATAAACCATATAATTTCAGTATTTATTTTCTTCCAGCAGATTTTTGCAATTTTTGCTCCCTCTTGTACTACTTCTTCACCAATTCTTGCATTCTTTACAGTAAACGAGAAGAAACTTACAGTAGAAAACATATGCCTGTATCTTTTAAGTTTGCCTCAAATTTTTCTGTTTATTCTGCATATGCAATAATCACAGTTTCTTGCTAGATACCTTACAGTGCTATTTCAATGGGAAAAAACCAAAAGATTAACATTGTGGTATTGTACAAATATATATACAGGTTTTACTTAAGTTTATTCTTATTGGACAAAAATCCTGTTCCAAGAAGGGATTAAGAAAATAATAGAAGACCTGGGAAATTCTCAAAAAAAAAAAAAAAAGCTTTTATAATGACTGGAATGTTTATATACATGCACAAATTTTATGTTATAATTTTCTGTAATTCTTATCAGAAAAAAAAAATTACTGCAGTAAAGTATTAGAAGTGAAAAGTAGATATTTTCAGACTCAGAAGAAAAACTTCTATGGAGTGATGAAAGATCGAAAGCTTCTGAGTCACAGTGTCCGGTATCTAGGTAACCACAGATGCTGGCAACTGCCTTTCTTTATTTATTTGTATGATTAACAAATAGATATCTGAGTGCCTTAATCCCCGAGACAGCTCCCCACCTACCACTACTAATTGACTGATTTGCTGCAGCCCACACAGATTTGAATCTGAGGATAAACAGTAGTAATAAATAACACATTTAGAGAACTCAGAAAATCTTCAATACATTACGTAACCTGGATGATGGGCTGGAAACCCATTCAGTTATTATCATTAAGCAATCATTTGAAGACTTCAGTAAAACTAATGCTTTTTCTGATTTGATTCAAGTTGTATTTGGCTATTACTCTAAAACTAGCATTTGCCTTCTCTGAAGGAAACTCACATCAGATCTGAAAATTCCTAATTTCACAGCATTCTAAAATACTTATCTGCTCATGCCTAGCAAATTTTATCATTTTCAACTCCCTTTAGACTTTAAACTTGAAACCCTATCAGTATTTAACAGTTTCTCAGGTGCTTTAAGCACATAAACCTGCAAAACAAAATGGTCTGCATATTGTGGCGTTTTTCACAGGTCTGGCTGTACCCTGTTACTAATATTCTACCATCAGCACTAAATGTTCATACAGAGTAAGGCTGTACTTTTTTTCCTTTCTAATAACATTTTCCTTAAATAATTTACTGATTTCTACCTAGACTATGTTACTGAGAAGGTCTCACAGCATGTGTGCCTTCTCTTATTTTAAGTGATTTTAGTCCTATTCTAAATTAGCCCTTATTTTGCTTTCATTCACTTCAGAAGAAAAAAACCTCCAACAACCTACCCAAGTGACAGTCTTTTTTAGTAGTTGTCGTTTATCTGTTTTTCCAAACAATTGATACAATTGCATGTGATTTTTTTTTCCCCTGTAATACTCAATAAAACAACTCCAGCAAGAGACTGGTCTTTTTCTGCAAAGACTTCGGAACATGAAATTATTTTACTACAGCATGTAGTCTCCAGTGTGATGGACTGTTTACCCTTGCTACATGAAGGAAAACCGCATGAGAAAAAATTCAAATATACAACATAAAGTATGAAAATTAACCTTATGGATCTTATTAGTTTTCAGACCTCATGTATTATCACTTATTGCCTGTAATAGTAATCTTGACCCAATTTTACAGGCAAAGACAGAGTCTGAAGTTTAGGGAGGCAGTGCCTGGCCAGGTTCATCAAATTAGGACAGAACACTGCTCTGATTTCTTGGCCAAGTTCATCACTTAAACTTCATAATGAGGCCACCAGCAATATCTTTAAAAATTTTTGTATTTAAATCAAGCTCACAAATTTAATTCCAAGTTTAACAAGTTTATAATTGCCTACAAAGGGTTTGAATCTAGCCCTCCCTCTCAACAGACCACCCGTTCCTGCCTTCATTACCGTTATACAACCACTTAACGAGATCGCTTATCCATGCTTCCTTGCTTTAACTTCCATATCAATCCTACTCAATTTCCCTTACCTATTAAAAATGCAATTAACATCTTAAATAACTCATATATATGTATCTGTTGCTGTGCTTCCTCCTCTGCACTTCCGTACAATTGCAAATTTTCCCTGGTGAGCCCCAGCCCCACCTCGCACCGTTGCTACTTTATTCAGCATGAAATGCTCCATGATCTAACTTGTTCCAACCATTTCCTTATGGGAATATAACTTCACATAGTACCACCCTCACCTCATTTTGGCAGTCTCACAAATTTTGCATTCGGTATGCTGATCAGCTGTTTGAACTATGAACTCATCGTCTTCAAGGGGACAACACCTCTCTGGACATCAAATCCCTAAAGTTACTTGGAGAGTACTAATCATGTCTCCAGTTTTTAATCCATGTTAAAGATGGTGATGTCTCTCTGACCTGTTTCTGCTCCTTCCAGTCCCTCCGGATTGGATCTCCTATATGGATTAACATAGATTTCTTTCCTAAGGAAGTAGCTGTAATCCTGTAAGGGCTGGTTTAGCGCATCGTGTGCCCTGCCCTGGAATTTCTCATCCTGAACTTTCTCACCTTCACTTTTTTCCCTGAAGTAAGAGACACTGAACTCATCTGTTGTGTCCACTGGGAAAAAGAAAAGTTTTTTCGATTCTCCTCCAGTTTCTATTCTGTAATCAACATCCCCAGTGCAAGTATTTCAGCCCTCTTAATCACAGCAATATCTAGATGCTTCAGATAGACAACAAGATAAAACTGGAAACATAAATTCTAGGTTAAGCAATAGGAGGGCACAGCAGTATCAACTGTTCAAAGGCAAGACAGATTTGTAGAGCACTTTTCTGTGGGACATTTAGTTAGGAGCTCTAAAAAACCTCTCTTTGCCCCTTTCAGAGCACTGGTAGATGAAGGTTTTATCTTGTGTATTCCAGATGGGTCTGGAAGACAGAGCAATGGACAACTTTCCTTTATTATGCCTTCTGCCATAGCAAGACAAGCGCCAGGTGAAGTGTAGTTATTTGAGAAAATTAATCACTCAGCTTTAAGAAAACAGTATGAAATATCAGAGATGCTCAGGTAAAACACACACAAAAAAAAAAAAAAAAGAAAAGGAATAAATAAAAAGGAAAAATAAAAGAAATAAAAGGAAAAAAAGGAGAAAAAACCCCATCCAAACAAAGCCATCTCCAGGCACACAAAACACACTCAAATGCAGTTTCAAATAATTTATCTATGGACAAAAGCTAAGGGTGAATTTTCAGGACAATTCAGAACACGGAGTCCATACTGAGTAGTAACCAAGGGTTATCCCTCAGTGTGAACACTAAAGCAAATTTCAGAACAAAACCAGGATTACTTTCAAACCCAGACTTCACCGTTACCAAGTTATTTTACAAAAGCACTCAGAACCAGCAAACTGAGCCACAGTGCAAAGTAAAAAATCCTAAGCCCTCATTTCAACTTCAGGAATTCTGCAGTTGGGCTGCTTTGAGTAATTTTTAAAACAATACCATGAAATATTCCAAACCATGGTTAATTGTGGCCTTGTGAATTGCAGAGAGCCAGAAGTGCTGCGGAGCAAATCTGGATGGTAATCACAGACTGCAGTAGTAAACCTGTACTTTAATTTCATTCCTATGATAAGCTTTTAACAGGAGATACTACTTCGTGTGAGGTTTTTTTGGTTTATTTTTTCCCCTCTCATGCTTCCATTCATAAATTCTGATGGAATTTTCTGCCACTTCTGATGTCACCATCAAACTCCACAGAGGTTTCAACAGATCTTACTGAACTTAACAGAGCAGGTCTGTCCTAGTTGGAAGACAGGTGTTTGCTAAGGAAGGCAGAAGCCTCCCTTGGAATAGGAAATGTAATCCCCTTCCCTCCGAATTAGTATGATTTTGAAATAAAGGGGGCTTTCAGGCAATGTTGTGGGAAAAGGAATATCAGTTCTTTACTAATATATATATATATATATATATATCAAGACAGAAAAACAACAACAATGGCAACCACAACAAACAAGAACAGAGCAAACCCCCAGTCCAGTCTCTTCTTGCTCCCTGTTAGCAGTTGGGCAGGACGGGTGCGATGGCTCCTCCTCGGCTGCAGGGGGCGCTGTAGCGCAGGTCTCGGCTGTCTCTCCCCGGCAGTGATGGCAGGCACGGCCCCAGCAGGGATGGAGCCTGGACTTCTTGCAGGCAAAAACCCCGAAGCTGCAGCAGGGGTACGGCAGGGCTGGGCAGGGCAGGGCAGCCCGACTCCCAAGCCACGGCTGGCAGGGGCTGGCTCCGGGAGAGGCAGGCAGGCAGCAGGAGCCAGGAAAACTCCACAGTGGTGACAAGCAACGGCAGCTTCCCTCTCTTCTGAATGCCGAGAGGCAAAGAGGGCGAGCTACTGCTCCCCTTGCCTTTTCCCAGCCCAGCTGTCCCGAGATCTCTGCCCCCTTCAAGAGGGAATGTCCAAATAAGGGAATAGCTACTCACAAGTTTTTTTTACCCGACTGGTCTTTCTATTGTTTTTCCTAAGCACCCAGTCGTTATGGTGTCTTAGCAACGTATGGGCAAAAATTCTCTAAGATAAGAGAAACAAAAAGAAGGATTCCAAACCCCAACAAGGTCCAAAGTAGACAAATCTGAAATAAATCCATGTGAATCTGCAGCAACACTAATGAAAACTGAAAAGTGCAAAATGAGAAACTGATAGGAAGTATTTACTGCCACTCAGATATTGCAAAGGATTAGTTATGATTTCATGTTTTAATAGGCTAAAGTTAATTTCTCCTATCTGTGAACTGCACCTGATAGAACATTATCACTGCACCTCGGGCTACACTAGGCTTGATTTTATTATGCAGTGATTTAGGTGCCTCCTTTCTTTCCTGTTATACAAGTTGCCCAGCTGATTCATAGAGCTTACAGCTCCAACAGCCCTTGGAAAGTAAGAGATCAGGAGTGCACTACAGGATATAAAACAGTGCACTTTAAAGGATATACACGAATTCGGAAAGGGTGCTCCATGACTTCATGGATGTGACAGAACTTTCTGTACAACTTTTAATTCAGTTCCATTGCCTCTACTTACATCCCCCTCTTGTCCTATCGCAGAGTCCACTTCTTGTTTCTTCTATTTTGGTATTTAAAAATAAAAATCATGTTACCTCTTGTCTAGCCTAAAATGTTGCTTATCATTTCCTTTGGCACGACTGTGCTGGATTTTGCTAGACAATAGCAATTGATTCAACTTCTCATCTTTTTTTCTTGTCTCTGACCTTAACGACATAGTATCAAAAAGTTGAAAAAAATTATGTCTCACTACATTGTGATTGCTATTTGACATGAAGAATGGGGAGAACCAAGGAGGGCTCATTTGTCACTTTTTAAAATTATATGATGATTATTAATGTGACAACATCCCTCTATACTATCTTCTCTTCTTTGCTAGTTAAACCACCAACGAACTCCTACATAATCTTGTACGTTTATGTAAAGTAGACAGTAGTTAGGAAGTAAGAGAGTTCAGCACGTCCAAAAGTTGCTCTGCAGATAAAAGGACTGAGGTGAGTGAAACTCCATGGACAGTAGTGACAGGATTTTCTCCACACTGTTTGCCAAACCATTGTCCCTGATATGCAGTGCAAATTTAGTTCATTTTGTGTGCTTTGGGACCCTTGTGATTTAATATGTCAAAGGTCCCACACCCAATTATGAACACTTTCAGTCCTTGATTAAATATCTCAGTTTTGCTATTCAAACTCACACAGTAGTATGTAAACTTCTTGAAAATACTTTTACTGAAAAAAAAAAAAAAAAAGGAAAAAGCAACCCAGCAAAAAAAATCAAACTCAAAATCAGAACTTAAAATAGCACATCTCTTGCTAGATTTTAAGTGAAGTTAAACATTAATTCAATTTAAAGTAAAATACAGTAGACCTCATGATACTGTATTAAACATAGATTTCCATTTATATATTCTTGAATATTAGCAAACTACTTAGTGACTGGACACATCAGTATTTTATGCCTTTTGGATTCACTGAAATAACCAATATTAGCAAGACATGAATTGAATTTATTTTAATACTGGCAAACAGGAGAGCTAATTAGTGGCAACAATTTGCTTCAGAACAGGATTTTTATGATTTGCTGGGTTATGACCTATAATTAAATGTGTTTTATGTGTTTCTTCCACCAAGATAATTGATATAATGCATAAGGCAAGATGCTTTAGGGCCACTTCTTTCTTAAAATGCAATTAAAAATAAACCACATTGTCAAAGATAGAATGTGTTGGACATTTTGAGGCTCAAAATCTTTATGTCAGTGTTATGTGTGGTTAATGAAAACAAAAGAGAGAGAAGAATGAGGCAATCTCTTTAAAGTGACACTGATGAAATCACACATTTCCATTGAATCCCATATGCTTGTAATGTAACCCAAATAAGCCTAAGAACATTTAGAACAATCAGCTTGCACAACAGCACTTTTAAAACCCATTTGTCACCTTCGTGTTTTCAGAAAGACCTGAGCACATCACCTGACAAGATTGCACCATTCCAAGGGATTTCCATTCAATCTTAAGAAAAGTTACTTTTCCACTGAAGATGTCTTGGGAACAGACAGAAGCTATACAGAATATTAAATCACAAAAAACCCCACCATTTAAAATGATTTAATCTGAACGCTTAATTACATAATTGAGAGCAATAAAAAAATTAAGCCTTTTTTAAACTTGTATGCTAACAGCATACAAAGATAATTTTTTTTAAGCAGCAAAGAAAGGTTGTACATTTACTGAAGCTATCACTGTGACAGTCTCTAAAATGTGTTATTCCTGCCTTTTGAATCAGTATAAACTGGTTTAGGTTCCTTCAACATGATTTGTTTAAAATACTGCTTCATGTTCTGATAACATCTAGCAGGTGATATTTCCACTATCTTCAGGAACAACTACTGTGTTATTGAAAATGACTGCAACTAACAGAAGAACATGTGAGACTTAACTAAACTTGAAATAAAACAGGAAATTAAGGGAAAAGTGGGAGTCGGGTTGAGAGACAATAAAAAAGATGCAAATGAAAAACAAATATTTAAGTTGAAATGTAGCATAAAAAATGATAGGATGGTTTCATTTCATACCATGTGCTCTTCTAAGTTTTCAGGTGTTTTAAAACAGTGAAGAACTAAGCAAATACAGAATCATATCTTCTAAATTTCAATTTTCAAATCACCCATTATTTTCTTGGAATGGACTAGGTTTTCAAAGTCAGGTTAATATTGGTATTAACTAAGCCAAAACAGGTTTTATAAGACAGCCAGAAAGAAAAGCCTGACTTTATACTCCTCACCAAAAGAACAATTCCTGCACAATTGATGCAGGTGTATTAAGAACTGCAGTATGAAATTCAGAGCTGTAAAATACCATGAAGGTGGATGACACCAATATTTTTTAAAGACTACGTCCTGTGAGAAAAATAGCACTCAAGCCAGACAGAAAAAAGTCACTGTTATCAGGCCTTATCATAAGCACACAGATTTAACATGAAACTAATTTCAGAAGAGCATTCATTTGCATTAGGGGAATACTGTAAAACTGATGTATAATACAGGCTAAAAATATATATGGGTTTTTTTCCTGAAACTTCTTCATTAGAAGTAAAAGGACACAAAGTGGTGCAGCAATTGTTCTGGGTGATGTGTCCCTGTAACTTATCCTTGTCCTGTGTAAGCAGCTCTTCATTAGTTACCACTGGAACAGAGGTGACCACTGCCGTGAATTTGGGTTAATTCTAAGGGCACCTGGCCCAGGACTGCTTGCTGAAAGGCACATTGCCAAAGGTAGCTCGGACTGAACCACCACAGCAGACAGTATTTAAGAAGTATTCTATTTAAGAAGCCCAGCAATAACTGAAGTTGCAGTCTCCCAAACACACCTAAATTCTGGCATTTTGTCAGGAAGAGAGAACCATGATATAAGGGACAAACGCAAACACGATATTGCTGCAATGGAATTCAGTTGCAAAGACGAAAGAGCAGGGACATTCTCATGAAAATCCATGCAGAAGATCCAGGCACAGACAAATACTCAGTAATCAACAACATCCATCCATAATAACCTACCTCCCTTTAATCACATAAACCACTCACCTTCTGACTCATTAAACAGTTTTTCCTGATGGGTAATTAACAGCCAACAGCCTGAGCTCAGCAAGGGCTTTGAGTTTGTTGTTTGGTTGTTTTGGTCCCTCTCTTTCCCCAAAGACAGGAGTTAATTACTATTACCAGTTAATACTACTGCCCTCGTGGATACAGCAAGCACAGCACTAGTGCAGGCATCCTTTTGCCTTCTGACCACTCAATTTCTAAGAATGCCTTGAATTTATTACAGAAATTTTGACTAATCAAACCATTATTTTATAGTGGGAAAGTGTCCACAGCATTCAAAATGAAAGCAACAAGTTATTTGAGTTACTATAAGCTGTATAAAACACTCTAACTCATCTTGATTTTAACTTTAAAACAAAATAAATATATACAGAAAACAACCCTAAAAAAACACATTCCACATTAATTATTTCTTGAGAAAAAATAATTAACAGATCAGTTGTCAGAGAGTACTGCAAGACTCTCCACATGTGAATATTCTCTTTATACATCAAACCACTCACCACCTCACGGAAAAAGAAATATTTGTTACACTTACTGCAAAAATTTTCAAGTAATGAGGACCCTGATAATACGTCAAGTGATAATTTTTTCTATAAGCAACACAAAAAACATTATGTTTTAACATGTAGCTATCAGATCTTCTCTTCATTTCGTTATGCTGGAAGGATGAAATAAATGAATGCTTTTATTTTGACAGAGAACCTCCTCATCCTCTCTCAGCTTTCTTCTCACTCGTGAAGATGTCTTAGCCCCCCTCTGTCAAGTTGAAAGCTCTTACTGTCACCAGCCAGAAAGAAAACACCTCACTGTGTATGAGGACTGTCGTATGCCAATGGATTTGGCTGTCAGGCACTGAAAAGTACTGTCACTCAGTGTCAGAGGACTAACAAAGCAATTATCAAAAACCCACATTCACAAAGCTGAAGACATGCAGATTAAAATGAGACTCAGACAAATCTAGCTAGAAATCTCTCTCCAGACTCAAAAGGTGTGACTTTCATGCAGATTCCACAAAGTCTTGTTTTTTTATTATTCACTTCACGAACAAAAGAACCCCAAAACTCCTGTTCATTATTTAAGACTTGATGAGTATCTGAAATGCTATTTCATGGGAAATCCTATTAAACTAGAAAGTAAAAAAACATCATTTCCCTACTGCCAGCTATATGGGCTAGAAAAGCTATCACTTTGATGGCTGGTCAGGGTAAAAAACTAGTCTAACGAAGCCAAATGCAGAGAGGTTGGTGACTTAAAAAGAAGTATAAAGAAAGTTTGTATAAAAAGAAGTCCAGATAGCCAAGCAGTTGTGTCAAGCAAGGAAATGCAAGATTAAGATCACTAAAACCACACAGAGAATTGCAGCTACAGAGTGTACAGTACTTAGTTGCTCAAGAAAAGTGTTCACAAGGAAGAGTGTAAAACTCCTAATGAAGAAAAGCAGAGAACTGGAAAAGAGCAACTGAACAACGTTGACATTCATCTGTTGTAAGGAGCAGCAAAGGACAATCCTTTCACATGTGTGACGATACAAACTCTCAGCCTACCAGCTTTGCCAATATGACATATTCTTATTGCATATTTCAGATTAAATAACCATTTCATACTCCAGTGTACCTTTCTTAATTGGTCTCTCTGCACACTTTAAACCTGCCTAAACAAATCAACTCACAGAGAGGGGGTTACTTTCTGACAGGTAAGTCAGGTTAAAAGAAAGTTTTTAGCCTGAAAAACCAAACTTCTCCTTAATTTCATATTTCTTTAAAAAGAACAAACCCTTCACAGTTTTAACATTTTTGATGTAGCTCTGAAAAAACCCCAGAAGTATTTGCACAACTATGACTAGTTCTCACTTTTAGAATCTGCACTTATTTAATGTTGCAAGATGGAAACAGCAGTGATGGCTTTCTGGATTCTGGGAGGATGACTGCTCTGCTGAGTTCATGAAGTCAACTCATGAACTAGAGTCATCCTTTTCAAAAGCACTTTTTTTCCCCCTTGCTTTTATTTTATCCTAATTATAGTAAGATTCCTTAGACTTTTTGAAATGCATTCAGGATTGTCTGCTCCCACTTTCTCATCACTATTTCACTGAAAACTCCTGTTATCATTTTTTATTTGTTTGAAAGTCATCAGATATGTATCCAATACATTTAAAAGAGACATCCAACACTGAAGTTGCTGCCAGGTGCTGAGAAAAGTTTCAAAATTTCACAAATTCCACCATGACACATCAGGCTTTTACATTAACCTTGAAAGCAGTAGTGCACCATGATAGGAAAAGCAGGTGTCAGAGTCTAGACACGGTTCACTCTCAGTCATGCCAAACCATAAACATGTGAAACATTGCAGGTGGATAAAGTGGTGGAAAATGTAGTGTATGATTTTGATAAATGAGACATTGCACTATCATTGGAATAACTACAAATAACCAGTCTGTAGGATTTACATGAAAAGCCTAAAAAAGATACAAAAATACCTTCAAGTTTTTTTCCTCTTTCTGTACCTAAAATGAATCACTAGTCTTTGAAAATTATCTTTTAAGGTATTTCTATTAACATTTTTAGACTCATAATTATATATAAAAGATCCAATCTCAGTGTTCTGCCCCCTGTAAGCTAGGCTATGTTTGCGACATTTACTGGCTGAAGGGTTGCCAAAGGAGAGTTAGTGGTTGCAAATTTATGACATCTTCCAATATAGTGTATTCTTTGCTGTCCATATATTTTTCTTTCACTCACTTTTCACTTACTGCTGAGTTAGAGTGGTTCAGCTTCAGGAGAAAACAACACGAATGACACCTCTCTGCAGTGTCTCACGTATTGGCACAGGCACTAACAGCAGCAGAAGTGGTCAGAGAAAGCTCAGACGGAACCTCAACTGGGGAAAAGCTAATTTCAAAAACAAAAAAAGAAAGCTTTTATCTGAACTCAGTCACAAGCCAACACAAACCAGAACTGCACATACACAATGCTTTCCCAGAGCTTTGCTGAAATCCTGGCCGAGCTGGGGTTTGCCCAGCTTGTGTAATTTCCCAGCAGGCTGCATTTAAAAGTTATGTCACTCTCCAAGTTGTCTCTGGTGACAAATGTTTCCATAAATGCTAACTGACTTCAGTGCTACTTCTTGTTTTGCCCGTGTGTGCAAGAAGAAAATGTTCAGGTCATGAAAGTGATTGCTCAGGGCCCTGTGTAGATGAAGGGACAGCAGTGGCAAGCAAGGCAGAGCAATTGTTATTTAAAGGGACTCCAACAATTAAGTCTTCTTCAGATGCTTGATAACATGAAAGTGATCAGAAGAAAAAACTGTTACAACAATACATATTCAGATTTGCCTTTTTCTTGAGTGTGAATGCCATTTACACACTGGGGGTTGAATTATTACGCTCAAAAAAATCATTCTTTTGGTTGAATATTTCAGGAACATAATTTAGTTTAAAAAAAGTTTAAAAACTGCTTTGCGTTTTAACAGCAATAATTATATTTGGCAAGAAAGTACAAAGAAAAGGTGTGTGCCCTTTTTAAAAAAAGCAATTACCCTGCTCAGGGTTAAATCATTTCACCTGCTGTGAAACATTTAAAATCTCTTTTGCTACTGAACACAGGTAGTTGCTTAATAGAAGGGTCATGCAGGCATTCACAAAAACGCTTCTTGCAAAACAGTCGAGTCTGCCAATAGTAGGTGCATTCAAATTTTTGTATAATTTTAATTGCCAGTAGACTTGCATATCTTTTGTAGTGATAAAAGTTGAGGGACACTCAGAGCTGCTAGAAAGTTCCCAAAACCAATTTGTCTTAGAGGTTTTTAAAGAAATCACTGGTGTTATTGTTGACAGATTGGTGAAAAAATCTCTGAGCACACACCTCTAACAGATGTAACTATACCTGCTTTATGATTAGTGATACTACTGCTGCAGCACACAGCTTATTTCTCTGTCTCTACCAGAAAACCTCTGATTACAGAACACTCTCCGTGGTTCTCTGTCCCACAGATTAGCATCTCAGACCTGACTTTCAGGGAAACTGGAAGTTATGCAAACACACACTCAAACACCAGTTCCTGTACCAGGATGAATTCCCTGTATGATACCGCATGGATGGAAAATCCTTAGCCCTGACTTGTCTGCAAGCAAACACATCTCAGGAGCAGCTCTAACACCTAGGACAGTGTCTTAACACTCTGCAAGAAAAGGTGGCCACGTGGGTCCATTTCAGACTGCAATACTTGAACCAGAAAGGTGAGAAATACGAGGCTGAGGCCTTGAGCAGTGAAGACACTGGATGTGGCAGAGGACCACAGGCACGGGGTCAGGAAATGGGGCACAGACTCAGCTCTGGCCACAGAAACCTCACCAATAATCATTTAAAGGAATGCAGATCTGGAGCTTGACGAAAGTGGTTTAGGAGTAACAAAGACAAGAATAGAAAAGAATATTTAACATGTGTAACAGCAACTGGAACAACGCACGGACAGAAAAAGATACAATTCATCACCTTGTTGTGCACAGTTTGGATCTGTCACTGGTTGTACCCAGCATGTTTTGAGCGTTAGGTTTGACACCTATTTCATCAGCTCTGGTAAGTGAGTGCAGCGAGCAGCAGGGAGTCAATGACTTGGAGCAGTTTGTATGATGCAGCTACTCTGAAGATCTGGGCTTGTTCACAGTTCCTTCAGGACTCTCTAAGTGACACTGGTGCAACTTTCACTAACACAGCACAGCTCCCTTGCTGTTTGGAAATGTTCCTATTTACTACAATAAGCACAAAATCTTTCTTGTTAGAGAATTCCAGCTTGTTACATATCAAAATTACACATGTAGAACAGCTAGTAGAACTTACAATATTTATATTTTATCATCAGGATAATGAAAATCATTGCTTAATTATATAATTAAATCAAAATTGGGACGTGCTTAAAGAAAGTAGCATGATATACCAACTAGTTCACTGCATTCTTTTAGTTCAGTCACTTACAGACTGAACTAAAATGAATAGATAGGAGTTATTTTAACTCTTCTGGTGAGTTATTGTCTAGTTTGCACCAAAAAAAGGTGTAAAAGTTAGCATTGCATTAGCTTGGATAGTTGAAACTACTTTTTAGTCTTAAGAAACAATTTCAGAAAAAAATACATAGGGTCTAAAAAGGCATTTCAAAGCCCTTTTAGGCAGCTTCACAGCCTTTTCATTATGTCAGATGTTTTCTGTGTAAGTGTTTTATCCCAAGTGAATATATGGTTGTCTGCAGGAATGTGTATTTTTCCATCCTGAAGTACTCAGTAAGAGGAAAAAGGATAATTTATGCTTTGTTATTAATATATAATAAACACACACTTTTACTCAACAAAAGGAGTCCAACCACCGAATTTCACATTTAGAAGTGAGTCCTTAATTGCCGTGCAAGGGGCATCCCTCATACAAATGCCAGGTTATCACAAAGGTGGTACCAGCAGTGGCCACAACAGCATTTACATCCCATTAAACACTGCAGGAAAGAATTGCTATCAGCCAGGAGAAGGTGGTAGCATTTAGCAAGGCATCACCTTAACAAAAGCAAGGAAGAGGACAAATCAACACCATTTTGGAGAGTAAACACCTGCAGCTACAGAGAGTGCTTTAATAAAAGCCATATGGTGGAATTTATTTATTTAAACAGGAATGAAATAAACTTTTTTGCTTTTCAGAAACTTTCCAAAGTTGTTTTTTTATTTTTAGAAATAGTTTCAGAAAGCACCTATGTGTACTGTTTCTCTCAGGAAAAAAAAAATTAGGGATATTAAAACCAACAGAAGAATAAAAACGTCACAAAACTAATTCACAGAGAGTCTGAAAAGGTACAGTCTGCAATAGCATAGAGCTGGGTTTCACTATAATTAAACTAAGTGACAGATATTAAAATTAATGTTAAATTGGTCTGATCATGTTTTAAAAGGCTATCCCCAGTTTAAAAGATATGCAGGATTTACTACAAGAGGTCACATAATGCTACTCCTACCTCAAAAGTCTACAGCTAAAGGCATTGACATGGACCAGAAGAGAAAAAAAAAAAAAAAATTGAAAAAAATAATTATCACCTAACTCTGTCCCGATTCACAATTACAAAAATCTAATAGCTACATATCCTGCAAAATCAAGATAGAATAAATTTCAAGTTTATTTCCTGAAAGTCTGTGTACTTCTTTCTCTCTGTTTCAAGCAAGGGACTAAAATACCAACAGCAATAATTTCCATATCTTTATCTGACTTCATATTCTTCTCCAGGCCATACATCTCGAGATATTGGAGGATTTTTTGCAAGTATTGAAGTTAAAATGGCAGACATTTACCACTATAACCATTAATTGTCCCTCCACATTCATATGTAATCTATTCTGAAGGGGTAATCAATTCCCACTCCTGGAATTTATATGAGTGAACCAACAAGCAAACAAATGCAAGAGCTACCTGGCAAGAGAAAACAGACCCTCTGTGTCCGTTGGGATTGATCTACGCAGTAAATCCATTCAATGAAAGTAATGATTTCCAGAGGCTTTTAGATAAATCTGCCTGAAATGAAGGGAAATACAAAGTATTCCACAGAGATCTTCCTTTTTTCATTCATCTTAGAGGCAAAAAGTTATATTAGACAACAGCATTTCCAGCCAAAGGTACGAACCACAGACAGGGAGATGCTGTACGTTCAGATCATTGCACAAACGAGCCACAAAGCAAATCAGTTCTCAAAAGTATGGCCAAAAATCCTTCAAAGATGGGGAAAAATAACTTGATAATGAAAGTTGTGATAGGATGTCCTCCAGCTATCCCAAAAGCTGTGCCTTTAGGATCTACCTGGAAAAGGTTCAGATTAAAGCAGTCGACAAGATAACCTACTTAAAGAATGACCAAAAAAAACCCAAAAACCAAAAACAAACAACAACAACAACCTCACAAAAAACACCAAACAAACAAAACCCAGCAGCTGGAGAGGCAGCAAATTTGATCTAAGGATTATGAGGTATTTGCCTGACTAACAGCTTTGTTAGTTGCAATCCAGAGAGTGGAGGCACAGCTGGGCAACTGATTACCTTCCTCACCCCTCTCTACCCCAAAACGCAAAATAAAAGAAAAAAATAAAATAAATGGGAAGAATCCAGTGGTGATGAAACAACATAGAACATCCAGACACTAGCAGATATTGACATCAGAGGAGTGACACCGTTCACAACAAATTTCTGGGTATCAGTTTCTCCATTGCCACCAGCAGCCATGCTAATCACTTGGCAACTTTCAGTCTTTCTGAAGCAGATAAATAATACACAATAAAACACAGTCCTACTCCCCCAGCATCACATCTAAGCAAAAAACACCGTAGGAGCGAAAATGTCCATTACAGAATCTCAATGACACCGATTTGGCAAAAATTCAATTAAAGAGAAAAGCTGTTAGCAGAGGATGGCTTGTGCTCACCAATTAACATGATTTTTGACAGTGTTACAGGATGATAATCAGTCTAATGGCTTTTATGGATTTCAATCTTCCAGACTGGCTTAAAATAATAATTCTGCCTTTAAATACAAGGCCTGCGAGTGCCTTGTTACACAGACACGCAGAACAACACTCGAATTCTCATTCAAAACTGCAGTATGGGTAATATGGACAAATAATTCATATGCAACACAGAAAACCCACATGGTATCCGTGTGTTAGCTTGAGTTACAAGAGCTGCTCAGGGTAACTACATTAATTACAGGGTCTTCTCCATGAGTGTTATCAAAACACCAGGTTTTTTTTTACTCATTTCAAACACTTGAGCTACTCAACATTTTAGTTTCAGAATCTGCAATTCATTCAGCTCTTGCTATTTCACTTGGCATTCATCTCGCCTGATGAGTATCACAATCCCTTTCCCTTGGTTTTCTCCTCAGCTGCCTGGCAGTTGGATGTACCTAACTAACAGTTTGGTGGGTTTCAGCCCACTCTTCCTAAATATTTGCAAACTGGGGACAGATATTATCCCATCAGATTTTGCAGATATCATCTGCTAATGGCTAAATTTATCAAGGACTACTCTACAGTAGTTTCAAAAATAAAATCCTTTTGATCTACTCCATCACTTACCAGCATTTCTCAAAGCACCAGACACTGCCTGAAGGAGTGTTTTCTGCAGCTTCTCCAGTATCACAGTTCCAGCAGTAATCAGCAATTCACTGTTTGGGGTATGCAGAGCTCAGAGAAGCAGAACTGGAACCACCCATTCACATTCTCTGCTAATTGCCCCCAGTCTGAGTTATACAGCACTTTCTGTGGACCCTGCCACTTGTGAAAACTTCTGTGCTAAGAATACTTGGTATTTATTTTATTTATTATATTTCTGTAGAGAAAGGGAAGCACAGCTCATTCAGATTTTATGCCCAGGGGATATTACAGCAGCTGCACAGGTGTAATTGCTTGTCAATGACAGGGCACAAGCAGGAGGCCAAGCAAGTGCAGATTCAAGCATATCCTTTACACTATTCCTTCCTATTACAAGGTGTGTCTGCCAGGTGTTGGAAGTGTGAAAAGACAGTGAACATCAGATAATGAAACACCAATAAAGCGTCAGGAGGTGAACGTGCCTACCTACACAGGCAGCACAAGAGAATGCTCACCACAGAAACATGAAAAAGCCCACTCAACCCCTCAAAGACCCAGGAAGCAAGATGTAAAACACAGTACACCCAAACAATCTCCATTAACTGCAGCAATCACAGGACCCTGTACAGTCCAAAGCTCTTGATTTACAGTCATGTGTTTTTTGTGGCCTAATGGGCAGGCGTAGCCAACTATGACAATGAGAAATTGCTTCTTCCACAGGCTGGACTGGGACAACCTCTTAAGATCAATATTTGCAGATGCAATAAGGAACAATGTCTCATTACAATATGACCAAGAACCTTAAATACTCTGCAGGTCTTCCTAAAACAGGCCAGATATTAACAGGCACCAAAACATCCATTGGATGGCACGGTCTGAATACAACACAAAGCTGGTTTATGATATAGTTCACCTGGATTCAGGCACAGCACTGGTTTCAACATGAATGACACTGATCTACACTTCAGGAGTTATGCATCAATTATTTTACATGGTGACTTGAGTCCTTCTCCTGCAGCGGTATGTTGCGCTTAAGAAGTGCAAAATATGATGCAACTTCTATTTTTTGTTTTAGTACCTGGCAATCTCAGTGGAAACAGTCTTATTTGCTCTGCTTAGTCTATAAATAAATCCCAACTACTTCTGTCTTGATAAGCAATAATCCTGAAAATTGTTTGCAAGTAAAAAGCAAAAAAGTAGCAATTTTAACCACTCACTTCTAACTCTGACATTTCAGCCAGAACCACCTGTTCCCTTCAGGGAAGAGAATAGTCAATAAAACAGGACAATCACTAATGTTATCCATGCTTTTATCCCTCTGTGACCAGCTGACTGGAAACACCAAGGTCACTCAAAGACTCTGATCCTGTTTTAGGAGAGAGAAAAATTAACTTCCTGAGTATGTGCATTTTCTGTAAGTGCAATATCATTTGAGCAGAAAACAACTAATGTGAGCCCTAGCAAAGTAAAATCTTAAAAGCAGCAAAACAATAAATGAGATTTAGTTATAATTTTGTCTTTATCCTCAGAATGTAAGAAACAAAGAAAGCCCTGAACTCCAGTTCACATCAGATCCACACAACTCCAATCTACGTCTCTTACCAAGATTCCTTTTTCATTTCAAGTATAAACCTCACACCTGATAGGAAAACAAACAAACAAACCAACCATATAACAACAACAGTTCTGCTCAATTTAGAGCTTTTTCATGTTGTGGGGAGAGACTACAATGTTCAAAAAACCCCTACTTATTTACTGGGTATTAGAATGACACATTTTGAAAAATGTACAAGCACTAAACTTCTTTTGATGTTTTTAACTCTGCCTTTGCCTTATAGAATATACTTCACACTGTACCTTTAAGAAGAGAGAGCCTCAATCACGGAAGTGCTACATTTTATTCACAGATTTGGTATTTGTTGAACTGGGATAATGTATTGCCAAGTTCTCTGCATCAAGTCCCAGTCTCCATTTTCCTCCATTTTTCAGAGGTCACAGAAGGCCAAAAATACTTTCTCAAGTAGTGGTGAAGTGAAGCAGAAAAATAAAAACTAAACTCAGACTGTGCACTTGTAGTAATTTTTTTAACTTAAATCAGTTTTGATTTTTTTGTTTAATTACATTTGACCGGCCTTGTGGCTGAAGAAAAAGGGAATTAATACTAGGAGAAAAGACAGGGGCAGGAAGGTAATGAGTAAACTTGTGTAAAGTGACATTTAGATCAGGTCAAAATAGCAGAGACCTGTCCATTTGTCCATTTTTCCACTCTGCCTAAAATGAGTTGCAGAAAAATACCGCACCTCGGTACCACACCTGAACTACTGATCTGCCAAGAGACAGATTCCAAGTTTCCCTTAGTGACACAGGAAAAGGTCTTCTGAAGAAGGAGATCATCAGAAGGGAAAGTACATGCAAAGCTGGGTATACTGCAGCACAATCATTAAATTTATGTCCCAGATTGATGGGAGAAGTGAACAGGCAGCTCGCTGCAGCTTTATGAAAGTGTAGCATCAGCAAATACCTACAGAGGATTGAAAACAAAACCAAACCACAACAGAGCAAGGACAACAAAAAATGACAAGCAGCAAACCTACATAACTTAAACAGGCCTTTGATAAACTAGGAATATGAGGGCCCTTCACCTTTTCCTGTCTCCCCAGCACTGCATAAGTCATCTTTTGGCAAATTATTTTAACATTCAGTTTTCACCTGATAGATCTTTTTGCTTGTACAATCCATTTTGAAGGCATAACCTGTTTTCTTTGCTAAGATTTCATTTCCTCCCATCTCAGAACTTGATGAAATCTATTTCTTAGTTCCTCATCTCCCAGTGAAAGCTGACAACAAGCATCAGACAAAATGTAGCTGTCCCGTATGAGGTAATTCATTTCTGTCAAAGATTAGACATTTTTTTCCCTTAACATGAGATGACTGATATTGTTCTGCAAGATCCAAAGGGACAATTTAACCACTTAAGTGCCATGAAATCCTGAGGACTGGCTTTTCTCCTCAAAGCACGCAGTTCACTGGTGAAAGCAGATGGTAGTTTCTAGAAGGTCTGGTAATTTCCTTCCTTTTGATTTGAGGTTTTGCCTTACTAAATTCAGGCCTAATCAAGTATTTTTCACTTGATTAAAGTTCTGCAAAACAGCAATATTTTGAAATTACATATTTGAACACTTCTAACCAGTCAGAACTTATTTTCTCCTCTATACAGAACAGGGAGAAAACCTGAGGCATGCTAAAGTCACTTATGACTATTCATGACCTTAATGGTAACGAATTCTTTTTAATTGAAATGCAGCTCTCATCCGACTTTCCATCTATGTTAAATCATCCATCAAAATTCAGGAAAACCCGAAACATGTGAGCTCATCATCCAACACCCTAACAGTGAAAGAGGGGAGAGAAAACAGTGAGGTACAAACCCCACGGCAGCCCCGGCGGGTCGGTCCCGCTCAGCTCTGCACAGTGCCCGAGCTTTGGCGCTTCTCCCTCCCCACTGGATGGAAACACGCAGGAAATCTGGGGCTCTGTGGGGACCTGGGGTGCTTGGAGTGGGCTGACTCAGCTGCTGCAGTTTAATGATGCTCCAAGGAAAAGCAAACAGCAGATGAAGGGACAAAACCAACCCAACCCAACAAACCCCTCTCTTTTAAGTGGCTAAAGGCCCTTGGGACTCTTCAGCCAAGATCTGGCAATGAAATTTGTTGGCTCAGACCACAGTCACAAGCACAACGTATTATTTAATTTCTGACACTTAACTGAAGCTTTTCCAGAGAGATAGATGAAATAAATAGAGACCAAAACATTTTGGTGCTGGCATCTGATGTTTTCCTCAAGAAATAGCTCTTGATGCCAAAAATACTCAGGAATCAGCGTTTGAAAGGTTAATTAGATTCTCCGTAAGCATTTCAATTATAGGAATGAGACATTAGCCCATTTAATACATATTTAATATGTACCCCGACGTCCTATTTGTTTCAGATTTTCTCTGCCACAAGATTTTTCTTTTGCAGACAGCGTGATTAATCACAACATCCTCTGACAACGTCATGTTTACAACTTAGATCACCTCTGGAGGCCAAGGGCTACTCTAATCAAGATTTTTAGTTACAGTTGTTTACTTCTTCCATCAGCAACACGAAACCTGCTCTATTCACAGCACCACAGTAGCCCAGAAGTGAACTGAATGCTGTGTTTCTCACACCAAACCCTAAATCTGAATTCTGCAAGACGAAGCTGTACTTGAAGACCCAAGATACCCTCTGAGTAACCATGAATTATACACAGAGCTGCCCAACCTTGTTAACTGCACAGGAGTAGCCATGCAGAAATTGTGGTATGTAGTACACCCTCTGGATTTCCTTCCAGTTTCAAATTACATGGAATTAGATGTAGTTAAATAAGCATTTATGAGATGAGAACAGTTTCATGATTTGAAACAACAGTTTTCTTTCTGAAAATGTGGCTTTATTAAGTTCAGGATATTTTGCAAGAATATTCTAATTATTCCTTACTCTTATTTAGAAAGTGTAACTAACAATGGTTCAGCAAGCTATAAATATTTAGTTTGAATTTCACTAACTCAATTTCAGATAAATTTCTATAAACAAAAAATTAAGAATAGTTAGAGTGCTTTAACAAGTTACACTTCAAGTCAAATAAACAGGTGTGAAACATTAAAAATTGGTGACAGATAAAAGGGAATGGAAATAATTTTGAGAATAAACAGTGATACTGTATCACTGAACAGTCTGTGCTAAGGTTTGGGGTTTTTTTCTATATCCATAAGATTAATTTATAATTTTGCCCCTGAACTCAGTAAAGGTAGAAACCTACCCAATGGCTACCATTCCATGGGGAATACGGTGGGAGAAAAACTGATACATAAAGATGCTCCCTGCTTTGTACAATATCTATGTTCTCACTTTGTCTTCTGGGGTGGGTTTTTTATGTACACATGATTCTGAAAACATTTGATTAACATACAGGATGAATTGCCCTCAGACTGCTTCAAATTAAATCCAAACAATTTGCCAATACTGAGCAGACTGACACTGAGTTTCAAGGATCTATAGCAGTAAACCTAAATAAGCACTCGTTCATAGAAGCAGTGAGAGTCCTTGAGCTTTCAGCAGAAGCAGGATTAGATCTCTCCTAACAGAAAGCAAGAAAATGTTTTTGTTTGTTTGTTTTTTTAAATATTACTACATTTGCAGCATTTTTAGTTTTCAGAAGTGATTGGAAGAGGAGATAATTTTTTTTACGAAGACAACAAAAATATCTTTTTTACCTCTCCATAGCTAGGAATTAAGTAAATGTAGTCTTAATGGATGAACAAACAATAGGCTCAGTAAGTACATCAGCAGCCACACACAAGGTGCTCAAATAAGAACCTCAAAGATCTGCTAGAACTGTGACACCCAAGGTTTTACTAGATGGCCATTTATAAATGATCAAAGTATTTCTCAGAAACTGCGGTCTTTGAAATGGAAATAATAGTTTTTATCTTAAATTTTACCTTTACACAGGTTTGGCAGGTTTTGTTTTCTTTCTTGAAATAAGTTATATGTCATAACTGCAAACCAATCTAAAACTGCTCTGTTCTCTTCATTCCTCCCATCTCCTAGTGTTAATCCTAATCAAAGCCACAAGTCCCATCCCTGTGGGCATTAAAAGGAAATGTTTCTCAGTTTTCAGGATTTGTAACTTCAATTATTTTTGCAATTATTTGTTAAACTTAATTTCTGATCTTGTTCTATAATCCCAGTTACAATTTCTGATCAATTATTTGATGCAACTTCAAAAAAAAACCGTCTTAAATTGCGCCTCATGCAAGATTATGATTTATGAGTGCTCTAAGGGTCGGCTACTGGTAGGACTAGCTCAGAGGAAAACCAGCAAATCTTCCCTTGGGATTTAAATCATTTGGCAATTTTTGTATAACAATTTAATTGGGAAAATTAGCAAGGGAATACTTTGGACTATTACAATATTTTTCTAGTTTTCAGTTTCCTACCAGCAAGGCTTCCTCCTCTAGTCCTGAATGACAGATCTGATTAAGTTATTGAGAGGAACAATGGATCATCTCTTATGGGACCAAGATAAAGTTGCAGTCACTTCACAATTTGCCGAGCACAGAAGGCACCTAAAGTGCATAAAGATCATTCAAATTAATCAAATATTAACAACTTAATAAGACTGGATTTGATGGATAGGGTTGTGTGTGCATCCATTCCAGCTGAAGTTGCAGTTAAACTGCTTTTTAGCGCTATGCTCTTTTGTGGTCACTTTGCAGTATAAACATATCAAATATTCTGATACAATTTTTGCTCCTCTAACAGATTTGAGAACTCACTTAACCACTCCAGAAGGGTAGCGGCTCACATCCAAACAGCTTTGAGAATAAGAAAAGCTTGTTGCACAATGAGGTGCCTTTGTTTCTCGAATTACTCTTTGTCCTAAAGGAGACCTTTAAGGTGAATTCTGAGTGAGCGGCAGAGCTGATAGAAACAACAATCAGGAGTCAATGATACCAGGGGCAAGAGGCACAGGGTTTTCATGGCCAAATCTGTGTTAGAACCTCTCATTCACAAAAAGCTTGACTGCAATTGCCACCTGCAAAAAAGCAATTTGGAAAAGACATTGCAAAGATAAGGTTAATGGAATTTTCCTAAAAGCAACACCTAAGGGATTCTCTGTTAAAAGAACCACTTTCCACTTCGGATCTAGGTTTATTTCAGTTATCAGTCTTACAAATTAAGGCAGGCTTCTGACAATATAAAGTGTATAAATAATATGCAGTCCTCCCTGAACTCTTACAAATTAGCCAGCAGTGAGATTCAAGTGAAAGACCTCAAAATAGTATCATTCAAACAGCAGAATTTTTCTTCCCACAAGGAAACTCAGAAGTGAATGTCAATGGACTGTTTATATTAAAGTCAGAACAGAACTCAAGTTGACTTTCCCACTTTATTCAACATGAGAACTCTGTCTGGTAAGGGAGCTACCAGAAGAAAAGCAATAGACACCACAGAGGTAAAAATAACTGCACAAAAGTATGAAATAGTATGGAAACTAACACAACTACAGTGAAATTGGTAGAAATTAATATGGTTGAAGGCAAACTAAAGAAACAACAAATCACCCAAGTCACTCAGGTAGATAAGAAATTTTCTAAATTTTTTTTCTTTTGTCCCTGTTTTTTAGTACAGGGCTTACAGAATACTTTTGCTGAAGGGAACAATGAAAATACTTTAAACAAATAATTTGTTTTAAAAAGCCCTCCATGGAGAAGTGTGATGAAATTATTTTATTCTCTTGAACAGAATGCTCAAAGGAGATGGCATTTTCTAATTTTAAGGCCCAAAATAGAAAATAGGATGTAGTAGAATGTGGTTTAAGTTAGGGACAGCTGTGTTGAAGTTCTGCAGTAGGAAATGCAATGGTATTACAGAAAGGATAAATTTAGACTTGTAGACTGAGGGTAAAAGCTTTTTTGTACTGTGATACACATCAGCAGTGTTTGTCAATCAAATCTTAAATGATCAGTGTGAGTTTTCCAGCAACCCGCACCGGAGCATTTAACTACAGACATCCGCTAGAATAAACAATGTATATTGTACTGGCAATTGTGTAACCTAAGGAGCAGTACGCATGCTTACAGCAAGAGGGCATTGGAAGGTCACTGAGGAAGACTCACTATCTTCATCCCCAAGACCACCAGGAGGCAGAAAAGACCCCCTAGCAACACCGTGGCACAGAAGCAGAGCACACCAGGAAAAGCGCATCAGCCGGAAACCAAAAGTAGATAAGAACATGGAGGGGACAGAGAAGCAGCGCGAGTCGCTTTCGAGGGGCACGAATCCCCACGGCTGCTCCAGTACTGGTTTGCCTGTATATTGCTTGCTTAATAAATTTTTTTTATTCACCATAATTGGCTTTAAGCGACTTTTGTCGATAACAGTATCAAGCCGTACTTTTTGTTTCTGATCCAAATAACAGAACACAAGCCATTGATTCTGAAGTGCTCTCATAACCACATAGTACTGTGAGTATTTCAGCCTTCACATCAGGATCAGTCTGCAGACCTTAGTTACAACCCTTGCTTTTAGCTCTAAGTTAAACGGGTTCATTTGCACAAAAACAAGGCACTCATAACTCACCTGCAAGTCAGATACAAAACCACAAAGCTCCTTTTCAATCACACCACAGCCAGGCTATTGTACATCCTGTTCCCATCAGTTTGTAATGAAGCAGTTTTGCCTTCAAGACATTCCTTCAAACCATTTTCATGGGACACTCCTGTATTGCTGGGGAAATACTACAGTAGCACTGCTCTGCCATTTGATCCTTGGCCTGAGTGGGGTCAGTGCCTGGCTGGCACCCCATGTAGGAAAAGTCTGTGAATGTGTTAAGTCTGACACTCATCTGAGTTTTGGCAAGGTCTCCCTCTTGGGAGCAAAGAAAGTGTAGTTTATGAAAAGGAAATACTCCTCAAAGTTTCTCTCATGATGGCTGTTCATAACACTAAACTCCTATTTTATGCAGTATGTGCTATAGGATTGGGTCCAGTTTAAAGGGTGTAATGTAGGAAGAGATGGGCAAGCCCAACTCTAAATAGCTTGTCCCTCCCTCTAAATTTCACGTATCTGTAGCCACACACAGATAGTGGTATAGAACAGATTGGATCCTGAAACACAATGCTCCTGTTTCTATTTATTGAAGGACTCTGGTCTACTCATTTAGCAGTGTAAGTTACCATCAATGACCCCAAGCTATCTGTCATTCCTGTGAGTTACAGCTTGCCTTTCCTCTAAGTTGTTGAGCATCAAGACAAAAAATATTATGCCATCCATAAGTCTATCTGTATTGATATGTGAACTATGTAAAGATACCCCAATTCAGATTGCATTTTGAATTTAAAGTTGTATGTGCTGTTTTGCAACAAGGGAAACAGAATTTTTTCCTGGGCTGCCTGTGGTGGTTTTTTAGAACTTGAAGGAAAGCTCCATATGAACAGAACTGTAATGTTAGCCAACCTGCCAATCAAGACACTAATCCTCCACACATCTCTACTGTCAGGAGACAGATACCTGGAAGCTGGTACGCAGGAGATAAAGGGGAAAGTTGGACAGGAACCAGAAAATGTTCAAAATAAAAATTAGATATGTATGTCCAGATATATTTTCCTTAAAAAAACCCATCTAATATGAATGATACCAAAGAATTTTGACCTCCACAGATTATAAAAAAGCTGTATGCACATACTCGTGGCTGTTGGTTGCTTCCAAGTAACCCTGGAACAGTATTTTGTCTTCACTGCATTTCCAGACAAAGCCCAAGTGTTCTTGAAAGTGGAAACAACTCCACTGACTATTTTTGAGTCACATCAATGACTGTGGAAGGCATATTTAACTGTTTAAGAAATAGGCAATGTTTTTATATCAAAGTCTTCATGTCTCGATCCAATGAAAACATGGAGAATTGGAGAAGCAACAAAAACTGTATTACAGTATCCAAAACTCATTGAATATTAAGCATTGTGTTCTTTCATCCACTCAGAAAGAAATGTAAGGATCTCTGTAACTATGTCGTCCACTTCTGCTGTTTTCTGGCACACTAGGTTCAAGCAAATAAATTGGAATAGTTTATAAACAAGTTTTTTCTTTTCACAAGTTCTTTTCAGATATAACTGTTTATATCATTTCTGCCCACAAGTCTTGACCTGTAGCATATACACAGACCATTGGTAACAGTAATTTGACACTCAAAGTTTAGCTGTTTTGACCACAAACATAAGTTACAAGAAACATTCATGCTCAGTGAACTGATAATCTTTTCTAAGATTAGGCTCATCTTAAAACTCTGTGTGGAGTTATGAATGAGAATTTTGGGTTTTGTGAATATTCTTGCAATACTTGAAATTGGCTGGCTCCCTAACTGTTCCTGCCAGTAAAGTAATTTGCTGGAATACTGTTGGAAAGCAAATACAGAAGGGGTGTGAATACAGTCAAAGAGAATTCATTTGCAAATCAAATGGATGGTGGAAGAGGAGTTGCATTCAATGAATTCAACAAAGACACTGTCACAATAAATACAAGAACATTTGGCAAGGATAACCTTTGCAAGACTTGCTATCTGTGTTCTGCAAAGGTGTCCATATGTGTGAAGTTCCTATCTCCATGCAGGATTCTGTCTATTCCAACAGATGTAGAACTGGCCTATCAAACGGCTTGCAGAGCCAGATCACTAGACTGGCATTAACATTTGAAGCTGGAACTGAAACGGCTTTTCTGAAGTCACTGCATAAATAACTAGCCATTGTATATACGAGCAGCTGAAGTTACATAATGCTTTATTCCTATTTTATCTTTTATTAAAAAAACAAACCAAGTATTACCGTTATTGTCATGACAGTATGGGAAAGAAATTCAAAAAGATTGTGAATGCATACTAGTAAAAAGCAGATACAGGATATTTATATTTCCATTCTCCTATTCAAGAGAGCACAAAAAATAGTCAGCAGCATTAGTAAAACCCAGGAAACTCCTATTTTCTCCAAGAATCACGAAGAAGCTGAAAAACAGCTCTGTTTACCTCATCCCTCACAGCAGTAGGCAAGTCCACTCCCCCAGTTATGGTCATTTGCCTCAGGAAAAATTCCTTCTCCACAGAGATCACATCATTGCTCCCTGTCACTCGTTGCTCATAGCTGACCCATCCTAAGCATATACTGGTGTTGTGCAAAAAAATTGGATTCAATAAACTCACATTTCTGCGAAGGGCTGACAAGCTGTTTACTCTGGCAACACAATACAGCAACTGGGGCAAGGAGCTTCCTCCTTATCCTGGCCTGTTCTACAATGGTATCAAAACCCTGACAACAGACCTTAGGATTCACCAAAACAATAAAAGTCCATTTCTGTTCTCTGGATTTTTCTAAGTGAAACCAGCAACGCAATAATACAGCCACATTTCTCAAATCTTATCCATGCCCTTCCTGTCTATACTGTAATTGGCTGAACATGATAACCTGAATTGTGACTTGACTTGTGATTTGACAATTTGAACAGGTACTTTTTTTAAAAAATAGATTTATATTCACTTTCATTAGAAAAGTTCAAAAATAGAAGAATTTAAAATTGAAATCAAGCAAAACCATCCTTTGAAATGGTAGTCCTGGCTAATATTTCTAATATTTTGAATTCAAAATGAAAAAGTTTTGAAATTGCACATTTTTTTTTTGCAGTCTGTTAATTTCTGATAGAGTATGGTTGATATCTGACTCAGGAAGAATACATTCATTGCAAAGCTTGCCTGGTATCTTTTTAAATACAGAAAAAGAATTTAAAAATTGTATGTCCAAGTTAGGCAATTACACTTGTGTGGGGTCCAGCTTCCAGTTGAGTCCAGAAACTAATAAAGTCTGTACTCCCTTTTTCAGAGAAACTGCCCAAAGGAGGATTATGGTGCACTTGGTCAGTACTGAATTTGAACCAGGTTCCAGAGATGAAAGCACATGAACTAATCTGTTGAGCTATGAAGTTCACTGCTCTGCTGGTTTATAAAAATCCTATTAGCAGTGTGACTGAGGGGTCAAAAGATAAGATAGCAGACAGCTGGAAATGATGGATCAGACAAATATTTTAGCCAAGAAAGGTATTTCTTAGACATGTTGTACTTAACCATGTATTATACAACCAGGAAGTACTGATGGCTACAGGGTAACAGATTCTTCTTCTATTGCTTCAGAGTTTTTAAGGTTTAAAGTGTTTCTGTGCTACCTACTAGGCCATCTTATGTCACAATGACTTCACATTCATTTTGGCTTCAGCCAAACATTGGGTAAGAAATGCAGATAGCATATGTAATTACCAAATTTGACAAGTGAGATTTCATGCATTTTGTAACTTTTAGTTCTTGAAACCTCTTGTGTTGTCTATTGTCTGCTGTCTTGAAATCCTCTCACTATGTGCATTGCATCCCTGCTGAAGGTAAATGGCCATGCTCGAAGTCCACTGAAATACCTAGAGAGAATCCCAGTTATACCACCAAGTCTTAAATGAATCTCCCTCAGAAATCAATATGCCTGGAACTCAATTTCTCAAAGAATAACATAAGCAGACTTTGAAATATCAGACATCACAAAAGCAGAAAATCTTGTTTCATGTATCATCCCACTGCTAGGAAATTTACTTCTTTCACCTAAGGCAGATGCTGGGGACATGGACTCAGCTGGTACTTACAGTCAGTGCAGATATGGGTCTGATCTACTTTTGAACTCTGAAAGAATAAATAGCACTTGCCCCTTGTGATCAACTGTGGGAAAAATTTTTTGTAAATTAAAATTCTGACAAATAGGTTAATACTAATTGTTACAAAAAAAACCAAACTTGTTCTACAAAACATGGTGATGTTTCAGCATTTCAATCTATTTAATACTTTATTGTTACAGAAAACAAACTTGAAGGTCTAAATATGAGATAACTCAGTTGTTGCTGAATTTCAAACCAGAAAAATCAATACCTGAAGCTCCCAATTTAAGAGAGTCAAACTACAGATGTACTAACTGAAGTTGGCAAGATAAGGAGCCAAATGACTTGAGTAAGAAAAATGCATCTTTATGCGAATGCAAACAAACTCTGAATTCCTGTAAGACCAAGGCTGTAATGCTATCTGAGCTTTGCATTCCAAAAAATTGGAAACACAGAAGGTCCACAGTGTGTTTTTCAAATGGAATGCTAAGAATAAGCAGTGAAACTACAAAGCACAGAAGAAATAATTAAAAAGAATAGGTCAGATAGCATTGCAGAAAAATGAAATGAACAAAATCCAAATGAACTGGATTTTGCAAAGGAAATTAAACAATAAAAATGAAAGGGTTTTTTTTTTTCATTTATAGAGGAAAAAAGAACAAGGAACGGAGTAGTCTGAACACCCAGCAGAGGTAACCACAATCTTGGTATGCTTAAATGAAGAGTAATTAAGAACATATAAAGACAGAACCAGAGGGAGCCACCAAAATTACTGAAATCAGTCCCCTTAGATCACAGTCAAGACAAGAAGTAAATACTTACTTCAACATGTTGCACAGACCATACCCCTTGTAGCCAGTAATGCTTTGCAGCTACACACCTTTCCCCATAGCTTATAACACAGTTCAAATCAAGTTAAAAAACTAACTGCTGAAATTACTATAAGGCATAGTAGGGGAAAAAAAGGCAGGAGCACCCCTGAAGTATTATAGAATTGGGCAAAATTCCAGATAATCATAGAAGATGCAGTATCCACCTAGATAGGAAGAAAACATTGCTCCCCTTCCAATCTCTATGTGTTTTTATCAGTCTGACCTGACGAAGCTTTCCTACCTGATTTCAAATACCTAAATCAGTGCAACTCGAGATTTGAGTTTTACACACACCAACCAGAAACTAGATAATGCACCCAGATGTGAGAGGAGCACTGAGATACTGCCAACGTAGTACTGCTGGAGATATGGATTAAATACAGGAACTGGGAAGTTGATAGAAAGTTGCTGAAAAGGGAAATAGGTACATTGGATATTGAGGATGGACAGAAGGAGGTCCTAAAGGAAGGATCTTGGCTGACCTATAGAGAAGAGTAAAAAATGAGCGTGCTTGTGAAATATGTAGATTTTTCAGATTCAGAAATATTACCAGTACTAGTGCAACCTGCAGTGTCCATCCTGCTGTAGTCCCAGTTACACTTGGAGGTGTTGATCCCCTGAGTGCCTCCAGGAACAGGAGCAGCAGTTGGCCAGTCTGGTTTGTGGCAGGTCCTGCTCCACACATTGATGTGACTGCACCACATTTGGCCAGAACAAATCTGTGCTTCCAGATTCTCAGGGCTTCAGCACAAACCCTTGGACAGGTTATTAAAAACCCTACATCAGTGGGGTGGGAGACACCCCTCTCCTTACTCCATGTGTTTTGTAAAGGAAAACTGGACTTTTTTTCCCCCCTCAAGGGTGTGGGCATGACAACTGACTCATGCTCTGTGTTACATCCAGGGATGCAACCACAGGATCAAGGGATGATTGTCTTAGACAGGGGGACACAAGAAAATTTACACCAATTTGTGCAGAGACCAAACTTATTGCACTGTACAAAAGGCAAAGATACTAAAAAGAAGTATAAGGTTTGGGAGTTAAGTTTAATTCAAATACAAGTGAGGAAAGTTTAATAGTGTATGATATAATATTTTTTTGCTAATTCCAAGAAATTTTGCCGGAGTTCAAAATTTATGAGTTGAAATTTAATGGAGATTAAAACCTGGAGATTAGTCCATTGCAAGATGAATAAAACCTGCCCATATGAGTTACACACTTGCAAGAAAGACTATTGTGACTTCAAGGTAAACCAAATAGGAAGAAATAATATCTTATTTGGATTTCAGGATTTAGTCCTGCAGAACTCTTTTGGTAAAATATTTTGAAGTAATGAGAAGCACATATTTTTATTATTTCTATTTAAAACAGTAAAAAACCCCCAAAAAACCAAACAAACAAACAAACAAAAAAACCCCCAAACAAATCCAAAAAACCACAGTACTTTGACCAACTCAAGAGGCAGTTACAACACAAATTCCTTTTAGTACTGACAACACATAACTACCTTAGAATCATTAAATGGTTTGGGTTAGATGGAGCTTTAAAGCTCATCTTGTTCCACCCCCTGCTGTAGGCAGGGACACCTTCCACTATCCCAGGTTGCTCCAAGTCCCCTCCAACCTGGCCTCGGACACTTCCAGGGATTGGGCAGCCACAGCTCCTCAACACAAACTGTTTCAGTGTCTCACCACTCTCACCATAAATTTTTTTTTTCTCCTACCCAATCTAAATGTAATGTGTCCTTTTGCATATTAGATAATTAGAGACTGTTCCATAAAGTTATGTAATATTCCTTTGCTTATGTGACCTGCTAAGAGTTTTCCTACAAGACACAACAACAAATATTAGGATTTTTAGTGTCAGATATTATATGCTCCCACTTCTTTCCTTTCTCTAGTAATAGTATCACAGCAAACATGACATCTTTCCATGCCCACAGAGATTGAAAAGCTCAGATTAACTCTGCATACTCCAAGAATAATTTAATTAATTTTATTTGCAGGAAGTGACAAACCGTGTTATTGATGCTGGAATCACTGAATGATTGCACTTAGGAAATTGGGCTTTTTCCCACTCCAGGCAAAGCCACTGTTTTCTCAAGCCATTAATTTAATATCCCTCCTTAAAGTGCTTTTAAAGAATAGTAGTGTTACAGAGCACATAGAGTCACTTGCCTGGAAAATGATTTCTGTCTTTCAATAATTTCTCTTTCAATGCATATTTTGCCATCAGAGGTGGAGTAACACTTAGTCCTTGCTATAAAAGACTCAGCATCACTTTGTGTGAGAAGCTCTGTGTGGGTTAAACCAACCCCTCCAGAAATGTAAGAATTTGCTACTCCTAGTGCATACCTGTTTCCTTACCCTATGCCGTGTATCCTTAGAAATGCCTGTAGAAACATCTTTTGTGTATCACTAAATATTTTTCAGTACAAACATGTTTTTGCCCTTTTTGTTTAATTCTCAGAAGCTGTCCTAGGTTCCATCTCCCCACTCAACTCTACGTGGCTTAAAAGAAAGGATGGAAAACTGAGTCCTTAGTTAAGAAAGGTAATACATGTCCCAGGTTTCCCTTCAAGCTGACAATGCGCCTGGGACAATTTGATGCTGTTTCCCAACAAAAACAGACAAGACAAATTAGTATTAATGAAATACTGTACCCCAGTCATAATTTCCTCATTGGCTCTGACCACCTTAATTTGGGCAAGGCATTTCTCAATAACGGGATCATAACACTGCCTTTGGTAGAAAATCCCCTACAGCGCACTGGATACTGATGTTGCTTAGAAGGGGCACAACAAAGTCATCTGACATCTGAAATACTCGTTTGGGAAACCTTCTACTCTGGTAAAATCCTGAAATGCAGTGATATGAATCTGGAATGTTTTTTTTCTCCTTAAATTACGAGTTTCAGTGAGTACAAAGCTCTAAATAGCATGGAAAGCTTGTGTGATGGATGGTACAGCCAGTGGGTTTTGTGTAATGTGATAGATGTGATTCTGTACTGATGAATTCAGCTTATACTGCACTTAAAATAGGAGCGGTAGAAAACTTTTCCTGTTACCTCACAGTAAGTTGCTGTAAATCAGTATCAACTCTGCTCCCTACAAAGCATCATTGTGCTCTAGCAATTGGAAACTGGACTTCAGGTCAGCACAGAGAGCAAGACTATATAAAAAAAAGCTCCTTTCCCCAAAATAGTCACCAGTTAGGAGCTGTGAGCCTGAGCATCTTCAAAATCACAGGAAAAAGCACCTTACTGGTCAGGGAAATGATCAAATATTAGGCATCTGAAAATATAGGAAAAAATATAAACAGTTGCAGCTACTCCTTTTTTTTTTTCAGTACAGATGCCTTGTAGATACAGAGGACCAAAGTCAAATGATTAGTTTTACCTCATATCTCCCATATGTGCTATTCCTATCATGTACAGGACAGTTTCACATGGGCTATAGGTTTATGCACATTCTGAAGAACATATATAAAAATACATACACCTTCTGACACACGTGCATACATAGATCTTCTCCCTCCACTTTCATCTCCTTTCATCCATCTCTCTCATCACAGATGCACACACACCTCTGCTGAAATGAAATAATTCTCATTGCTTGAGTTGGCTACAGTCTTAAGTTCAAACTAGTGATTTTTTTCTTCCGTGTTCACATCTATATTTTTTCTCTACAGGATTTAAAGCTTGAGAAGCATGAAAGATAGAGTGAAAATAAATTTGAATTCTATATTACAAAAAAATGTGAATATCAAAAGATTCTTTCACAGCTGTGTGACTGCTGGCATTTGTAAAGAGTCAAAGAATCCTGGAATATAAAAAGGCAGAAACACAGTTGGTTTTTCAATCAAGTGTATGGAGAAAAAGCAAAAGAAAAAATCTATAGGAACAGCAAGAAGGTCTAGGGGTGGGTGATAGGTAAAACCTATTTCCTTAATTTAAACAGTCATTTCTAGAATCACTTGAGCAGGAGGATGATATGAAAGATTGACATATTCGGTTCTACTCTTTAAACTGTGGTTTGCATTTTACCAGCAATATAAGGAAGAAGATGAAAGATGTCTTTCCCTATTCCTTACGTAATTGAAGTGTCTATTTAGAATGACATTTAATAAAAGATACAATTTTTGTGTAGTTATTATTTGTATTACCAGAGCATCTAAGACTTCTAGCGATAAACCAGAACCTTGCTGTGACTGATTCAGGTATTGAGAAACGACTTTGTGTGACTCTAAGCATGTTCCATATTCTGCAATGCTAATGGGAGGAATGAGACAGGACTACTTCTTTAATCCCCCCAGTAAATTCCTGTCTGCTGTTCAGAAACTGTAGCAAAAAAAGATCATCCATTGCTGGAAAGTTTCTGGCTCAGGAGGAACAACTGCACACAAAGACTCGGTGAGGTGGTACTGCTTAGTTTGCCCTACCAGCAACCTAACAATGTCTTGGAATCTCTTGGAAATAAATGTTGAAATTAATATCAAACAGTTTGGGGTGCAAAAGGAAAACTTTTTCACTACGTTCTCCTGAAACATTTTAACAGAGACAAAGTTCTTAGTGAAGTCGAAGGGAAGCGACTCACAAAAGGACGATGTCTGTGCTCAGGTTTATAATTTATCATTGTTTGATCCTTTTCCATTTCCTTACTTCTTCTAATCCTCAAGCCACCCTCACTTTTCATGGATTCACCAGGCTGATACCAATTACCATAACTCATAGTCACTAAAGAAGTTCTGCTCTGAGGTTTTCAACAAAACTTCAATTACTTAGATAGAAAATTTTTACAATTTATAGTAAATCCGTATCTCTCTGTTTTTAAAGCCTGATCACTGCCATCAGAAAAACTTCTCTTTTAATTAATTCCATGAATTGTACCAGGTTCTTCTAGCCTGACCAAGAATAAAGGAGGTAAAATAAAAAGACTGTTTGGATGTGCTGTAACAGAAAGGAAGAAGATGCTTGTTGGTTTTAAAGAATTCATCCTGAATAGAGCTAAGCATTAGGTTTGTTCTGCATTCTCACCAAATAGGCATAAAAAAACCCTACAGACACCAACAACCACCTCAGTGAGCTGGTTTGCATAGTACATGATTAGATGATCTTGAAGGTCCCTTGTAACCCAAACCATTCTATTATTCTATGATTACAGTGCCTGTCAGTGAAAAATATAAGCCAAAAATCAGAAACCCTACAAGTCTGGCATGCTGATACCTAAAGAGCTGAACCTGTGAGAAAGATAAAAGCAATGCTGCTTTATATGGCAGCTAATGAACTAAACTATAGAAAAAAACCATAAATACTGAAGCTTTTCTTAAGACTTTTTTTTATATATTACAGGCACTGTTGGAGGAAGGGCTGTTCATTTGAAGTTTGCCAGAAACTTTTTAGAACTGTTTCCTAGTTATTACCATATTCCAGTTCATTGGATGTCACAATTTTTTAATTAATTACCACTTTTTTTTTCTAATGTCTCCTATTTATTGGCTCTTAAACTGACAAATATACAAAGCCTGACAAATATGCACTCAATTTTATTTTGTAGGGAAAAAATGCAAAAAATGCCATTATGGATGCATACGGATTAGATCTTTTGATTTTGTCTTTAGATTGATGTCAGTCTCCTCTCTCAAAGTGTTTCTAAGCCAGCAGAATATTGGTGGCTCACAAAAAGGTTTGATGATTTTTTTTTTTATTCTCTTGTGTACATGTCACATAAAAATGTATCATATGGAAAGAGCATAGTTGCTAAAATATAAAGTTAAATGTCAATTGGAGGAGAGAGCATTTGATCTGCATCTTCTGTGGACAGTTTGCCCTTTGGATAAGCAGCTACTGTAATTATGAAAAACTGGAGAATACTTTTCATAGACTTGGTTTTTTCCACATAGACCAGTACAATGTTTTCCAGCAGAGTAAGTTGGGTTTATCCCTAAAACTGAACAGAATAAATGCAGTTGAGCTATGGGGCAATAGTGTCAGTGGAGGCTGAGCTCACCTATGGTACGAGTGTCCTTTAACCAGTTACTTCTGTTTTGTAAATAATCTATTCCAAATACTAGAAAACTGTAATTAGAACAGCTGGGTTTTGGAATAAGATGTTTAGAAATTTTAATCAGA
This sequence comes from Orthonyx spaldingii, assembly GCA_013397795.1. Classification (NCBI taxonomy): domain Eukaryota; kingdom Metazoa; phylum Chordata; class Aves; order Passeriformes; family Orthonychidae; genus Orthonyx; species Orthonyx spaldingii. The sequence continues at coordinate 136,163 of VZTJ01005473.1, forward strand.
ACTACAACAATTGCAGTAGTGAAGAGGTTAATATATACATAGGTGTCTGTTTTATTCATCATTATAATGAAAACATCCTGCCCATTCAGCAATGCCCCCTCAAATTGGCACAGCCAGGAACGAGGTACCCGTGTGCTCTACCACAGGTTTTGTTTTACTTCCACTGAGTTCTGTGTGGCACAGCTTGACAAGATGCAAACCCCAAAGCTAACTAGGCAATCTACAGTAAATAAATACTTATCTCTCATGGGCTGAAAAAGTAAAAGGTCAGAGGCTGAGCTTTTGACAGCTATCCAAGGAACATGTCCAGCTACTGGAATCCCAACCTGTGACTGCACACAGTCAACTGATTTTGAATTCTTGAAATAATACTTGAAAAAAATTGTAGGTGTTTTTCATATGGAAAATAAAATAGGATCACACACAAAAAAAAGTCTTTGCAGCACACCTTCAGAGTTGTTTTTTATTTTTTCTTTTATACTCTATTCAGCTTTTATGAAAGTGGCTACATCAAACTAAGCTCCTCTCAGAGGGCACATCATTTGAAGTCAGTAATGCCAAAAGAGAAGCTGCTTTTTTAGAAATGCTTGCATTTTAGCTAACTGCCTTTCCCCCCTTGGCCAGTTCTAAGTGGTAGACTCTTCAAACTTGCATTCAGCTCTAGATAAAAAAATTTACTCTTTTGTTTGCAAAGATCTTAAAAAATATATAAAACAACACTGATACTTCCATCACCATGTGTTGTCCTTGGTAAGCCTTTAGAAGAACATTAAAATGCTGCCAAAATGCACATGGAGTTAATTTCTCTCCCTCACACAGGTATCAGCCCAGGGTAAGAAATGTAAAGCTGATTTCTTCTGCTCCTCCCATATGAACTATGCTCCCAAGTGGGTGGTTAGGTGACTTGTCAATTAAATACCCAAATGTTGTGTTCCACACAGCAATGGATATCTCAAGCTCAATATTCCTCTTTGTGGGTTTTGATAAAAACAATAAATTTTAAACAGATTAGAAATGAAAAACTGTATGTTTAAATAAACCAAGCAGTCATATCACTTCATAACTCTATACAAACACAAATACAAATTAATCCTGAAGACTCATTTTGTCCACAGAAAAAAAGCAACTCCCAAACACATTCATCAGCAATTCTGTGCTCAGTAAGCAGCAGTGAGCGTTGCCTTCAGTGGCTCTGCTCTAAGTGTTCATTACCCCTGTCAGCACTGCTGGGCTCAGACCGATCCCGCGGTCCTGCAAGCCCTGCACTGTGAGCAAGACAAGCACAAACATTGGTAGCTCAGACTCCTGAGTGTCTCGTGGATAACAGACAGACTATCCAGGGAATGTTTCTGATTTTTATATTATATACTAATCATATTTACTCACACTTGAAAGCAACTGCAAGTAAAACAAAGACTGCTTTAGCACAAGGTTTTTAAGAGAAAGTAAGTAGACCAAAGAGAATATTTACCCGTGTGCTTCAATGTTAGCTGTGTTTTATGACACAGCATTTCTATGGTAAAAGTACAGTGATACTGTTACAGCTTTTTTATTCCCGTTTAATCCACACTATATTGCATTTGCAACAAGCAGCAGCATTTTTGCTCCCACAGGGTTGACAGAGCTGCTTAGTAATTGTGTTATTTGAATACTGAATAACTGATCTTTAGTATTATCCCTTTGACTAAAGGATACATTTCATACAACTCCAGAAACAGCAATGCACTTAGAACAGCAGATGAATTAGCCCTCTGCAATTTTTCCTATTGTCAGTCTCCTTCTCTTGGTTAGACATCATCTAACAAAAAAATTATTACAAGGCATAAAATATGAGCAGACTGCCCATCTAGCAACTGTTTATGTAACTTGTGAAAGATTTTTATACTGAACTCTTATCATTCTTTATTTTCACATATTTTGATTTTGCTCTTTCACTATTACAGAAAAAAGAACATGTCATGCTGTAAATTCAGATTTCTTTTCTCTTTCTTTAAACTTTAGAGCCTTCTGACATTTTCAGGAAACTAGAATGTCAGACACAATCAGTAATTCATTTAAAGTAATTGCCTTTAAAATTATCTTAGGTTTATGTCTTTCAGTTAAACATGAACTGTAAATACTATTAATATGATGTTTCAAAGTGAGATTCAAGCTAACTGCTTTGCAAACTCTGGCTGCTGCTCTGCCACATCAAAAGATCATGAAACCTGCCATCAAAATGCAACCACCTCTTGGTGAAACGGGAGTAATCAACAATGGGTACAACACGAAAATGAAGAGTATTGGACAAAACTGCAGGGAAGATTTCTGTAGGCAATGTGGCCTTGAAGACAGGTTCAGAACAAAATTAGTCTGACAAAACAGGTAACAGGAAAATGACTGTTTGGGGCTACACACCAAGGTGCCCTGAGGCAGGACTTTCAGGGAGCAATGGACATGCAAGGCTAAAAAAGGTTGTTGGTGTTCTGCTGGTTTGTTTATAACATATTAATGGATCCAAGAAAAAGAGCTGTGTGGAGCTGCAGCTTTGTGTGGACAAAGAACTGCTGAAATTCCAATACTATGTAAATTTCTGAAACTAGCAAAATCTTTGAAGTGATAGCTAATTCTTCCTTGGAGTCTGACAAAACCACTTTGAGTGTGCTGGTGGTCAGAATTACAAGTGGATGGAGATCACCACAACAAGAGTCATAATACTTAAAATTTCAGCTTTTATCTTGCCAAATGAATAATTTCCAAAAAAATTCCTGAATTTAGGACACAAGGCATATTCACAACCCTTTCAGTCATGTGCAGCTCCATTGCCACTTGTATTTCAGCTACTATCAAGGCACTTAATTGCTTTAAATCAAATACAAAACTCTTTAGGAAGAACGTCAAGCAAAACTGAACTGCACAAGTTCAATGATTAGTCCTCCAGTGACTGACATCTGAACATTTTAATTGCATAAATATTCCTCTGCATCCAGTAATGCTTCTTAATACGTGAAGTTTGGAATTGTGTGACTAATGCTGCCATTAGCTAGATTGAGGATTCCTGATTATTTGGACTGTACACAAATTGCTTCGCAGCAGTTCAGTCGCAATGTTAATGCGGCGCGTGATCATCGGAATGCACAAGAGCAGCAAAATGCAAACGCAGACATTTGTTTTCCAGCCAAGCTGATATAAGTGTAATTCATATCGCTGTAATGAGCTCTGCTTACTTCCTGTCTTTTTTGAAGTCTCTACACCTTCTCAAGGGCAAAATTGTTTTCTAAATAGAGTCTGCCTGAATTCAGTCTCTTCTGTTGATGTACTCCATCAGAGTGAACTAAAATAGCTCCTATTTACACATAGACCTCGTCCTCATCATATTTGCATGTTGTCTGGAAGCCTGTAGCCTTTTAAAGCCATAAACATCTCACAAAGTCACACACTAATTTCTTAAGGATCAAGAAGTTTCTTAAAGGCAGAAAAAATATAAAGTGCAATTACAAGCCAAGAATAAAAAACAAAGGTACTTATGTGACTATGTATGCGATAGAATAACAGATATTGTTACTATTTTAGCTTACCTAGCCACATCTGCTTTGATAGCCAGAGGAAGGCCAGCACTGAGCAGCTGGAATGCTTGCTGCTTAAAAATTAAACATCAATAAACACTCTCAGCCTCCCTCACTAGTCCTCCAAAACAAAAAAAAAACCAACCCAAACCAAACTAAACAACCCAAAAAGCCACCAAGGATCTCATCTTGTCAAAACAAGAGTGCTAAACTCATGAAATAAAAGCAATTAAAAGAAGCAAAAAGGAACTATTACTGATTTTTTTGGTTCTCTTACTTGTAATGCTTTCCATCCTAATAATGCCTTCACTGATGAGTGTTACTTAAGCTCATTGGGTGTCAACCACTGACATTTGGGCACCCCTTCTAAGAGAGTGCTTAGGAAACTGGGTGTGCAGCAGCCATAGCTTTAGACAGCTGAATATTTTCTTTAATGTGCTGTAGCTTTATCTACAGCCCTCAAATCTATCTGCTGACTCTCTTTTTCTGTCAGGAAATAGGTAACATGTGTGTGCATATAGGCCATTATGATGACTCAGAAAATTTTGGCTTTAGAAGGAAACTATTCCTTATAAATGCTTCATTTTCACATGTCTGTTTTCACTCCATATTTACCAGATATCACAACTTCACTTTTATTCATGCATCACAAAACAGATTCAATGCTGTTCTTTTCTGTAATCCTAGAACAGATTTAAGGATGACAGGTAGAAAAATAATTTTAGTAATCCTTTCATTGCCTACCTTTTCACCTTAGAAAGTGGTAGAAGAGTGCTCTGCTCCAGCTAAACAACCCTTTGGAAATCTTTGATCCCTGCTTCTGCTATATTGGTTTAATTAGTCCTATTTTGATCAAGTTAAATTAAGTCTCCTGCTCTTGAAGTAGAGTAACACTGAAACACTTGCCTTAATTTCATTTTTGCTGTCTGAAGGCACCAGAAAAGTCTAATCCATCCAGGAGGCACTGATTCACTTGTGACGGCAGATATAGCTAAAAACACAAACTCCCCCCCCTTTCCACTAAGAATTTGCACTCCAAATTCAACAGGTACTGGATGTGCCAGGGATAGACCAGGAAAACTATGCTCTACTTATCACCTTTTTTCCCCCACAGATACATACTGTATTGAATGTGAATGCGGCATTTCACATTTAACATTGAAGGTGAGATATAAATGCAATACACAATATTGTCAAGCAACCTCCCTCATTACAGTGGCAAGTGATCCTCTTTAGAAATTCCCCAGACTGACCTAACATCCTCTGTCTCCCAGTCAAACGTATCCATTTCTCTGTGAATCATCACAAATAATGCTTTTTTATTTTCTTTTCCAGAAGGGTCTTGCTTTGACCAGCATTGTCTTTGCATATCAAATATTCATTCTATCATAATCACTATTAATGAAAGGACCGGAAAGGAAGAACATGCTTTGTTATCTTCTCACCACCAATTTCCTTAACAGAATCAGCAGGAAATTAGATCAAAGGCTGACATAGCCAGCAGAAGGTACCCATTTCCTGACCTTCCCTTTTGCCTCGTTTGCAGAATTTGGGAAGTATTTACTTTTCTTCTTTTCCCCCTCTCACCTTGCTCTCTGCATCCCAGGCATTTCTGGTATCAAGAGAGCAGAGTGCTCCTCCATCCAGGTCTCGTCTTTTGACCTCGCAGCAAAAAACCTCCTTATTACTGCTCTGTGCTCTAAGGATTTCTTTGCCATGATGTGCAGTTGGTTCAGAATACTTTCAGATCTACTCCACAGTAGTATAAATAATTTCACAGCACTGAGGCAAAACTGGACTTTGCCCTAAGAACACAGCCCCTCTCAAAGCCTTCTGCAGGCCCCACATGCACAAGTGAGGGGTTTTGGAGCCAGGAGTGTATGAAGCTTCCTCTTAACTGAAATTGCCCTATCAAGAACAGAAACTGGATAGGATGAATTTTAAACATGTGAAGCCTCGATCTTTTTTTTTTTTAAATGGAAGACTATTTAGTCCCTATTAAATCCCAAAACAACTAACCAGGATAATAACAGCTAAAGCAAGCATAAAGGAATGAGAAATAATAAGGGTCTATATTCTATTCATTTGTTTTAAGATGGGCTACTTTGAGTAGCAGGAAGAACATTTCCAGGAAGATGGGTTTAGTTTGACAGTATATAAATAGCCCAAGCTGAGGATATAACAATTGCTCTGCCCCTTCTAACACCGAGCAGGGCAGTAACTAGGACTGAGCTGACTATGGAACTGGAATATTTTACAGCTTAGATTTCTTCAATAAGGCTAAGCCAGCTCAAAAGATTTCACTGTTGCTCTAACACACAAACCTTTGATGTTTCCTCATCTTTACATCATAGAAGGAGCTCAAAGGGTTAATTAAAATTTAATGATATCGGCAGTACTTTGAAAAAGTTATGAACTTGGGTGAGATCAATCACTTTCTTGGACTGTCTGACTTCAAAGCAAACATTATGCAAAGGAAAAAAAAAATCTCTCATTCTGCATTGAATTCATAAGCAAGGATTTCCTCATTAGCGGTCTGTGCATGGAGGAGATTCCAAGTTCAAACTGGAAGAGGTGAGGTGCCAAAAAAATGGTTAATCAGAATTTCATGCCTTTGATGCCAGTCACATGTTGAATGAATGCATCACTGCAAACCAGGGGACACTTGAACAGTCCCAAAATAGGAAGTCAGGGATTAAGGGATGAGCAATTTTTTTTTTCCAAATTCACAAGTTGTTTGCAGAGATTTCGCTAAAACCTCATTAGCTTGTTTATTCAATCTTAGTGACATTCAGCAAAATGTCAACTGAAATAACAAAAGTTATTTAAAATGTACACATCTCTGGGTTGCATTTGTATTTTTATTTGTTTACCATTTACATTTTTTTTGAGCTGACAGCGTTCCCTTTCTGCAGTCTTATTCTGACCTGAAGGTATTACCGTATTTTCTCGGACAAATACACTTCATATGACAAAATTATGAAAATCCCCTATAAGAGATTCAAGTTTACCAGTGACTAGTTAGATTTATCATGAAGATTAAGAAAAATTGATCTGTGATGTATTCAACACACCCATGTGTTCAAAGCTCTACAGTTCTCAACGTAATTATACACTTACCATGAAACACTTTCTGCCTCATTCAATGCCTAAAATACATCTTTGGGTTTTTAAACATATCTTTTCATTGAATGGCTCCTTTTTGGAAATTCCTTTTTTTTTTTTTTTAAATGCCCTACTCCAGACATAACTCTATTCAGGACCAGCAGGTGGGATGTTGAGGACACAGCACAAGGAACAAATAAAATGGCTTTGTGCAGAAAATGCATTACTGGTGTACTCCTGAAAGGTTTAGTGAGAGTGATACCTGTGAAATGTACAGCCAACTTCCTTTGAGGACTCCTCCAGACTGTTGTGACTGCAGGGGTTGTATCATTCACAGGAAGAAAACCATGGACACGGCATTCCCTGTTAAAGATGTACTGGTTCATCCATGCCCTCTCATGGTAATGCCTGCTTTCCTTCCAGTTGCTGTATAAAGCCCCAACTTTTTTTCTTTTTTGGGTGCCAGAAGCCTTTTAATTCAATTTAATGGTGATTTGCCAAGTCATCCTGCAAATCCACATCTTCTGATTAATAACTGAAAAGCGAGTTGTCTGTTGGACAAGTCAATATTTATGTCCTCAGCATTTCAGATGGCTTGTATAGGCTCACACTGTGTTAATTTTGGTGGACTAGAGTCATCAGAAGTATTAAAGATGATCCTTTCCATGGTATTATGACAAATATTTTAATAAAATGTTGGATTTTGAGTTTATAGATTTCAGCTGAATTAGCTCTGTGCCAGAGTTTCCATTTAAAGTGTACTCAACCCTTTTTTAGGGATACAGATGAAAAGGCAGCAGTAATATTTAAAGAGCTAAAGCAACAACAAATTGATTTTATTTTTGGCACTAACTCTTTTTCCCTTACCCCTTTAATAGAGAGAAACTCTATAAAATCAATTTCTGCTTTTTAGGTGGAAGATAATAATAGCTGTCATTTTTCAGAGGAAAAAAATTACCTGAAGATGAGGCAGAGCTGTCTTTCACTGATGTCAAACCCAGAAAAACAATACAACAAGGATGAGAAAAGGAACAACAAGACAGCAGCTCATACTTTCAGACCTGTCTCTCATTTCCTGATAAACTGTTGGGCAAAGACAGACAGACCACTAGGTCTTCTCAGCTCCTTGAGAATGGCAAATACAGACTCACTCAGGACTGTTTGAAATGGGGCTTATAACACTCCTGTCTGGTAAAAAGAGGGTATGGAAGCAACATTTTGATCAGGTAAATCTGACTTTTTCTAAAAATAGGCATTGGAAGAGAGGATGCCAGGAAAGCAGATGTGTCAGATAGGACAGCGAAAGGAGCACAGAGGAAGGGTGATGGAAGCATCACACTCTCCGTGGTGCCTGGGGTTTGTCTCGAGGTGCTGCAGGACTATTCTCTTCTGAAAGATGTCTGGGAGTCTCTTTGGCAATCCCGGGTTGTCACAAAACAGCTCTTAAACCTCAGCTTACTTAGCCCTTCCAGGCCCCTTTTCCAGCTGAAATGAATGGGTGGAACAGCCCACGTTGTTTTGGATGTGCTCTCATTTGCCTTTATATGTACAAACATGTTTGTTTCAGAAAGTCAGGCTTTGATTTGACAGAGGTATGAAACAGAGAGTTCCCTTTCATACCAAACACAAGTGAAAATTGCATATGGTTGGTGGTTTACATTATTTGGGGGAAAAAATTAAACTTATTCAGCTAAGCTATTTATAAGTGTCCAGAGGTACAACTTGCAGTAATCACATTTTTCTTTTAACTCTATATACTTCTCTCTTGTCTAGTGATTTGCTTCATTGAGATTGGTAAGATACTGACCAGTCATAATTAAAGAGAAATTAAATCTACTTTTTCCAAATTAAATGCAAATATTCTTCAATAAAGTTCAAAGTTACAGTATATAAACACATAGGATTGTAAAACTACTAAAATATCCTAATCAAGGGCAGATCATGGGATTATTATTACATTTTGGGGTGTGTGTGGTTTTTTTAGTTACTGTATTTCAGGTTAGGTATGTCTCTTTATCTAAACTTTCATGCTGTACCTCAGACACTTCTGTTCCTTACTATCATATTTGTTCATTTGAATTATTTTTGAAGTCTAGTCTGCTGGATTTATACCTGAGCCTAAAAGTCACAGGTACTGCTACCAGTGCTATCAAGTTCTCTAAGCAGTTCTAAATAGGTGGGTACTCTGATTTCATTTCAGAAGTTAAAATAAAATGGCAGCCTAGTTGAGCTGTACTATAGTAAAATTTGAATAAAAGTGAAGGATTTACTGTGACACAAAAGTCCATTATCAATTGTTTGCAATACAAGTATTTTCACAATTAGGTATAAGTAAATGAGGAATCCAAAGAGTTCAAAATGACAACCAATTATTTCCGTAAGAGCTACTCCCTACACCACTTCTGCTACTGGTGATGACACTTGGCTGATGTATCAGAGACAAACAAAGCACGTGTGTTTCCCTGACAGGGAGACAGAGTGCACTGGAGAGAGGGAAGATGCAGATTAGGATGGCTCAATGCACGCTCTGTCAAGGCTAACAATCCACCAGGCACAGCAATCCAGAGCAGTGACCATGAGAAACTTCCAGAGGGAATCCCACACCGGAAAGTTCTATTATACCAGGATAGACCTTAATGGTTAATGAAAATTAGCTCTGACCTTTGGGAATCAAAAAGGAAGTTGTGAGAGGAACACAGTGCAGTCGAGCTCTCAGACTTGTCAAAGACCCTGTGAAGCTGTGACAAACTTCTTTTACTTTTTTATAAAAGGATCTCGTGTCTGAGAAGACCCTGAGGATGGTGTCAGGCAAAGAAACAAACCCTTTTTGATGATAGACGATCACCTATCTTAATAAAAGCTTTTACTGTTCACTCCAAAGACTTTCAAGTTCTTTTTTAAAAAAAATATATAACATTGCTAAATGCAATACAAATGCCTTTGGCTGTTGTCACTGCATCTCTTTCTGTGCTTCATTTTTCCCATAAAATCTCTATGCTGTAAAGGGGAAATCAGTTAAAAAAAAAAATAATTCTTTTCTTTTCTCCTCCTTCACAAAGAGGCATTGTAGGAAGACAAACGGGAGAATGAGAAAGGGGGAAGTATACACTGTACCCTTTCCAAAGCACATTTATTCTGCCCTAGCATGTGTTTCATTGCCTCTCTAGGGTGCAGTTTATCTGCTTTTCTACTTCCAAGTAGATACAGTGCCTCTATACACCCTGAACATCTCCTATTACATCACTACCTCTCTTAGTACCAAAAGGATGACATGGATTCAAAAAGTTCAAATGCTATGGTTCTGTTAAATACTTATTAAGGCACAATGTTTTTAAAGATTCCAGGTTGGAGACCTATATCCCCTTGGTATATCTTATTCTTAATAAGTCTGTTTAGTCTGTGGAGGGCATTAATTATTATTTCATCCTGTAGAAGTAGAAAATGATGAGGGGAAAAAAAATAAAAAAAAGAAATGAACCTGCCCTTGGAAATAACAGGATTGCATTTTAGTGAGCTGTCACTTGTATTGGGAATGTTGATAATTTGAAGTTTTAACTTGGGGACATTTTTGTGGTTGTTCTGTCTTCATGACAGTACATTCAAACAATTCTACCACTTAATACTATAAGTGTGAGCAGCAAGTGAGTTTTTTATATGATTTTGCAATTGTGGGAATATAGCTACACTCTGCATCCCATTGTAATGGCAAGCTCGTGCAAAATAATTAATTCTACTTAAACTGCCATGTGAGTTTAATACATAGGTGTTAAACTGCCACTTTTTAGTTATTATGATGTTCCTAACAGAGAATCTCAGTTCTGTATGGCTTAAAGAAAGGGGCACAATCTATTAGTAAGATTTTAGCTTGAATTTCAAATTACAGGAAAGCATGAAACTCTTAAAGCACTGTGGTAGTTGACCATTAACAAAAGAAAAATATATTGTTAAAATTCAGTGCCCTTGAGAAAGTTGCTTTCTGCGCCTTTAACTATAAAACAATTTTATGTGTAGTATGAATACAACTATTTCTGGTTTGATCCAAAATAGAAAAGTATAAAGAATTTTACATTTCTAACTTTAAGACAGATTTTCAATAACATGTTTTGACTACATCCTTGCACTGAAGTAATTGGAGTTGCTGTGTTGTCGTAGCTATGATGGTTTGAGTGCAGAAAAAACTGCAGAAATAAATAACATCTTTCATTAGACAATGTGATTTAATTGGAAAAAACAGACACACATTCATAGCACCCATTCTGCATATCCTAAAGAGAAGCAAAGTGTGTTAGTACAAGAATCCATCTAATTAATAACCTAAACACATGAGGGAAAGTGTGATGGACACCTTTGGAGCCAAGAGGGATGGCAATGCCAAAATCCATTCCTTCAGGAATAAAACTAACTTTTGTTTCAGCAAGTTATTTCTCAGATGATGGTTACACTCCCCTACAATTATCTGCACCCATTATATTTAAGGATTATCACATGGTGGAGCTAAAAACATTTTTTGGTTTCAAAAATTACATCCTGTATTATATCTCCAATTTTCAGCTGCCTGCAGCTTAATAGAAAAGCTACAGCTTCAATGCCTGGTCATAGAGGGAGAAAATTCATCAATAGTAAAGAGATTGTACTTCAGTCCCCATAATACAAGTGTCAAGAACAAGCAGTGCATGGGGTTTTGAAAAGATCATTGCACAGATAGATAAAATTCCTTCTTTACAGATCACCAGGACACCCAAGCATCAGTGAACCCAATTTTTGAAGCCTTCAGAGGGACTGCACTGGTGAGATACTACAGTGGGAGTATTTGGGAGTACAGCAGTAGGAGCACGCCATGCTGCCCACACATTCCTGGCTGGAATTATTCTTCTTCCAGGAGGCACACACAGCATCACCAAGTGAGCTCACTGCTTCTGGATGAAATCAGCTCTCATGGGTAATGCTTGGTTCTGTTACTGTGCTCAGTGATTCCTTTGCCAGCACAGTCAGTATAAACTTCTCACTACACTTATTTGTCTTTTTTGTAGTTTAGACCTGGCCCAGAGTTGTGCTTTCACACACAGTTACACATATTTGTTTGTGAAATTAGGATTTAAATAAACAGAACACGTGGAATATCTACTGCCTTTAAAATGACTTCAACATATGCTTAAGTGCTATCCTGATTTTTTTTTTATAACACCTGGACTTGCTCTTATCTGAAAGTGATATCAAAACCTCTCTGCCTTTTTTATGCATTTCCTTCAATATGCAAAATGTTTACATCTCCTCAAACTAAAAAAAACCAGCAAAACAGTAATAATTCATCTTGTATTGCCAGAATATTTTGACAAACAAACCTCCAAAAATATAAATAAATGTTTCTAGCTTTCATCTTGTCACACAGCAAAAAATGCAACCACATCTTGGCCAAGATGACAATGATGAATGAATGACACATCTTTGTAATAAAACAGATTACATTTACTGGGCCTAAACTCTACCAACCTTCCCCGTCTAATGTCTGAAGGTAGGTACAGACTTCCAGGATTCCAGGGGGATTCACACTCCATTAAACATAATTATGAGAACTGAATTTACCTGGCCATCTAAACCAACTTTTAATGTCCCACAGAAGCTGTCTGTGGTCCCAACATTCTAATGGCTTCTCTGAATGCACGTTAAAGACTCGAACACCTTGATATGTCAATAGATTTCTGGACTAAACAATTAAATAAATTGGAAGAGAAATCACAGTTAGTTGGCCATGAATTATTTAAGCAGAACTCCTACTAGTGCAAAAGGTCAGCAGGGGGATAGCACACTCTCACAGTCCTGCTCTGTGCCATCTGCCAAGAACAGCTCTGTGTTGGTGCTGGGAGCAGACTGACAGAATGAGGTTAGCTGGGGCAGTCAACAAGACATAGCCAAAGTTTGGAATTCACACACATTCCAGTAACATTAATAACCTGTGTGAACAGGAGTGCATCCATGCTTTTCTTCTGAACAGAATGCCTTAACAGCCTTGAGAAAAGGACAGCAAACCCTGCTTTCCCAGTTGCACTTGCACAGCCATATGAAATGCAGAGGTATGATGAGGAGGAGCATTTGGAAAAGCAGAGATATCCGAGAATTATCTTTACTGGTAGATTTCTTCTTGCAAACCAAACCAAGGGAAAAGCACAATTGTGCACTGAACACTAGGAGTTGAGTGGAATGTCTTTTCACTTACAGTATAGCAAAGGTGCAGCCACAGCTCTGCAACAGAACAAGTAGAAAGAGAAGAACAAAGATTCAGTAGTGCCTGTAACAGAAGCAAATCCAATCTTTGTTATGTGTGCAGCACCACTATTTCATAAATAACAACAAGAATGCATAAATCACTCTATTCACAAACCCAAGGATTCACTGCAGTTTCTCTGTAGTTCAACCTGCAAGATTATTCCCTGAAATATGTCTGGCCACAAAACACCTGTGCTAATGGCAGAAGCATCTTTGCTGCCTTTTTTCGTCACCTCAACATGGTAATGAGAATAGAAAGCATGCAAAGCTGTGAAGGTTAGTGGGATTGCTGGTTTCCATCAGATCCACGACCTGGTAATGAATGACTGACAGGCTCTCTGAAGGGAAATGCATAACACAGGCAAGAACCTGCCCCTCAGATTGAAACTTGATGGCCAGTAAAAGACTTGTTAAGATTCACATCAGAATCAGGAATATCACTGCAACTGCTTCCATGACAACAAAATATAATGTCATAATGCATATTATGATTTCATGACAGGATGAAGCCTGTTTATCCAGGCAGCCTCTTCAGCACTGAACAGGATTGGAGAATAAGAGTTCACTTTGGGAACAAGTATACTAATAATAATTTAAAAAAAACAAATCTTCGATACAGAGATGGAAAAAAAAGGCTTATTAAGTGCAGCTTATTTCCATCTCAAGTATGATTAATACCTACAGTAACAGTACCTGTATGTATCAGGTTTCAAAATATTTGGGTTCTTTGCTTCCGTCAAATTTTTTGGGCCTTTCAACAGAGTATATTAATCATAAAATAGATTACCTCCTTTTTCATGCACAATATGGCAGTGAGTGAGGCTGGCAAGTCATTAATGCTTCCATCTCACCTTTTATTTCAATCTTATGTGAGAACCATACCCTGTTACCTCTGCTTCAGCACTATGATCCCACTGGTTTACACACGTACAACTAAGTTTTATACCATGGATATGCATAGTATGCTGCTTTCCTGTCCTGTAGACACTTCATGTATTAATATACAAACACCTCATTTCTCTTTGCCTGAACTGATAGAGTTTCTGTATTAAAGGTACTGCTCAGATACATAGCTCGTATAAATCCCATCAGCATCACACATCTGGAATCCCCATGTTAAATACTGGTCCTTGGGAATGGGTTCTCTGGTAACCCACACCCTCAGGTATCCTGCACAGATGGAAAGAAATCTCATCTCTCGTGTTCTGGTGGAGGGAATGAGGGAGAAGCCCATGACCTCCACCAGGACTCAGCTGAAGTACTGGAGCAATAATCCAGAGGTCCTATGCAGCTACATACAATACAATTTTGCTGTACAGCCTGATGGAAATACAACAAGGCTGGCACTAAAGAGCTTGAAAATTCCAAAGACTGACCAGTACAATCCTTACTGGTCTACTTAAACGTCCTCTCCACGACCAGGGTTCAGCAGCTGGAGAAGGTGAATATTGCAGGCCTGTAAGACTGGTATTGCTGGTACCCTGGCATGGCAACAAACTGCAAAAATTGTTTCTACTCAAAACCAGTTCAGCAGTCCTCCTCTCCCTGCTCCAGTTATCAACCTAATCTAAAAATAAAAAAAGCAAAATAAATAATGGATAAAAACATCTACAATTATTTCCTCATTCCTGTCAAGAACTACGTTTTGTTGTTTTTTTTTTAAATTGTGTCCATCCTGAGAATAAGGGTCCTCATTAAAACAAACATTTAAATGGTCATGCATTAAAGCAACCATGATAGGACAGTGATAAAGTCACTGCAGTTCTGTTTTAAATGATTTTCTAATGTCAGGAACATTATGGATTCTTTGTGAAACAATCATATAAAACCTTAAGTCTTCTATTTTTCATATTTAGTTTAAGGATTTCACTTCAATCAGCTTCCTCTACTTCCTTTTTAGAACTATCTTTGGCTGAGTGGCTAAGACTGCCAGTGAATACATAACAGTAGTTAAGCAATAATTTTCCCCTAGGAGAAAATTACTTTTTGCATAGAATAAAAAGGAATTAAATTATTTGAGGCTCGAGAAATAAATTTCTCAACACAATGAATCTATTTCTTTATTATTTTTAGTGCAGAGAAATGCTTTTTTCCAAATTATGTGTGTAATATAATAAAGACTGCATGCATAATTTTTAACCTTTCTGAAATAACTATGTAAAAATTATAAAAACAGTCACAAGAACAGTGTTCATGATATGCATGGCCTAATTACATGCTGAGAACATTTGTTCTGATTTTTTTTTTACAGTCTGAAATTCACCTTTTTTGTTTTCAGAAGCCATAGAAATAGCACAGCACACTTTCCAGAATAATGCAGCTGTCATAATAGGAATATGCAAATCATGATTATTTAAGATGAACTTGATCTTTTTCTCAAAGAGGCTTTTATCAAATGTGACTCGTATAGAAAGGTCTTATTAGAATATAAGAAATATTATTCCCTCCTTTGATATGTTACTCTCAAAATAATGCTACTGAATCAGACAACAATTACCTTTCTTGTACCCAGAAGCAGTTTATTCCTACTAGGTCCTACACTTAGCTACAATTGCTCTCATATTTGCCAAAGGAAAATGTTAAAATATTAATAATCCAGTAACCTATTCCATGGCAGTGAGTCACTGGGTTGAACTTTCGTTTCAGTCACACATACACTAAGAGCTAAACTTTAATATAAGCACAGAAATGGGAGTAGATGTATTATAAAGGTTGTAATAGCAGGTCTTAATATTTCCTACTACCATGAAATAACCAGTAGCACCAGCCACAACAGACTTTAGCAATACAAAAAAAAGGCATGTGTGTTTATATATGTGCACTTCCATTTTGTTGTGTTCCATTTAGGAAAGAAAAGGCTGAGAAAATTCTGGCTGGAACAGCAAAGAGCAAAAATCCCAGTTTAGAGTTTCTTGGTATTTTTACGCAGGGTTTCCTGTTCTTTTCAAGCAACTGAGGAAACATTTGTAAATATCATTGCTGGAAATGTTGTAAATGTTGCTCATTACATCAAACTCCCTCATGACAGCTACAGGGACACCCACCTTAGTGGTAAAACTGGCCATATTACAGATTTAGATAAATGCTCATGCACCAGAGTAAAAACTGTTCGAAAGGACACACCTAATTGTGTTTTTATCAATCCTGATGACAGATGAAGTTTCACACCTATAAGGCTCCACCATCTAAGCAGGAGCTGAGCTTCAAGGGAATTGAACAGAGACCAAAGGAACCCTTTTTTGTATGTCTTGTTTTGAGGCCCTGAACACCACGTGCTGGTGATGTTCATTCTTACATCCTTACATAAGGAGTATAAAAAACTCACACCTGGATTCACTATTAGGCCTAAAACAAATAAATAAACCACTGCTTTCAGTTCATGCTACTCATCACACTTGGAGAGAAAGTTCTTAGAAATTTTTTAAAAATATTTAGTTTCTATTACATCAATTAAACAATTGCACATGTTGCTATTTAGTTCCTGGTTAAGTCCTAATGTATATTTTAAGAATGAAGTTCAAAACACAGCAATTTAAATGTTCATTTTTTTTTTGTTTGGTTGAAGTTTTTTTAATTTAATACTCAATAGCATGAAAACTCAGAAAAATGCTCTAAACAACTACCAGGAAGCATTCACTCAAATGCAAACTCCAAATTTATTTTGATGTTTTTTAAAACTCTGTTTCCTTTCACATAAAATTAGCGGGTTTGTGTTTGGGCGTGGTTGTTCTTTTTTTTTTCCAAATACCAATATCTTCCTGGAAAGAAAACACTCATGAAAATTACCAAAAATATGTTTTAATTTAAAGGCTCGAGTAGAAATTGGTAAGGAGCCATCTTGACACTGACTGCCAGCCTCGCTGATGTATTTAAATCCAGTTCCTCTTTACAGTCACCTGCTCAGAGCACAAAATGTAGGAGAGATAGGGAGATAGCAAGTGACAGGTATGGAATACTGAAAGATGTAATTTGATTGAATTTAATTTGGAAACTGATTGAAATTCATTTGCATATGAAATATGTTGAGCAATTTATTGAGCTGAGATTGTTTGCAGAGCTCAGTTTCCATGCTGTGCAGCTGAGGCTGGGGTTACCTCCGGGACAGGGCAGGGCTGGGGAGGGACCCTGCCAGGAGGTGCCACCCTGCGACACCTCATCCCAGCACTGCCATCGTCCCAGGAAGGACCTGCTCTGCCAGGGAGCTTCCCCTCCCACTTTTGTCATGGTTAAAATAGTCTCAAAGCTGCAAAATGCTCAGCTGAGAAAATCCAGAAGATTTTCTGTCAGACAAAACTCTCCTGTGTTCACCAGATCTCTGATAGCTTAAACTGAATAAAAAAATACCCTAAATGGGTAGGAACAATAAAACAACAATCAAGTTTTTCTGTCCTGCTTCTCTTACTGCAATTGCTCTCTGCATGGTCAGTGATATCTTAACCCAAACCAACAGAGAAACACACAGAGCTGGGTGTGGGAAGGCCCAGAGCCAAGTGCATTCAGTCTGTGCTTTTGTTCTGGGCCATGTTCCCCCCATATTAATCTTGGATTTACATCAGCACCATGAAAAGGTCACATTCAGGCGTGACCTGAAAAGAAGTTTTTATTGCCAGTGTAAATCTAAGCTAACCAGCAAATACCTCTTCTTAAAATTCTACTATTCCACTCATTCATTCTCAAATTACTTATTAATTTAGCCAATGATTTCCTGTGACTAATCTTACAGACCTAAGTCTGCTTCTGTCTTCATCCTTCAAAGAATTTAAACCTCTCTAATGTAATTCAGAAGTTCAGATTCACTTTCACATATCCCCCTATCTTTTCTGCTTCAAGTTCACATCCTGCATTTAAATGAACAATGATACAAAGAACTAATATTTCCTTGTATAATTTAAATTATAAGACTGAAGACGTAAGAAAAAGGAAAGACACTGCTATTTAACTGTTTTCTTAGTCAATAGCAGCTGTCCATTGTAAGTAGAAGGTTCTTTGCATTAAATCTCTTGCCATTTTACTGGGGCTATTTGCATGTCTACAATGTTAAAAAAAAAAAAAAAATACGAATACCAAGGTGTACATACTCTGATAGAGAGCAATCGTGATCCAAGATTGCTCAAATTCATCATTGTTTTTCTCTAAGCACAAGAAATCTTAAGTAGTATAAAGAGCTATTCTATACTACCAGACATAAATTTCCTTGAGTTGAATTAAACCCACTTCACCAATTTCAATATCAATGAATTGGGATATCTCCTACAGTAAAGGGAGCCAAAGAAGAGATACAGAATAAACTCACATATCCTTGCAACAATTATGATAATAAATTCATCTTGGCAGATAGGATGACTTTTTCCAAAGAATAATTGTCCCTTCCTGGTTGCCAAGATACAGAATTTTCACTCAGAGCATATCTTGAAAATTGGGAGCATTTGAATTTTTACAGTAATTTTAAGGTGGTCAAAGGGTAATGGTGAGGAGCTAAACAAAAATCATTTTGTTGAACACATAACAGGACCTGAACCATCCAGAAGATATTGTGGAATCTCCTATGAATTCCACTTATTGAATTAATAGGATTGTATAAGCATCTAAATCTCACTGATTCCACAATCCTTGCACCACATATTTCAATGTGATTATCAAGGTTTGCAACAAAGGCAGAAAAAAAAAAATTCTACCTCCAAAATACTGTGCATTTTTAATGGCGGGATATAAGTCTGACAATTACCAACAAATAGCCTTAAAGAAATCAACTAAATTAAATCCTCAATTTCAAAGCCTCTGCAACAAACAAGAACTGTGAAGAAATACTTCAGCTAAGCCTCTTCTCCGCTAAAGCTCCCAGTCTAGATTTTAGTGAGCAGCCTTGATCCTGTCATTTTACTGCTGAGTTATAGCACCACTGGGAGACCAAGTCGAGGCGGGAGAATAGGGGGCATCAGGAAGAGTCTGGAACATCCTCTTCCCTCCCAGCCACACACTAGAATTACCTTTTTTAAACTCTCATTCACATTTCATTTTATCAAGCAAACTACTTCCAGACTAAATAGTTGCTTTGACATCTGCACATCTGCAATGCAATTTGTGAACACTTAAAAAAAGTCATTTCTGACCACCTAATCCACTTCCCCTAATCCACTTAGAGTTCCAGTAGGGCAAAAATTTGATCAATTTGCTGTGGCTTGAAGAGGTACACGACGCTATGTGCTGTGTCCCTGCACTGGCACATGACAAACTGATGATACTGGATGGCACTGAGAATGAAATAACGCTGAGAATAAGCCAAAATGTTCAATGGAGTATTTTTGCGTGAAATCTGCACTTTTGGAACAAATTTTTTCAGGAATATAGTGCTGATGCAGCTGGAAAAAAAATCCATTTTACTGCATTATATCAGTATTTTAAAATAGAGAATAGTATTTATACATAGCAATAGCAATATTTACTGTACTCCTTATTTTAATATAGAAGTCTAACTTGTTTTGACATGACCAAATCTCCGAAGTCAGATTACAGAATACCAAGTGACAAGAACTTAGCTAGTTGTTCTATTACATATGACTTTTATGTTAAACAATCTTCAGAAAACCTGCATCAAGTGTTTGGTACATTTCTGAGTGACTAATGGAGAATTTCTAACCTGTGTGTACAGTTAAACATATTTTAGTCCCTACCTTGCACTTAAGTAGCCTGAACTGACATTCACATTTTGCTTCTTGACTGCCCTGCCTTGGTTTTAGTTAAAACCTCCCAGGGCTGGCTGGGACAAAAGTGACAGCAGCACAAGGGAACTTCCCAAACCAAGACAGGATAAACACCAGGCTGCTGATTGTTTCCTATTCTGTGATGTCCTGTCATTAGAGGAGGCTGAAGTAGCAGGTTGTTTTGAAATGTTTTTCTAGGATACAATTAACATATTAAACATATACTTTTTAAACCTATGGCTTGTCTTATTTCTTCCCTGCTGTCTTTCCCATATTTTTGCACACACAGCTGCCATATGCTTAAATACTATTTTCTTATTACAACAGTGGGGGAAATTATAAGGATGATGGTCAAGTATGGGCTGGATTGCTGTTAAGGCTGTGTTTTTGTACATTCACTAAAAGGAGTGGTTAGAGCTGTAAGCAGACACTCCTGTTTCAAACAGACCTGTGTGTACAACACTTGGTTTCTCACACATGCTCACAAAAAGGAAAGTCTGCTGAGTTTGCTCTATGAAGGAGCCATTAGCTATATCCTTACAAAAAGAATAATTTTGCATACAGCGATTAAAAGTTCTGAATAATAATAAAAAAAATCCTATTACTACAGTTTGTTTTTAATTATGGCATACCACAACTTTAAAATAGACTTTCCAGTTTAGTCAGATTCACATTATTTGGTGCCCTTGCACAAGAACAGGGGCTGACATCCCCCATACATGGTTATATGTGATACTGTTCATCTGGCATATACTCAAACTCATGAATGGATGAAGCACATCCAATTAACGCTGAAGTTTCTTTGAACTTCACACTGTCAGGAGAGCAGGAGTGTCTTATGCCAATTACTGCAGTGGATGGGACTGACAGACTTCCCCCCTCATACTATTCTAGTGAAGACAAAAGCTTTATACCTCCACAGGAATTAGTCTCACAGGGCTTAAAGACCAGGAGTACATTTCCCAATCAGCAATTCAGCCCCTTGCTGCTGCAGAGACATACACACCTTAACAAAATGGAGAAAATATATTTATGTGTTGATATGTGCTATGCCAGTCACAGAAGGTGCTACACATTTAACACCATCTATAGTCACATCTGCTGATTCCCAATAGAAATTTTCAAGGGGTACTTTTAATATTGCTGTGAGAATGATACCCTTTAACATGAACAGCTCCTCACATCTTCCAATTTTTATTTAGTTCACACTGCAATGGAGCCTTGGGCTGGACTGGCTCTGGGCTAGACTGGTCTGGGCTGGACTCCCTATACGGGGTTTACAGGCATTTTCTGCATCTGCCTCCTTATGCAGGCAGCCCAAAGCTTTCATCTTTGTTCTTTGACTGCTGGAAGGTCTTTCCCTGACTTGGCACAGATTTTGACCACAAAGTTCCAGTTTCATAAAGTTAGAGGCCACTGGGTCAAGCAGCACTGGAAGGTGGGGAAAGAATTTGCCATGTGGCACTGGCCAGATTATCTGTGATGAGGAGAATCTGCACGAAAAGAACACTGCAGGCCAAAACCCCCAGTTCTTCAAGCCTAAAGATATTTTCTAAAGCAATATCAGAAAGTGTTCAGCATTTGACAAAGGGAAAAACTGCCAGGAGTAGGGAATAGAAAAACATACAGAGAAGTAGAGAAAGACAGAGGAGTTGGAAAATGGACAGATGAAGGAAACAAAACCCAGCAAAAGCAGTCATGACTGCCTGACAGTCCATTCCAGCCAATAATCAGTGACTCCCAAATCCCACATCGGGTAGGTCATGGGAAGGTAAAAGCTTGCTAAGTATTATCTTATGCAGGTGTGGTACTTCAGCAACGAGCACTTAACTTTTAGATAATATTGGCTTTGTATGTTTTTTAGATTGGGAAGATTTCTAGAAGTTTTTTTTAATTATTATTATTTCTAATACATACTTTAACACTTCTGTTCCACAGCAACAAACATTAGCTGAATGTCATGAATATGGGGTTTTCATTTTGTTCGTTGGGTTTTTTAAATGTCAACAAGGGCTTGTCTGAACTTAAGATTGAATCAAACACCATTCAAGTCCTCGAGTGTGAAAAAACAGCAATATTTGAAACACCTGTGGGTTTTTGACTGACACCACTGTGCTAATACCACTGTCTTTGTCATGCACCCTACAGACTCCCAAATCCTATATACAAGTCCGCGGTATTCTTCACTGATGCCTCAACTGCTCTTTGCCCAGCAATGTGCCACATTAACCAAGCCTTTCACAGCACAGATCCTTGACCTTTCCTGTCACTAGAACAACTGCAAACCCTAAATATTTGAAACCCCTTTCATTATTTTTCTTCTGAGAAGCTACAATACCTAAATCTCGGCTTTATGCATCGCTTTCTGCAAAGCCTTTCATCATGTACGATATCTTGTTACCTTAGATGTTGAATCTTCAGTAGGGGCTAATCTGCGGATGAGCTTTCTACAAGCCCCCTACCGTGGAAGTCAAATCAAAGTACCCTTATGAATATTCATGAGCAAAACAATGGTTGCTTACTGTGCTGGGCGGCCCCGGAAGCCAGTCCAAATGGTTTTGATTTTGTGATTGAGATTCTTAATGGTCGTAATTATCCGTTGCAGCCATGCAGTACCGAACATGACGGGTAATGGAGATACTTAACCCCCCTCAAAAACCAACAAAAACCAGCAATCCTGAAGATTCTAATGCCCATGTTGGAGTTCCTACAGGGCAATTAGCCCCTACTAATGATGTTTATATTTATATGCAAATGTATAAAAAAGAATCTAACAGATACTTCATATTGATGCTCCTGGGATCTGACTATCCCATCTGTCTGCAGGAAATATTTCCCATTAGCTGTGTGTGTTGCTGATTTGGCAATAAAAACTATTTAATATCTAGTAATTTATTTTTGATTTTATGTTTTTTCCATTTCCTTCAGCTCTATCACAAAAAACCTCTGCTTAAGAGCACAAGAGTTGCATAGTGCACCAGCAAAGATTTTAGTTACACTTGCAACAAGCAATGAGGCTTGCATTTTGGTTGGAGTTTTAATAATGTTTTTCTTCGTTTATCACCACCCTTGAACTCTAAAATAATAGTAATTTGGCAGCCTAAATAAACATTTTTGGGCCAGACCTTTTCTAGCCGCTCACTACAGAGTCAGTGCTCACTTTGTAGCGCTGTTACGTGCAAGCAAGAGTGACAGCAAAGCCAGCAATATCCATGTACAAAACATCTTTTTAAATGAGGTCACAGTTATTCTTCTCATTGAGAGCTGGTTTTCTGAAACCAACTTTCTGAATATGACATAATGCAAACACATTATATCATGGCAAGTATTTTATTTAGCTTTGCACTAATCAATCACCTAAGGCTCCTAGAAATCAAGGAAAGACATCCTTAAAAAGTAATGATCTGGTTGTTTTACAAATAATGATAAAAGATGTTAAAATTCTTAGAGTTGTGTATGCACAAGTTCCTGAGAGAAATCCACCAGGAATTAAATATGTAAATTAGGAGCCTGAGCCCAGTATAAAAATTTGGCTGATCAAGGCTCTGAAGGTTTTTGATGAAACTTATTCTGGCCAATAATCATAGGAGCATAATCTACAGATCATTTCAGGTCAACTTTTTTTTTTTTTCTGGCAATACCCACATGTAAAGTAATTGACCTGCTAATTTCAAGGAGTTTTCCACTGTCTTCAGAGACCTCCTGCATACCACAGGTTCCATAATCTGTTTGTGCTATTAAATCAACATAGGCTATATGTTGCATCTTTAATGACATTGATTGTGCGAGACACCTGGAGCAGGCAAAGCTAAATTTGAGCCTTATTCCTGCCTGACCTCCACCACCACAGCATAACCCACACATTTCCTGCTGAGCTGATTTTCTTTTGGTGCATTCATATTTTAGGAAAACATTAGAGAGCAACTGCCAGAATTCCTAAATAATAATAATAACAGCAGTACTATGAAATACAGAGAAGGGGTCTCAGCTATGGTTTAGCTACACTGCAATGGAACTGTCTTGATTTTCTGTTATGAATTCTTTATATACATGTCTGCTAGTCGCTAGAAGATGATTTGTTTCTATTTATTATCCTGACTTTAGGAGCTTAGGAAAAGCACTTGCCTTGCAGGTCTCTCATCCAATATCTGAATAATCAAAATGCATGACTAATTCTCATTAAGCTCAATGGCTTTAGCTGCCATTCCCCCACCTGTTCCCAAGTTTGAGATATTTATTAACTCTTCTGGCACAAGAGTAGTTGTTTACCTTTTCTGTGTTTTAAATGCTAAGTTATAACATGTCAGACTGTTCAAATGCCATCGTCTGCCTCCTTGCCCCCTGCTCCCTGCCCATTGTTCTCCTCACACAGTAGAAGAAAAAAAAAAAAAAAATAAAAAAAAAAAAATTCAAGCAGAAAGATCTTGCATATGAATGTGTCCTCTCTCAGAGAAGTCATGGTCTAATTTTCCCCATCAGACTTCTTAAAGATTTCACCTTCACCCTGAATATAGCTGTGACAAGTCAGTCAAGGTCCAGCGATTCCAATTAGAGAAGTTTTCTCACAAAGGTGAAGCATATTGCATTTCCTGACAATACTGTATTACAGCAAAATTCTTGTGAAAGGGTTTATCTTTAAAGAGGGCAGTAGTAGCTACAATCACCTTATTCAATGTCTTAAAACTGTGACATAAAGTAATGGATAGCACAAAATATCTGCCAAGCACAATCTTCTTCTCCTATCAGTGTTCCACAAAGTAGAACAATCACTTTCATGTGGTTTTACTCTTAAAAAAGAAGTGGTAAATGGTGACACAACTTCAGTAACAATTAGAATAATCATTCCCAATATTGTTTGCAATTCTATATCTAGTTTTACTTTTTTTTTTAAGATCAAGTCTAATTTAATAGCGATAAAATATTAATTGATAAAATACTGATGGTACATGGTAATAGATCTCTAAAACAGGAAAGGAAAATTCAAATAGGATTATATTTCATAATTGGAGAGGAAGGATTAAGGAAGCAGAGTAAGAAGCAGAGACTGTCTACACAATCATGTTCAGTATTCAGTTCCTTTACAGGACAATCTGCAGGCACAGGGTAACTTCCAAACAACAGTGTGATTAAAGGTACACCAGCTTTGAGTTACAGAACACAGTTTACACTGTGACCAGTCATATGAGAATCAGATTGTTAATACCTAGGGTGGTAGGCAAAAAATGGATCAGTTCTATGCCTGTGAAACTTAAAGAGTAAGAAATTCACACCATTTGACCTCAGGTGCAGAGTCCAGGTCTATATCATTGTCTCAAATGAGAAGTGATACTTCTTCAAAAAATATTCTCAGTGTCACACACTACTTAAAGCTTAGCCCAGTTATAAAATGCTATGGTGTTCCAGTCCGGGAACAGAAAATGTACTGAATTCACTGGTGTGATTAGTGCTCTGCTAATATTTAATTTAGAGTTAGAGCAAGATGTTGAATTATATCAGAGTATGAGTACCTGGATAAGCAGATATGCATATTATAAACTGTTTTCTCTATTGCTAAGTAGGCAAAAAGTATTATTGTCTTAGGCTTTTAGTTGCTGCATTGTCCTTACAAGCCTTTTTTCTTTTTTTTAAGTAAGCCAAATAGAGTAAAAATAAGGAGGCAAAAATCTATGACTAACGTTCACAATTTGAAACTAAAAATTCCAGAAAGTTTCTGTTTTCTGTTATTATACGTGCTACAAGTGTCACATCTTAACAATTCCTCAAAGCCTGCCAGCCTATATCCTCGATTTCCAGTGGCACTGTATATAATTTGCTCACACATTTGAAGAAAGAAATACATGTCATAACACATTTTTTCTCTTATTAACATACTACCATTCACTGCTTTCTTTAAGCAACATGCTGGGAGCTAAAGGTGATCTTCTGAAGCATGTGGGTAAGGCATGCTTATTGCAATGGAGCTATTGGAAGAGTACAAAGAGATGAGGAGAGGAAATGGAATATTTTCATTAACATAGGAGAAATGAACTGTTGAATTTGAGATAAGAGTTTACCTGAAGATTATCTAAATTTGCTGTATCTGGATTAGGGATTTTTTTTTCTTATCTTTTCAGTCTGTATAAGACATCATTTACTGCAGTGTATTCCATTACGCCCAACCTAAAGTAATGAGTGTTCTTTAAGGTCATTTTCCTGTGTATGATGAATATGTATTAATTGTGTTTTAATAGGACTAATTGTGTGCCTAGTGTACAATTTCTGGAGATACTACGTATTTGTTTTAAGTGCTCAGATGTGCATGGTGTGACAGGTGAAGGAATGTCCTTTCTGGTGGGCAGCAACATTCACTTGCTTTTCAACAATGCTTTCTGAGGAGGCAAAGCTTTACAGCCTTAACTTCAATTTCTCTTCTGTACTAAAAGGGACAACTTCAGAGATATATAATAGTGCTATTAAACTCCAGCAGGAGTAGGTAGTGCTAACCCAACTCATTTGTAGCTGTAGAGCTGCTATTCTGGTCACTCATAACTAAAAAAATGCACAACTTCATCACTGAAAATATCTGCATATGCAGTCAGGACAGCCCTCCCACCAGCACAAAACGTTTGAAAGCATCAGACTCAAGATGAAAACTCACATCTTCCAGCTTCCCAGTCAGTAACTACTCCCTGAGTCACAGTCTTTCCCAAATAAATCACTCAGATCTTGGCTCCTATTTACTTGCGAAGGGAAGGAAAAAACCAAGTCTGTCTTGGCTTTGTAGTCACAAAGTGCTTTTTCTTATGTAGGTCTCAAAGCACTTTACAAGGGTGGTTAAGTTTTATTAGCTGGATTTTACAGTTGGTCTAGCTAAGTAAAGAGATTTTAAGCAATTTCCACAAGGCAGAGTCATCTACTGGATTAAACATGTGTCATGCAACTCCAAGTCCTCTTCCCAGCACTCTATCAGACTTCCCACACAACCTTTGTAACTTAATTTTGCTTCTTTTCTTTCTCCTTGAAAATGGACTAATCCATGCCTCTTCTAGAGAAATAGAAGATATTGGTAAGAGAAAAGCTTCAGTCTGATTTGAGGGTTTCATCTCTTTCAGGAAAACACAGGATGACACAGAATGATGGAAGCACTATTTTCTCACTATGATTCCTATACTTCAGATTTACTGAGAAAATTGTTTAGGACTTTATTAAAATCATTATAAACTATTCCACTAAACAACGTTAATGTAGCATTGGTTATATATAACTGGATATACTTCAAGTCTTTTAATTTGTGATGTGATCCAGCAATTCAAGCGCTTCATAGGTTATATTCCTGCCTGATCCTAAGAACCTCTACAAACCAAACCAAAACAAACTAAAACTTATCAGAAATTATTTATCATAATAAGAAACTATCACAAGAGCTTTGCAACTTGAGTCTGGGTACCTCTCTACCCCTATAAAGGATGAATAGTACTACAACACCTGTAAAATATTTCAAGACAGCTGGGTACCTAAGAAAAAAAACCAAAAAAAACCAAAATCCAAAATGCTGTTCTCACCTTGCAAAGATGGAAGGAAAAACATGAACCCCATGTGTACACATCAGTCAGGCTATCAGGTGCATGACTGGAAGGCAGTTGGTGCTGATAGCGATGTAAAGATCAATAATGAAACACAACAGAGCTGCCCCCCACCAGCAGTGGCCGTGGGATGGCTCAGCTCAGAGCACTAGCAGAACTGTGCTATGGCACTGCTGAAAACCCTTCTCTTGATCAGCTTCTCTAGAGCAAGTGAAGACAGAATTAAATCACAACCTACAGACGTCAGCCAGGTGTCACCTTCTAGGCAAGATGAAGACAATCTTCCCCATGAGATGCTGAAGTACTCCTTCCTGACTAAAAGCCATTTCACAACCATTCTCACATTGAGTTTCCTGGGTCAAAGAGATTCCCTTGCAGAGTTTGTAGTGTAGAATATCTCAATTCTAATTAATATAAATTGCAAATACAAAGAAAGCCTCTCTCATATTACTTATATATATATATATATATATACACTCATTATATGTACTTGTATGTTACTCATACTACTCGTACAAATGCCAATTAAAAAACTAAGACATGCAAACTAACTTTTTCACCAAGAGATTTTTTTTTTCTTTCATAGTTCACTACTCTCAAAGGTTTGAAGAAGTAATTAAACCCACTGTATTCTAAGTAGTACTCTGACCCCCGGGCTCCAGGTGATATCTGCCTTTGAAATACTTGATTTTTGTCAAGTTTAGTCATTGATTCTGTTCTTTCTCTCATTGCAACTGCACCCCATAACCATATCACAGAACACAAAGCACTCATCTGGTTAACTTGAGCTGTGAATGCTGGAGACAGAGCAGTTACTTACTGCTGTCTACTCTGCTAAGAGATATTGACAAAAAGCCCTTTATAACACACTTTACACCTGCAATCAAGACCCCACCTGGAGTATTGCATCCAGCTCTGGGATCCCAGCCATGAAAAGAATGTGGACCTTTGGGAATGGGACCAGAGAAGGCCATGAAGATGATCAGAAGGATGGAGCTCCTCTCCTATGGAGTCAGAGTTGGAGTTGTTCAGTCTGCAGAAGGCTCCAGGGAGACCTTACTGCAGTCTTTCTGTACTCAGACAGGGACAGACATTTCAGCAGAGCCTGATACAACAGGAAAAGGGGTAATGGTTTCAAATAATAGGGGTTGATCTTGATTAAATATAAGGAAGAAGCGTGATAAAACACTTGCACAGGTTTTGACCTGAGAGGCTGTGGATGCCCCATCTCTGGAAAAACTCAGAGTCAGGTTGGATTGTGCTCTGAGCAACGTGATCCAGCTGCAGATTTCTCTGCTCACGGCAGGGAGGTTGGACGCGGTGACTCAAAAGGTCCCTTCCTACCCAAACTATTCTATACTTCTATGAATGCAACACAAAGCTACCTTCCTTTTACTTGCTTTGAAAATGCCCTCAATGAAGCTGTGAAGCTGCCAACTGCCCTTCCTGGGAAACTTATTTTGCTCATGCAACACAGCTGCATCTCTTTCAAAGTGACCCATATTACCATCTCTAACAAGTTCTTCTGCATGTTGAGAGCTGGGTTTTGTCAGTCCTTTGTATTTCTTTCAGGCATTATTAAGTGCTTTTTTCAGCCTTTGTGGTATGAACTGACTTAACTCTGTTTCTTTTAATATCCTATAAAGTGGCAAGAAGAAATGGGGAGAGGAGGAAAAAAAAAAGGAAACTATTCCTCACCCCTTTCATTTCTAATGGGAAGCCATGTATGATGCCTGCACTGAGTATTTCTAGTGCTATATGCAAAAAGTCACTGGTGACACTCTTCAGCACTCTGTGGGGCTCCTTTTCCATCTCTCTTTGCACACTGTGTAATCATTGTCTTTCTGAAAGAACATCTGCTGGTACCTCCACATCAAAAGCTTCTTATCCTCTTGTAGTTCTCTCATTTGAGAGTACGCCATAGGATGTTGACAATCTATTTTTTAATGTCCTCTCTGATCTCTTTCCTCAAGGTCTCCCATAACTCATTGTATTTGACCCACTCCTCTCTTCTGTTGTAATCTGCCTTTATCTGCCCTCTTCAATCACATGTGTTTTGTTTCATTTGAATGTGGCTTTTCCCTTATAGCCTGTTACCTACAATTTCCTCTTTGCTTTAAGCATTGCTTTCTTTGATTTGTCATTCAAACTTTATGTTCCTTCAGCCAGAGCTTAAAATCTCATCTGGAACTTGAGACTGAATTCTCTCATCATTGTGGAGACATGTTTTGTTGTTGTGAGGTTTGACAGTTTTTCTGCTGTGTAAGTCATTAAAATGTACACACTGCTGTACTTGCATCATAATCAAGATCTTGAAGGCAGTAAGCACTCTTTTTCTACTTCAAAAAAACCCCTCACAATCTATTAAATGCAAAACAGGTAATCTGTTCACATATTTGACATCAGTGACAGAAATAACTAATCCATTAACTGAATTATTTAGTTAAATGCTTTGATTTGTGCTGGTGTTTTCATTATTAAAAAGGATTAATAATCCGTTGATACTTTCATTTAACATAGGATTCTCTTGTCATTTATTATAATCCTATTTCTTCAGCAGTTCATCCAGTAATTTTGATTTGTTTTGGGCTAGTTCTTTGCAATGTTCCTGTGATTTTCATCAGACAGGCAGACCTTCCCTTTCCCATTTACAACAAAACTGAACTAGGACATCCCTCTACATAGAAGGTGCTGCTCTGACCCTTCAGCATTTAACCACACTGAAGTGTTGGCTCAAAGACAGATCTGCATTGGCATCACAAACCAGATGTAGTTGATTCTATATTTTAATAAAGAAAAAACAGTTATAGGTTAGTCTGTCTGTGTCTATCACAGGAAGAAATGTACCTGAAGGGCTTGGTTGAAGTTTATTGGTCACTAACAAGTATTTGTTCAAAACTTACTTTTTTTGTCTCAGTACAAATAAATACTTAATCTGATTTCAAGCCAATTTTTTTCACCTGGCAGCCAAGTTAAATAAGTTGCACTACCACTATATTCACTTGGATTCTATCCAAAGTGAGAATGTCAGCATTATGAGAAAGGATGCATATTTCTTCTCATTTTCATTTACTAATGAGTGCCTTGCTTAGATTGTATGAGAAATTTTGTATGCTCTTTTAAAACTGAAGTCTTATTAATTGTGATTTAAAACAAAAATATCAGGAAAAATCCCAGATAAATTCTCAGAATCTTTGAACAACTCCAACAGGAATGTATTCTCAATAATTTTGTTTGGCAAACTGCTGTAAGGGAAGTTCACCTGCTGTTTTCAAATCACTTGTGCTTACAGCTATCTCTGAATCACCTGCCAGCCATCTGAATTTTCATGAGAGCTGTCCTGCAGTGCAATTTCTCATCACACACATCTAATGATAACTCTATATAAGTGAGGAAGAGTCAAAATTTAATTCCATTAGACACGTTGTCCCATGGTTGCCTGCTACCCTGCAGAGTTACATGATCAACAGATGTTTTCTCACAATACTAAAAAACCCACCCACAAACCACCACAATCTACACAGCACACACCTGCTTTATAAACCATGAAAGAGTCAGGGAAAGAGTAATTTTCATGGGAGTCAATGGCTCCTTAGATGCAAACTATTCCAACAGCATCTTCTGCAAAAGCTCCTGAGCTGCCAGCCATTGGAGTGTACAAGGTGTCTGTCCAGGAGCATGTAAACATGAATCCAAACACAGTCCCAGTACTGTTAAGGGTCATTACCCGGTGAAATTTGAATGGGAAAGCTATTCAGCACAGCTGTCACCCTTGAAACATCCTTTTCACCTAGGATTCAAGTTAATCCTAGCGAAGTCAAAGGAGTAGTTCAGGAGTTCAGTAGGAATTTGGTCTGCATGGTTAGGATTCAGGAAGGACCATGCCTAATGTCTGAAGAAATCTCCTTCAGTTTGTCCAGCTGCCTTATGCCAACCTCCTATTTCCTGCACCCTATAAGACATTAGAGGAAAGAGAGTAGGGATGGGTTTCTTGCCTTCACTCAGCAAACAAACCCATACAGAAGATATGAAGGGGAAAGCAAAGTACCAAATATTATTTTAGAACTCACAAGAATGCTCTGCCTTTCTCTCATTCACAAGACTTCTCCCTTCTCCAGTGGCACTCCACACCCGAGATCCAGCCTAAGTGAGCAGGTTTACTGTAACTCCACAGTAAATCCCCACATTTCCCTCTCTTCAGCTTTGCCAGGTAAATCGCATTCTCTGACTGCTTTTACCTGAGTATATTTAGATATTTTGCAAAAAAATATTGCAAAACCAGCTGTCTGCACTTCTGATTCATGAAATGAATGATTAAATGTCTCTCTTCCCAGATGTGTCACATGCCTTTTAAATTAATTTGTTTGAGCTCTCATTTTGCATAGCAACTTTCCTCATGAGAAAATTTTCACTGGTGTTGGGGAGAAATAGTTCAGAGGTCAGTCTGTGCACATACAGCTAATATGTTAGTGACAACTATAAAATATCTCAAATTATTAATAAAGAGCTGATTCACTTTGGAAAATAAAGCTTTTATTATTATTCAGCCCTCAGTATATAAAAGAGTACAATGCTCACAGTTATTACTGGGACGAAGGTGGCAAGGCATTGCATATCTGGAAATGGCACAGAACAGAGAAACAAAAGGAAATTTTGTCAGTGTGAGAGAGAAAAAAAACCCAAAACTTTAAAGAGTGGAAGAGTAACCCCTCCCTCCATTTCTTGTTTTCTTTATTACCCTATGCCATAAGGAGAACAGGCAGAGCAGGGCTGATACACACATGAATGTAATGTATGGGAGGGGAGCTACACCACAGGACTCATCTCCTCACCCCATTACGGTCAAGGAAGAAAAAGAAACAAGGTGGGAGGACAACAGGGCTGTCAAAGACTGTAGCTGCTGCTATTCTCGTTTTTATTAATTTCTTTGAAGCAATATCTGCAAATACCTTTATTTGTATGCCCATTACTTCTGTCTTCTTATTCATTTAGCCTTAGTTTTATGTCTAAATTTGCATGTTATATATTAAATTTAGGTCTAAAATTAATTCCTTTAAATATCTCAATGTAGGGATTCATTTAATTGTAAGTAATGTTGTAGTAATGTTTGATTCCATTCTAACTTTTTTCCCTTCAAAAGGACTCTTCAAATCAACCTAAAAAGGTATTGGCCATTATTTGTTCCCAAGAAGCCAAATAATAGAGTACTCAAGTTAAAAGACAGAAAAGAACCCAAAAAAGCCACAGCAAACCACATTTCCATCCCCTTCTCCCCTTCCTCTCCTCCCTCAAAGCCCCAGACTTGTAGCAAGGCAGTAAATCCACACTAACAGCTGCCATTCCACACTGCTGGGTGGATGCAGGAACCCTGCCTGCCACGAATGTCAAATATCAATTAGGTCTACACAGGAGTTGAGGTCCAGATGCTACAAGGTTCAGATTTGGCAAATTCAAAACCATCACCTATGAATGAAATTAAATGAGTTCCTCTACATCTTAACACTTAAAGTGAATGCCCACAACTGAGAAAGCATCAGATGAATCCCTAAGCCCAGTCTGTTTCTGATTTTTCTTTCACAGTAGGAACTGAGATAAAAGAAAATCAGGGTTATAATTTTTATACAAAAGAAAGCAGAAAAACAGAAAAAGAAGCTCAAATCCTTTGACTGTATTTCCAATAGAGCTATTTCTTCATAATATCAACAGGAGTAACTAAAATTTTGCCCTATGGTATACACCCATAAAGGATTCATATTTGTAATTAAATATCAACACCTTGAAAGAAATACATTTCAAACAAAGATCATTATCTAGGGAAGAAAAAGCAGGCATTATGCATTCCTGAAAATTGTCCTTCAAAATCTGTTATCATTGACAGCAAAACTATGGAACAGCCTGTAGAGCCAGAGCCTGAGAGCTGAACCTGCAGCCCTCGAAGCCTCGCTGGTGACACTCAGCACTTTAAGTGTAGCAGGACGTGAATGTGGATCTGTGTTCCAGGGAAGCCAGGGCTGCAATGGGGAACTTGGCCTGTCACTGCTAAACAGCAAATATTTGGGTGTTCAGGATTAAGAAAAAATTATTCCCACTCAGCTCAAAGTGAGCAGAGAAATGAAAGACAAGAATTTTGCCTTTTTTTTTTTTTTTTTTTCCTTAAACCCAAAAGGCTTTTCATTTTACACTGTTCTGGTGGGTAACTGATTTTTGGTTTAGCTAACTTAGCATGAACTCAGAGGTAACACTTACAGTCCTTCTCCTGTAGCCAGCTATCTTTTCTTCTCCTTACCCTGCTCTGTTCTACAGCTGCAGAGGCCATCTGCATTTTCAGACTATTCAGATTTAATTCCATCATTACTATTATGTTTTCTGGTCCACATTTATTTTCATCTTCTAGCAAGGTGTAATATAATTTGAATTTTCCCTTTAATTTACACAATGAGCAACCCTATCACAAGAATCTGAGCAAAAGTATTTATTCTGAATACTTTGTCAAGCTCTTTTCTATCTTTCACCTCATCACGACAAAAGTTCTTATTGCTTGAGGGAGGTGGGCTACACCAAGCACTTTTCATGGGTCTTTTTAGCCAATATCTCCATTTATATGGCTTCAGATTTGCTTTAAGAGATGAGTTTGTTTTTATCTAGGCTCACGTTTTATCTTCTATGCTTAGTCTTTTCTGACTAAGGATTTTTCTCTGTTTACAGTTAAGGAAGTATTTTTTCTGCCAGTCAAGTGGAAAGATACACAAGTATGGTAAGACCTGCACTTCCATATGAAACAGGGCAATCTCTATAAAGCCTGACTCTCCTGTTAGGGCCCCTATCCTTCATGGAAGGCTATTTTCTGTTTGTAAACCAGAACATGAAACCTCTCAACACAAATAATTGGCTATGCTCATATCCCAGATCTTTCAAATTCAGAATGGTGAACTTGAAATTGTGTTTCTGGCAATCCCAGGAAGCTGCACGTGCACAGAGATGTCATTACTGAAATGCACAACCCCACTCTTGTGCCCTTGACTTGCAGGCACTACTGACGTACACAAGTTTCTGTATTTCAGTGACTGAAATTCATGACAGTTACAGATGAATGTTCTAAAAGATCCTGTCATCATTGTGTCTTCTCATGTCATAGACACAAAATCTACAAAGTTTTGCTGACCAAAGACTGGGGGAGGCTTTGGGGGCTTTAGAAATACATACGAGAACAGAGTCCAGCTATAGCTTAAAAATAGTCAACAAAAATACAATAATCCCATATGGTGTCTTTCAGGGTTCCTTCATTTCAGAGTAGAGCAACATCTCCTGCAGCAGTATTGTTACCCACGAGCATCCTTAGGTGCAGAGGTGAATCCTCTTTCAGTTGAGCACCGCACAGATAAACCCCTGAGAATCTCCAAAGCTTCAAGGAGATGTAGTGGTCAATATATGCAGGTCCTGCTGGATAATTTGGACTCATTATTGGAGAAAACAGAAGCAGAAGAACAAAAGGACACATAGAACGGATGGTATGGAGAGGGAGGAAGAAGAATTATTACACTGAATACAACAGTGCATGTACAGGTAAGAGGAGTTTCCCTCCAGGTGTGTCTCCTTTGCAGTGGGTGTTAGGGGAAAAGGAAAGCATCACATGCTGAATGGAAAGTGCTGTTTCCTCTCACATCAAATGTGAAATTCTGTGAGCACACTAATGAAAACATTTTGTCATACATGTACTTGCAATCAATGTGTGCACGACTGTCTCTTAGAAACAGACTAAAGTAATGCAAACACCAGCGAAGGGCGTTGCTTGGGAACAGGGACACTCACTCAGCATATCTTAACAGAAATTTGATTTCTTTTTTCCCCCCAGAGTGGCACAGATATTTGACATTTCAGGAAACAAGCATGCACATTTATGCTAAAAAATATGTTCTGTACTCTTAAAATATTAAAATGCTATTTAATAAAACTCAAATGCTAATAACCTAAATCAATCCAAAGCTTTATCACATTTAAAAATTCCTTTTTAGACAGCAGAATAAATACCACTGGGTAATTGTTAGGTAACTCTCTTCCCATTGGATGCTGAAATATACAGAACCACCAACATGCATTGAGAGAATAGCAGAGCCTTTTGAAACAAAGCAGAGCATTTTGAAAAGGACAGTTTGAATACTTTGAAACACGACAGCCTTCCATTTTCATTGCTGTAAGAATTTACAGAGTTCACAGCAGCACTTTTTCTGAATCTACAAGTTGTCATAAATCAGTCACAAATACTACATTCAATAGCTGGCACACAAGACACATGAGGTACATATGTTTACATTTACAGGGACAGGAAAGGACACTTCAGGCATTCAACTCCTGTTAGAAATTCCTCCTGGCATGTAGGAAGTTATCCATCAACAAAAGGATTTCCTTCATCATTCTCTGAACTACAGAACACCTTATACTTACTGCAAGCATGTCCTATGCATGTTGTAACCTTACTTCTTACTCTGTTTTACAACAAATATCAGTAACTGCTCCAGTAAACTTAGAGGGACATCAATATCCATGTATATATCTGCCTTGGCTTTGGCTGTTTTCCAGGTAAAAAACAGAAATAGGTTGGAGAAATAGCAAGCCAGCATAAACCCTCCCATTTAAGGAGAGTTAAGCCTACAAGAAACACCACCTCCCCAGGTTTAACAGCAAAACATAGTTTTTTAAATGCTCCTATTTTCAGCAGCTTTCCAAGACTGACACCAGGGAAAGGCAATTTCTTTTATTAAAATAACTAGTACTGTGAGGGAAAAGAAAAGCAGAAAAGGATGAAAATGGATCCCAAAATGGGTTGATGTTATTAAGTTGGTTACAGCCTTTCCATGATGTTTCAGCATATTTTTCATGGTTCTGCAGAGTCACTTCTGTGACAAGGCTAATCACAGTACTAACCACCATTTGCACCATGGAAATAAAATACACTGTGAGTGACCTTTGCTTCTGATTACATTATTTAACTCAACACTGGTGATGACAAATGATGATATTTTACATGAAACAGAATAATTTGGAACTCTCTTCCAAAATCCCCATTGAGACCTCAGTGCAAGAAGCAATCTGCCACTTAAGTATGCAACTTTCTCTGTCATGATAGCATCTCTCACTTTGCACTGAGCAAATTAAATCACTTGAGAATGCTACAAAAGACAAAAAACTTTAAACTGAATGCCATTCATAATGCTACACAGCAGAGCAAATGACGTGTTCCCTTTGATACAGGAAAGCATATTTACAGCATTACCTATCATTAAATAGAGGAAACTGTCAGATACATTTTTGTCAGGATGGTGTCTCTTTTGCAGAGTTAGAATATGCTGTTCAAATAATAGGACACACTTACATGAGGAATTTAAGGTGATTATTTGTTTATGTGTCCTATACTAGCCAGCTAAATGAAGTTCTACCTCGCTGTTTTTCAGGGACCACCAGATACAGAGGCTATCACACAACTCTCCAAGCTGCTTCTGTTTCTTTGGTCAGCAAAAAAAGCCCCTATGTATATATATACATATATAGTGTGTGTGTGTGTATATATATATATATATATATATATATATACACACATGCCCCTGCCACTAAAGAAGACATAGATATGTCTATTGCTAAACTGAAATGCAAAGTGGTTTTAGCTTTTATTTTCATAAAAGCACCCTTCCCATTCAACTTTGGTCTTTGCACTGTAGTTTTTTAGATGAGTAAAGTAATTTGTGCCATCTGGATCTAGGTGTCAGTTTCTCTCTAGATCAACCACACACAATTCTCACACACTTTTCCCTGCTCCTTTGCATTGGTTGGGAGCTCCTTCGCTGGGAGTTACCACAGTTACAAATCATTATCTTCAAGTCAAGTAATGAATAAAATAATGACTTTTATTAACTTGACCAATACTAGGCTGCAGCTGAACAGCATCACCAGTGAATTAAACTCCATTAGCTGCAGTAAACGCAAATGGGAATCATGACCACCTGCGACCTGGGATTGCAGCTCCAGTCCACAAATTTTAGCTTGCTATGATTGCCTGGGTTTTTTTGCCCAAACAATTCCAAATAATACATGGACTGTGCCCCATCATGATATTAATTGTTCTTCTCCAAAAAACATTAGGATTTTCTATATATTGTGTTTCGTAGGAGCCCGCAAAATCCCCAAAATACCTTTACCTGGTAAAGGCAGGCTATGCATGGAGCATTTCCTCTCTGCATTTTTGTGAAGGTCACTGCTCAGAGAGCTCAGATCCTCCAATTCCACCCAGCCATACCAACCAATATTTGGTTTAGCCAACCAAGGAACCAGAAGCAGCTTGGAGAGTCTTGACATTTTAGCTAAATTTCATGAATACTTCTACCATATACTGTGTTCCTGACCGTGAATGTTGGGAAGCCATTTCTCAGGGAAAATCACACCTAAAGTCACAGATTCTAATGCTTACAAGATAGACTCATGCTTTTGGACATTCAAATACCAAACAGAAAAATTTAGTCCTTTATACTTAGAGGAGTTATGTATTTTAAGCAGCTGAACCTGTTCATTGACTGAAACTTTTTAGAGTAACACTTCTCTAGAAATAAATTCATAGTATTCCTTCACACCCAGTTGCCAAATTACACATTTACTAAATCATGATGCAGATGGTTATTTTTGTAGTAGAGAAAAAAAAAAAATGAGACCAGAAACTGGGGGGCAGAAATTTCACACAGAACCCATGTCTTGCACAAAGGAGTTCAATTAAATATTCAAATTGATGCCATGCAAATGCAAACATATAGTTTTCCCCCATATGTTATTTTCCTACCAAAACTTTAAAAAGAATAAGCATATACATGCTCACATATACTGGAAAAGATTGAATACAACAGAAGTACTGCTTAGTGATAGATGACAGATTAGTTAACTCAACCATATATCAATTTGGTGAAAACCAATTAAGGAAAACTCATTTACAGACTGTTTGCTCTTCGTACATAAACAGCAATTTGATGCCAACTGTATTATATTCAGAACATACTTGCAGACTACTTTTCGCCACAATTTTTCAAGTTTCAATTTTGAAAGTGAAAGTACAGTTACTGGAAATTAATATAAAACAGACTCACATAATAAAACATTAGTACCGAGTCAGAATTCGAACACTTTCTTCAGTGAGAGAACAGAACTTTAGCTCTATTACCATTTATAAACTTTAGGCTGTTAAAGCCAGTGTTTGAAGAGAGAAAGCAACTGAATGAGAAAAGCTTCTAAACCCAAACCATTTCTGACTTATATACTAATATTGTCCTTTCCCAACAGTAACACTTCAGTACTTCTCAGCTCCATGATTCAGTTTTTCCTCCCATAAATAATTTGCAATAGCCACAGTGACCCAACTTCAAGTGGGCCAGAGGTAAAGTTAGCTCCAAAATGAAGGACATCTCTCACAATGAATGACAATTAATAAGTTTGCCCTAAAGTCATTTGGATTTCTAAGTGATCTTCCAGGTGTTAAATCTTATCTTTTCTAGCTACGTGCATATGTGCTAGGATTTGGCAGGGATTGTATTTGTTTTACTGGATCCTGGCCCTGAAAGTGTTTGCTTATAACTTTAAATTATGCTCCTAAGTGTTACAGGTGTACAGTGAGCAAGGAGCAAACATCAGCAATAATGTGACATGTACGTGCTGATATTCCTCCAAGAACGATGGAAGTTCAGGTATGTCGCTTACCAAATATGACTACAGGGGAAATTTACTAAAGGTACATTATGTTATAAAGGGCTTTTTTTAATTTAAAGAAAACACAAACCACCAAAACAAAAATAAAAATCAAACAACAAACCACCACCAAAATACCACTTCCACTAT
This sequence comes from Orthonyx spaldingii, assembly GCA_013397795.1. NCBI lineage: Eukaryota > Metazoa > Chordata > Aves > Passeriformes > Orthonychidae > Orthonyx > Orthonyx spaldingii. The sequence goes on from VZTJ01005473.1 coordinate 175,208, forward strand.
AAAATATTCACAAGTCATACATATCGTGTTTGGTGAATCTTGCAGTCTGAACAGATCTATGTCTACATTTGAGATCATTAACCTTCTAGGCATTGGTGCCCATTGCATACCAATATCTACACACTAAAAGAACAAAGATGTGCGAGAAGAGGTGCATCTGTGCTGATATGAAAGCTTTTCAGAATTCTCTTCTAACGCTCAAGGCTAAACAGACACCAGTGATGCCAAAAAGATCACCCCGGGTTGTGAGAAGAGATCTAACTGTAATTGGTCTCCCATAATTTTTGTGAGTATTGCAGAATAAAGCAGAGAGAATAACCTTATTAGTTTTTCTGCATTGCTGTCAAGATTTTTGGAGGTTCTAAGAGTTTCCCACTAAGCAGCATAGTTAATCAACAAGAAAAAGGAGGAAGGATGGGAAGTAGCCCTGTAAAGTCCTCTTTACACAAAAATAAGTCACTGAAGAATATGAAGGAAATTAAAATAAAAATGTTTGCTTATATAATCGTTATGTAACAGTCTCCTGTTACTAAAAATATAACTACTTCAGGTCAGCATGTTTCTTGATAATTAAGGGGCCTTACTGTAACTCTGGTATCTCATTAGTGCACATATTTAAGCTTGTCTCAAAATAACTTATCCTTTGCCATTGAAAATCAACAAGACTGAGCCTGCTTTCCTTACCCTGGAGAGGTCTGAAACTGCAAGTTACACACTCTGTTGTAAAGGGCAGATCCTTCAAGATACAAGATTATGGTGCTTCAAAGGCATAAACTGAACACTGAACCTCAGACAACCTCCAGCAATCCACGTGCTTTTAGAATGCTTTAATGATAGCACACCATTGGTTTGATATTCAGGATGTTACTTATTTCCATAAGGTTTTGTTAAACATAGTGCTAAACAACAAATCACTATGAATGTATCAAGTATTCATGAAGATATTTTCCAATGATTAGTTAATGTGAATTGGTTCATAAAGACACTCAGTAATTCAAGTCTAAGTTTCGGGGCAGTGGCAGCCTGACAAGTTGTCTTTCACAAAACCTGAGACACTTTTCTGAAATGGCTTTGAAAGGTTGACATGAATGTTACCCCAAATGTATCAAAGCAATTTACACATGAAAGTGTACAACCGCAACAAAGAGAACTTCAAAAACTATGATGGAATGAAATACAAATCTTTCATTTCTAATTGCAGAACTCATTTCTTTAAATTAGCTCTCCCTAAATAATTTCTTCTCTGAAACACAAATAACAAGCCTGCTGAACTCCACTGAGAAAGTTGCTACAAGCTGATAGTAGGCAGGAGAAGATAAAAAAAAGCTTGTTTGGAAGAGTGAGAGATTTACCTATACCTACTTTTTTAATGATTTGAGATATCCTTATACATCAGAGCAGAGCTAGTTATATAACCCCAAGACATTTAGGAGCCTATTAAAAGTGTGACTTGTTAATTGAAACCTTCTTATTTATAAAGAACATTAAACTATGGGTTTGTGTCTCAAATCCCTTTCTTCCCCTCCACATTCTAAGTAGCCAGGCAATTAGGTTAATAGTCAAGCTCCCTGGGGATAAAAACATCAGGAACTACCTATATTCCTGTGGTACAGTATTAGTGTGTTTGAGATACGTTTCGTAATGAGAAAAATAAATACCAGAGGCATACAATTATTTCTGTAATGTAGCGTGCATTTTTCTAAACCCCCTAATAAGTAGATTCATTTAGATCTCATAAAAGAGATAGAGATGTGCCACCGAGTTTAAAAATCAAAGACCATGAAAGTCTTTTAATACCAGATTTTACCAGACGTGGTCAATATAAGCATCGGCAAACTGAATCTTATCATTCTAATTCATGTTTCCTTTCTGGCCACTTAGCATCCTCAGGTGCAATAACACAGAATGAGTCAGCACAAACTGGCTGAATTTTACCAGATGTTTTGTGACTCTTCCTCTAAAACAAGGCTTTAGCATAACTTTGCAGTAAAACGTAAAAACTAATACAAACAAAAAAATCCAACCCCAAACATGTATGTCCCTTCAAAAGGAAATTAATCACACCATCAATAATTAGTAATGGAACTTTATGAAAGACAGAATACTTTCAAATTTACTTAGCAAAAGTAAATCCCACAATTTATGAAACTCTGGAAGATAATTTAATTTTTAACCTATGTGTGTCTATGGATGACTCCAAGCAAAGCTGAAGTCTGGTGACTCAGAGAGCAAGGCAAACCCAGGAAATTGTAAAATCAGGTATCAGCAGTGGATATTGAGCGGTTCACAACTCTCAGCTTATGAAAGCTGGTTTAGAGAAGTCAGACTGTAACCATACAAACTATTACTTGTATAAATACACTCTGTTATGAAAGCAGTAGCAATCATAGTTCAACAGTCTCCTGGAGAGAGGAGTGCAGCACATTAACTAAATTTTCTGCTATGAGCACACTCTTTTGTAGTTTAAGACCCCCAAACCAAGTGCTCTGCACAATATTCTGATACCAAACCTGGTGCCTCCCCGTACCCTGGCAAAGATCCCGCAATGCCATCATACAAACACACACCACAGAGTTTCTAGGGGCAAAACAATCCACATTTAGCAGGGGTACCTAAAATTTTCCAAATTACTCTAGTGCTCAGAAACAGGGATAGAGCTGAACATAAATAGAATGCATCAAACAGCAGCACCCTGTACGCATTTAACTACTATAACTATTCACAATTTTTGTTATTGCAAGCAGTATCTTTTCACCACTGAAACTGAGAACATAATTTTTAGGTAAGAGAGTTTCACTTTCAGCCCACAATGAGAACACCATGTGGCAAGGGTTCAGCTATTAGTTTCACATTAATTTTAGGGCTATGAAATGCAGTTAATTCATTAAAATGCAATTATGCAATGCAAATTCAGAGAGAGTAAAATGTCTTCTTTTTAGTTCATTTCCATGTTAAATTAAAAAGCTTAACCTCTCAAGTATGCATATCTTCATAGCAAAAAAAAAAAAAAAAATCCCAATTACAAAAAGTTGCTGAAAACATTAGACATTGAAGAATTTCTTTCTGCTGATTTAAAGACAGCTCCCTACCTTTGATTCGAATTTATACTAGCGCTGGAAACCGCTCATCTAAGTCTTTTTGTGTTCCTGAAAATGATTAGGGTAAAAACGATACCCGAGGAAGGGTAAGGTGAGAGTAGGGGTCAGCTTAAATGTGTTTGTGGAGAAATAAACGTTATAAATTATCATTGGGTAAATCTACCCAGACTCATATATTTCATATGTAACATCTGTACCTCTACGCAAGTTCAAATATATTTAGCAGAGTTAAACCTCACAGCTCCAAAGCTGCCCGTCAGTGCCTGGGCTCACCGGCAGCGCTCACACAGAGCCGACTTGTCTCACGCACCCACACACAACCAGCCCAGGACTGGATCCAGCAGTGCTTCATTTACAGCCTGTTGGAGAAAACCCATGGCCTCTCCCAGGGAAGCTCCAGCCAGGTCACACATCCCTGCTCGCAGCTTGAGGAACCCCAACAACCCCGAACTTCAGCGCTCACCCCAGGCTCCAGCGGTGCTCCGGGGGCTGCAGCGCCTTCGGACTGCAGGGGAGCCGCCAATGCTCCAAGCGTGCAAGTTCAGAGCTCTGCACACACCCAAACGTCCACACACGCAGACAAGATTGTGTTTCAACAAGCGCCAGACCCTCCCCAGCACTCCTTTACACAAGTATCGCTCATGCAGCGCAGCTGGGAGAGGCACGGCAGCCTTAATGATCAGCTGGCTCCTTTGAGGGTGGCCACAATTAACAAGTCCTTTACAGCTGTATTCAATAACTTTTTGGCATGGAAACAGGACTCTTTTAACGACGCCAACCATATGTTCCAGTTAACTGCTCGATTTCTTACCTATCAATATGTATTAGTAGTATTAACAGTAAAACAACTTCTCTTTCCAGTGCAAGTGTAACATCAGATGGTATTTAGTATTAGTTCAGTATTACTGAATCCTCAGTGTTGAGTGTTTAGTTCAATGTCATTAGCAAACACCGAATAAGACTATAATTTTAGAAGTATGATGCTAACAGCATATTCCAGCATCATTCTACTACACAGGTTACTCCAAACAGGCAATCACATATAATAACCTCCAAAATATGGTTTCAAATGTTAGTTCAAACCAAACACTTGTTAAAAAAAAAACAAACAACAAAACCAAGAAAACCCACCCAAATATTTTTATATTGTTCTTTATTTTTTGGCTACCTTTTCTACTTTCAGGTGCATGCATAATCTATCACTATCAGCAGGATCTTAAAGATTAATTAGGGTAAAGAAGTCTTTCAAACTCACTAAAAAGAATCCAAACCAATTTCCATGACAAATTCAGCCAAATTTTGCTGGTTTGGTCACTTGAATACCAGGAGCACTTCCAATGAATATGCAAGTACTTACTTGGACCTTCATTTCAATGAGTAAAAACTACAGAGAAGTAGAATTCTATGACTCTACCTCTGCTTAATCAGGTGTCAGTGTGGCCCTTGTATTTCTGGTTTTGCCTGTGCTTCAGAACTGGGCAGTGACAGCTATTTTCAACAGGGTGCTAAATCTAACTGGTTATATTAATGTTAACAAAGCAACTTTGCCAGCAATACTGAAGCAGGGTGAGCATGTGACTGTAACTTGGTTGTGCAGAACATTGCACAGCTGGCAGGGTTTTGTAATCCAGGTAGATGCTTAGAGAATATGCAACGTATGAATGGTCTTCCAGTTTGCACATTCCTACTGAACCCCATATCCTGTTCCACAAATAAAACACACCAAAAGAACACAAAAAAAAAAAGTAAATAAAGGAAGTTCTGGAATAAAAGAACAGTGTTGAGGAAATTAAAGCAAACTATTACTTTCTTTTTAATTAAAGAAACCCAAAAAACCCACAGAAACCATTCTAACAAAACTTTAAATTTGCTTCTGGATGGCAGTTAAAATCCTGTGATTTGCTTTGCTATTTTAATCCTAAGCTTTCATCTCTGGAAGCAACACAGCACAAAGTATGGGTACAATCTTATTAAAGTTCAAGTCATTGTTAAAAGCAAATACCTGCTGAGCACAAGCTGGTGCAAGTAAGAACTCTTTAAATTGTTTACAAAGAGTGCCTGTACCTGACCAAAGCAAAAAAAAAAAAACCAAACCAAAAAACCAAAACAAAAACAACAACAACAACAACAACAAACCCTGACTCCCAGTTTATTTTCGAATGTTTTGACTCGCTTTTCTAGGAAAAATTAGTTTGCAAAATTGGCTGAGAACAGATGTGCAACAGCCACATTCTCTCACATCAATAGAGTTCCACAGTTCCAGGAGTGTGGAACTGGCAGTAGAAATTGCCTTCTAGTAACTTATTTCTAGCTACAAAGCCAAAGGGAGATTTGTCCCTTTTCAATTGTCAATGTATTTGTCCTTCATTTGGGAGTAAGACTCCATTAGGTTATCGGTATTGTGGATTCCTTTCATATGAGGAATGTTTTAAAAGGCATCCTCATGTCATGTTTAAATAGTGCCTCTTAGGTTTACAGGGCCCATTCTGGATGTGTGTCCTCCTGAAAACATTTTTCTTTTGCGCTAGTAAAATTTCTGCCAAATTTTAACTCTGTAACTCCTTGCTAACAAGGAAGAAGGTCTTGTATTTTGAGCACAGGACAAACTCCACAGTTCAGAGCTCATTTTGAACCTTCCCAGCATCCTCATATGTGGTCAACCAGAGGCAATTTAATTTGGTGAGTGCTGAGGTCAGAATTTTGTTTGAATTGGTTTCTTTTGAGGTCTTGTCCAAACTATCCCTGGTTTCATGCTGCAGAGAAAACGTAGAATGTGTGGAAACTAAAGCAGACAAAGTGTGCTGGGAAGGCGCCTGAAGCAGTGCTGGCAGGTGTTCTGCTCACGGAACCAAACTGGTCTGAGGAAACCCTCCAACACGACTGCTGGCCTGAATGTTGAGCCCTTTGCATCAAATATCCTGTACTTTCCATACAGACCTGGATAAGTGTCATGGTTTGACACTGGCTGAATGCCAGGCACTCACCACAGCCACTTTCTGCCTTAGCTTGGCAGAGGGGAGAAGGAGAGAAAATTAACAAGGCTCTAGGAGTTGAGATAAAGACCAAGAGAAAACACTTCAAAAGCAAAACAAGCACAACTTAAAGGTACAAAGTGAATTTATTACTAAACAGAATTAGAGGAGGATAATGAGAACTAAAATATGCTTTTTAAAACACCCTCTTTCTGCCAGCCCCTCCCTCCTTCCCACCAATAGCACAAGGAAATAGGGTGTGGGGGTTTGGTCTGTTCATCGCCCCAGTTCTTCTTCTATTGCTCAGGGAGAGGAGTCCTTTCTTCTGTGAGGCTGTGGGGTCCCTCCCACGGGAGACAGTTCTCTGTGAACTTCTCCACCCTGGCTCCAAATCTCACGAGCAGCAATCCTCCCAAAACTGCTGCAATGTGGGTTCCTCCCACGGGCATACAGTCCTCCCAAAACTGCTCTGGCGTGGGTCACTCTTCCACGGGCTGCAGTCCTCCAGGGACAGGCTGCTCCAGCCTGGGAGCTGAGGGCCCCTCTCTCT
>VZTJ01005473.1:182246-230713 GCA_013397795.1 Orthonyx spaldingii
CCCCGCCCCCTGCTACCCAAAACCAGGGCCGTGCCAGACCAACACAATAAGCAAAATACTTTGGTCTGTACTGATATGGGCCTTGTGTGTGTGTGTGATGCACTGGTCTGACCAAGATCGGTGATCTGATATTCCCAATTTAGGTGTACATTTGGGGACTACATTTCAGGGACACCCAACTTCAAATTATACACATGGTTATACACATATTTCCAAATGGAGTAGAGGAGACATATGCAGTATGCGACTGTGAGGATATAGGTTATTTTAGTTGGGAATGTATTTTAAAGGGAGCCATCTACAAATTATTCATGGTACTAAAAAGAGCATGAATTATTTCATCATTCCCTTCAGTTAACAAAGTTTTTAATGTGAAGTCAAACTTTGCTATTAAAAAGGCTTTTAAGTGAATCCCCACCTGGCTTTGTCCCACCTCCTGGACAGCAGTCTGGAGTGTTGAACACAACTGGCATTTTTATGTAGTTTTTGATGATAGCCACTGTGTTTCTCCTGGCCTATTTGCAAGACTCTCTTATCATCATGAGCAGTGATAGGGTGTTTCAAATCCTTTTCTCTCTGAATCATCTTTATAATTTCTTTTTGAAAAAGCAGGGAGCTATTTTGCTTTCATACTTGCTATTTCTATTCTTTCTTGGCCAGTCTGTTGCCCACACCTGCAGCACTGCCAATGCCCTTGTAAGATAATGAGCACATCACTTCTGCATTGCATCTTTTCTCAGACAGGGTGGATTTCAAATCAATACAGAAAAACCTCAAGTATCTGGGTAGCAGCATGATGCTGCACTGCACACACCACGCCACAAAGCAGACATTATCAGGTTATTTCAGGGTTCCAGTAGATAGTAATATTGAACTGCCTCTCCTGGGACAGCTCCAAATTACAACTGAACCAATACCTCTGAGAAACGCAGGATTTTAATGTAGAATTCCAGTGTCAATCAATCATTCGGCATTAAAGATTAAATACAAGTAGAAAGATGAAAGTTAACAAAAAGCAATTGAAATACATTACAATCTTTTCTCAAATATTTTGTGTATTTTTAAACGAATGGACTTCATAGAAATAAAACATGTACTTGTTGAAACGAAACAGCACAAACTGCAGAAGCCTCATCACGCAATCTTTGCTTTCAGTTGTTTATCTCAACATAATTTCAGTATAGTTTTTACATATTCAATTTTTTAGCAGGACAAAGGTATGTATTTGTCAGTAAAGAAATATTTTCAAATGCTTTAAAAAGCTTAATTAAGGAAATACTACTTCCTTGAGAATCATGAAACTTTTTGGCATAAACCCCCTCAGTTTCTGTAGATCTCGTATTTTGTTTATTACCACTGTGTTTCAAACATTTGAGCTTTTGTTTATATCTTTTTAAAGACTAAAATATGCTTATGAATGTGACTCTAAGTAAAACAATAGCAGCTTAGCTAATGCTAGTCTCAGATGACAGATCACTTGCATATGATATAAAAAGAAATCCTTTTGGGGGATTTGGGACTTAGTTGTTTCTCATACAGGACAACAAAATGTGTCAGTGAACCATAGTCAGGTCAGTGCAGTGAAGCAGTGCTAGACAGCCAGGAGAAAAATAATTCCTATTTAAAAGCAAATTGGAGATGTCTTTGAGAAAGGTATACACAAATGATGAATTTTAAAGAAGAAACAAAATGATTTTGTTAAAAAAACTTTTAAAATGCATTTTAAATTTGTCTCTTAAGCAGTTGTGGGAATTGTAGTATGGTAGTACAATGTTCTTAGAAAGATATGAAAATATTTCAAAACTTTCATTAAGATGAAAATTAGTGAAACACACATTTCTGTAGGTTGCACCTCCTTGTCAGTAAATTGGACAGTAACAAGCATAACTACTCTCTGTGTGTCTCTCTCTAAATAAAAGTGGTTTCAAACTGGAGAGAGAATTCCTCTGCTACAATAGATTTATTTTGAGTGATTGTGTACCTGGGCTGCAAAATCTCTTAAGACAAAAAAAGTTTTCTAGAATGCGGAAAAAGTGAATGTATTAAAACTCTTATTTTGAGCTTTTATATTAGCTTCAAAAAGCACTCAGTGCTCAGAATACTTCAGATATAACGCATAAGCCAAAAATCTCTCCACGAAATCAACCAGTCCAAGCAATAACATCAGTGATTGCTGTTTGCTTATGACAACTACAGTCCCAATTGCTCTGCACTTCCACAGAGGATCCTTGATTTATTCACAGCTAATTTCTTAAATGTCACAACAGCTTTATGAAAGGCTGCAGCACCAAAGGAATGACGACATTTTTTCAAAAACTTCCAAAGTGAAGAATATTAACCATTAATACCACCACAAAAAGAGATTTTAAAATTACATATTCCAGCCACATCTGCCATACATCCTGTTAATACAGGTTACCTTTCTTTCCTCTTATGGAAATGCTTTGAAATACACAAGAAACAACTGAGCAAAAAAACTAATATATCATCTCTGCAAGATATTACAACTGGGTGTGTAAAATATCATGAGGCACCACTTTTCAAACGTGTAAAACTGCAATGGAAAATGGCTATAGTGGGTGGAGACACGGCACTTGTGTCTCAACATAGAGGTTAAAGAACCTCGGGTAATGAGCTCCCACTGATGAAATATCATGGAGGTGATAAAGTTCCAGACAATTTTAGATTAATGCAGCAGAACTCTCACGGAGAAATTAATCCCAACAAGAGGGACAGTCTGGCAGGCTGACACCTGTAATTGCCACTCAGGAAGATGACAAATCCACCTGCCTATTTCCCACACTCCTGTCTCTGCTCAGCCCCTCCTGCTGCCTTTTGTAGGCAGCTCACCCTGAAGGCTGGCAGTGAGTGACCGAGGGAGTTGGTTGGCTCAGCAGGTCCCAGGTGAGCAGGGGAGAACAGGCAACTTCATAAACAAGGTTATTTCGCCCATTTAGGGATTTGGAACATGAGTAGCTCTACCTGTAAGCCAAAGCTGAAGTGTCAAATTCTAGATGGGGAAAATATATCCCAAGATATAGATTTGGGGTTTTTTTTCCATTAGAATTTTTATTATTCTAAAGGTCATTTCATGACTACATAACTAGTGAGAAAGGATATATTCCTTGAGTCAGCTGGAATCTGCCACAGAGCATTTGACCAAAGGTGTGTAGCTACTGAACTATGACATTCCAGAGATGCGAGGGGCTGCAGTTGCAGCTGATATCAAATCTCGTGTGGCAGTTCCTATTTGCCAATATTATCTTTCAGGCTAAAAAGATGTGATTTCCTCCCTGGTGAGTTTGTTTCAATCTGGCATGGCAAAGGATTGCAACAACACACTTGCCAAGACACAGAGGTTTCCTTTATGAGACCACATATGTTTTAGTCTTCCCTGGATGCTAATGTGAACCCAAAGTAAGTATTTCTGAGCTTATTTCTCCAGAATTCCAGAAAGAATGAAAAGGAAAAGAGGGCACACACCTATGATTTGCCTGCTAATGCACACGTCTCTGATACTGTGCTCACTCTGGTAATTTTTGGATACTTTGCCACTTAAAAATACATGTATTCAAAATGAAACAAACCCCACAGAAGCTAGAACATACTATTCTGCTGCATTGTGTAAACAATCAACTAAATGCACTATCTGTCATTTCAGCATGTCAAACATTTGTAACTTGACACTTAGCTGTAGTTTAAAAACTATCCTGTATCTAAATCAGCAGTAGTTTAACATTGTTACTGTAAGTTGTTTCCTGCCATATTAGAAAAAAGATGCTTTCTACTCGTAATCTCTGTTCAAAGTGACCCTCAGTGCCTATTTTCTTCTATTTCTCTGTTAAATTTTTTCATCTCTTTTGATACATTTTGTTTTAGGATGTTGAAACTATAATGGCTTCTTTTGATTCTACTTAGTATTTTTTTGTGTGTAGTGTGGCAGTCCTCTCATCCTGTTGGAAACCTTTTCAAAGAAACTTGCACGACACTACCTGCAGAATCTTACCACATTCTGGTGCTGATGAAAATGAGGCAAGAATACTGGATTAAAATTCACCCTGTGCTCTCAGGCTCTGAGATTCCTCCTGTAACAAAAGTTGGTAGAAGGGTCCTTGCTGATCCTTGCAGCTCCCGTGGGCTGTGCTGAGGGATGGGGCAGTGTTGTTTGGTTGAATATTTGGTTGAGTGTTGTTCATTCAACACTCTTTTCTCACCCATTCGGTGGATTTCCCCTTCTCATCCTACACTAAAATCTTAGCAAAACTAAAAAAAAACTCCGCTTATGCTTACCAGGCAGGTTTCATCCAAATTTTACAGTTATAATTAAAAACTACATTTTCATTAAGGAAATTATGAATTACAATAAAGTGCAAGGAACATGCAAAATGAATAATTAACATTGTATAGACTTCAGCATCTTAATGAAGATTAAATACTGCATATATTCAAACTGGATTAGCACATCCACTGAAAGCTGTTATGTGCTCAGTAGGGGAGTCTACGCACTCACAAAATAATGTTTTATGAGGAGTATTCTAGCAACATTAAGCATAAGGTTGTCATATATAAAATGATTAACGTTTTATATAAAAGAAGCTGTAATTCCAGTGAATGAAGTCATTTCATCTTCCTGCTGCTTCTACCTTTAGGAATGTACTGTAAATGAAAAGTGGCTCAATGTGAAGTCTAGTTAAATAGAATATGAATCCTCTTCTTCAAAGTTAATGAGACTTGGAAACCTGCATTTAAAAAAATGTTGTGATTTTAAATCACAAATTTCATTAAGATTTGCATACAGCACCCACATTCTTGTTTTATTAAGACTCCCACTTCCTTAGCTCGGTAGGACAGGATGTCACCTTGTTTTTCCTGATCTTTGCAGCCTGTCCACCACTTACAGCTACTTCTTTATAATGGGGAGGATTGCTTAAGTGATCCTGCATTAAAGCAAGGCAGGTGAACTATGAATCTGCAAAAACGCTCAGACAGAACAGTGCTGGGAGAAGCAACTCCTTGGCCACCGACTATGAAGTCATTTTGTCAGGGCTGAGTACGTACAGATTGCTGGGGTATTGCCTCTCAGCAGTGAAATGTCCATCTGCAGAAGGGGTGCTGACAAGTTGCCAGCTGCTCCAAGCTGACAGATCAAAGGAGGAATGGACTGTAATTTCCTCCTCAAGAGAGCAGATGATGGCAAGGTTAAATCACATCTACGTAGAGAAGTGACAGGAATGTCAGGTGTAGATAAGGCAATATGTGTATTGGTATTTATTGTTTTAAATCTGTTTCATCTAAAGAAGTAGCTGCTCTTCAGGAAACACTGATTTCAAACTGGGAAACCCAGGTCAAACGTGGTGGACAGAAGATTACAAGTGCTCCATGCCAATACCTTTTGACTACAGAGATTTTGGTCAAAAAAATAGGATATAACTCATTTTACACCACAAGTAACCATTTGTCAGGCCTTGCCCCCCTGCCACTGTTGGAGGAACAGGCTGCAGGGCTGGGTGTAGGCTCTTCAGGAGGAGATTAAGCAGCACAAGACTGAGCCCCGGTGCAGCACACAAGTGATTGTTCAGACAAAAGTTGCAGTCACTTCTCTCTTGTAGTGTTATCTTGTATCTGAGAGGGGCTGGCTGGGATCCTTGGTGAGCCCCTGCCCAAACACAGACAATTGTCACTGCTGTCACTGCCTCCACCTTCACCTCCGGGGGCCTGACACAGCCAGGGCTCCCCTGTGCTCTTCATGGCAAAGTAACCAACTCTTCGTAGCCTGTACCTGACTATATTTTCTTCTAAATGAAGAAAGTACTGACAAGTTTTGATAATATTAAGAATGTTCAATGAAAACATTTTCTTCTTTTTTTTTTCCCATGAAAATGAAATGGAAATTATTTTCCATTTCTATTCTGAATTTACAGCAGTGCCTCTAAAACATTTTTGGAAAACTTCCACACCTGCTTAACCACATGAGAGGATGCAGTTCCTGAGGAGCTGTTTTCTCATTTACATGCAGCTGGATTTCACAGAAACACAGTTTTCAGTCCTCCAGTGAAGTAAATCTTTTTCCTTATGGTAGTAAAGCAAAGTCTATGCAAACATAAACTAACAGATTAGAAGTTGAATTGTACAGTCCCAATTTTTAAAATATATTTTTAATATATTAAAAATCTTGGCAAGATGTATACAGAAAAAAAGCAGCTTTTTGGCTCCTACACTTGCTGGAACCCCTGTGTTAATAAATAAAGGTGAACAAGGCACAGACCCAAGAATCAGTAAGTTTGCAGATTTTAGTAGGTCTCATTAAAAAAAATAAAATCACTGTTTATGAGGTGGATGGCTGTTGTTTTACTGTGTGCACGTGCCTGCCGGCCCCTGCTTTCTCACCAAAGAGTGAGCTTCATGTCTGACCCTTGGGCCAGAATGAATACAGCTGGAATATTGTCTGTGATGAAGACCCCTAATATAATATGAAAAATAAACGTGTTTTCCTGCTAAGGCAGGCCAGGCTCAGAATGGTCTTTTGCATGGAGGACGGAGGGAGGAGGCAGGGGCAGGTGAGGGGGTATTAGGTGAAACCTTTTACTATAACTCTGTGAAAGCAGATTTCCTGGCACACAGGCAGGAAACCTGGGTCAGTGCAAGCTGTCACAGCTCCAGCCGTGTGGGGCAGTGGCTCCTGGCTGGTCCCTGGGCAGCCACACTCTGTGGGATTGTGGTGAGCTGGGCCAGAGGGACACCGGGATCTGTTTTGTGATGCTGAAAGCCCTGTGCTTTCTCCTTTCACCTGAGCTCACAAGCACTGAAACTGTCAGTGGGAAACACACTACAGGAAAAGGCAAACTTTACTTCCTACCCCTCCCAAATGCAATTTGACATGGGGAAAATTTTCTTCTGGGAAACAATTCTAGTGGCCATTTCAATCCTGAGCAAAGGAAGGTTTATGAATTAATCACTTGTGAGATTTCTTAGTACCTCTAGGCATGTTCGTGTATCCCTTCAGCATCTCTTTCCAGCCATGTTAAGTCTCCAAGCTGAACTCTTCAACCACAGATTTAATTAATGTCAATATCAATTCAGTACCTGCAACAATCAACAAATGACACCTGAGAGTCTCAGTGTCCCTGTCTTGAGGATGCCGGCACATAGAACACACAAGAAAAAAGGTCACAAGTTTTAATTCTTTAATTTCATAGTTCTATTATATTGCACTTCACACTCCACATTGTCTGGAAGCGTTTCAGTGCACTTTTGGCTAGAGCTTAGGAATATTTTCTGTTTTCTCATCAATGTTTATTATTGATAAATCTGAATATACATGATATTGTACCACTAATATCCTACTAAGAACTAATTTTATGTTTTCTCATTATCCTCAAACACAGACTTATTCAGGATCCAATGCCACCCTTAGGATATTTGCCGTTTAAAATTTATTGCATCAATTTCCCAAAAAAAAAAAAACAAACCAAAAACCAAAGCAAACAAACACAACTACCAAAAAAACCAGAGACCTCCCCCTCCTCCACCTTGATTATAAAAGAAGCTTAGAAACCCTGCAAGTGATCTGACAGCTAAGTACAGCTTGGTAGCACTGCACACTTCTTTAAGATGACATAAGTTGTCTCTAGTGCCTCAATGAACTTTGAAAACCACTTTTTGAAACCCTTGTGTCCGGCGTCTGCAGAACTCCATTTCCAAATAACTGATTCCACCATGAATTGTAATCAGAAGAAATTTGTGTAAGGTAGCATATTTCAGCCTTTCAGACATGTAGGTCAATCAGCCTTATGATTAAGATTCTTGCCTAATCATGCTAAAGAGCATTAAATTTTAATTACTTGGAAATTGGATGAGAGTTCAGAGAAGCAAAATCTCTATTGACAAGAGAGCACAGTTTCCAATCTGTTGCTGCTATTTCTGCCATTGTGCCCAGCTTTAAAATACTTTATACACATTTGTGGCCTTAGCATTTGACAGATCCAAACACTGACAGTGCAGCAAGACTGGGGTGAATGTAAAGTGACACGGAACCATGACATTCCTAAAGCAAAGGACTTGCAAGAAAGATGGAAAGGGACTTGTTACAACGGCGTGTAGCTGGCCTAGGGGAAGGGCTTCAAAGTGAGAGTAGGATTAGATTACGTATTAGGAAAAATATTTTTCCCCATGAGGTTGGTGAGGACGTGGCACAAGTTGCCCAGAGAAGCTGTGGCTGCCTCTGGAGCCCTGGAAGTGTCCAAGGCCAGGTTGGAGGGGCTTGGAGCAACCTGGGATAGTGGAAGGTGTCTCTGCCCATGGCAGGGGATGGAATGAGATGATTTTTAAGGACCCTTCCAGCCCAAACCATTCTGTGATTCTATAACTTTATTTTGAAGAGTCCAAAACCTAATACTTTTATTTACACCTAGTAGGCCCATAATCAACAAGTAAACATATAGATTAATATCACACCATCCCACAGAGTCTGGCTGTACAAAAAGCTCAGGTGTATATTTCAAATTCACGTAGCACTGACAGCTCATGCAGATGCATCTGAGTTAGTTATAAATGAGCTTAGCAAGGGTCATTGCAGGTGCATTGCTACAGAAAACTGGGAAGACTTGCTGCCTGCTTATTTATGTAGGGTTCTGCATGGCTTTTAAAATCTCTGCTAATGTAAGACACATAGAAAAGCTTTCTTAGATTTCTTCTTATCCCAATGGCTTGTTCTTCACTGTTTGAATACTCTGCCAGAGCATCATCTCTTGAAAATAAATATTCAGATTGTATAGCATTGGAAACAATGATAAACAGGCATGTCAACTAATTAATGTCACTTTCACTGGTGAGGTAAAGGCAGCTTAATTAGGAAGCTAATGTACTTCTTCACCTTGAAGATTATGATTCACTTCTAGTATTATTCTCAAATTAAAAGTTCATATAAATTAACATCAGCTCAGCTCTTTCTCATTGTAGTTCAAATTGTCCTAAAGTGTTCCCTTGGGTCCTTTTGTGTGGGAAACCACTGACATTATTCTTATTTTTGTTTTGCAATAAACCAGCATGGCTGGAAATAGGTTAAAAGAATAAAGAAACCACGATGAAAGCAGGGAACTGAAGATTTCAGGATTACATTAAGAAATAAAGACCTGAGGAGAAAATATCAAGCTGGTACTGAAAACATGGAGTGCTATAATAAACATTTATGAACATTTTATGTCTGCCTTAAACTATGGACAACTATTTATAACAGACGCTTACTTGCTATGAACAACAGAAAATACCATTTAGAAAATCTACACTATATGTAATTGAAGTTTTAGCCTATGATTAATTAGGCTATACCCAAGGGCATTTCATAAATAGAAAGAAAAGTTGAAAAAACCTGTAATGACTGCTTCCAGGAGGAGTACATACACCAGCTTTGATTCTTTCTGAATATGTAAAAGGTGAAAAATCTTCAAAACCAGATTTCACTACTCCAGACCTGAGTTCTTCAGGTGCCAAGTTCAAAATGCTGATTTGCTGCCAATGCCAGCAAATAATGTCAGAAAATAGCCATTCCACATATTCAAAAGATGCAAAGATTTTGTGTCTGTCTGCCACAAAAGTTGCACATGTGGGTCACTGTACATTATCACTAGAAATGAGTAATCCTGATAATGGAAAGAGCAGAAATAGCAGTGGGACTGTGTCAGCTGAAGGTTTATGCTGAAGAACTGTAATCGCCAGAAGACTTCGTATAGCCAATGAGAGGCTTCTGAGCCTAGACTAACTCTGTCATAATCAGGGACTGAAACAGGTTACATTTTACTCATCATGTAATTATATTTTGTACGAGACAAAACTGAGTGAGAAATGAGCCACTTGCTGCCTGTGTCATTGCGTGTAGCAGGGAACATGAACCACACCCATCCGTGGTTTGGAAATGCTGCTGCTGCTCCTGCTGGGACTGGCAGAAACGGGCATTTTGGGCACGGCAGAAATCAAAGTGTCCCTTGAGATGGGTTATAACTCCTGGGACTAAGGTGCAGTGTTACACATTTCACTGAGTTGTGGAACACTTTGCCAGTTTAATGAGGAGATGGTTAAGGTCTCTGGAGTGTGAATCAGACCCTACCTACCCTGGAAAGGGTAATTGTCATTAGGCAGCACGGAGTTAATTGGTGGTCAGGGTAGACACATCAGCTATCTGTAGTAACTGTGAGAGGTGGACAAAGCTCATTCTGGTTGGGAGAACACAAATCCTGTGCAGTGCAGGAATGGTGTACCACAGACTGAGCAAGAAGTTACCTCGGCAGGCTGCTGTCCTGGCTTCTAGCAAGTACAAGGGCTTGGTACTGAAGAGTAGCTCATTTCAAATGTTTACAGTCAGTGATGGAACTGCTGTTTGCACTTCAACTCATCAATGAAATGAAATCTTATTTATATAATTTAATAATTAGATGCATTTAATTATTAATGTAAATATAATACCAGGAAAATATAAATAATTAATGATATACTTATAAATAATTTCTGTTAGTGAAATAGATTGAGAAAATGATTTGTTCTTAATAGTAGACTTATAAATATTTAAAAACAAGTCCCAACAATATAGTTTACAGACACTAAGAACCCTAATGCCCTTAAGCCACTTACACAGTGTCGGATACAGTTATTAAATTTGAAGATAAACTAATGATTTGCTGGACTTAAGCTTTTATTTACTGCCAGGAAGTTTGAAATTATTTTAAATCTGACTTTCCACATTGCCAACTGTTTTATAAATAAGATGTAATTGATTTCTAAAAAAACCCTTTCCTTGAATCTGAGTATTTGAACACAGAGGAACCAGGCAATGCTTGAAGCCATAGCAACTGATTTTGAGTTTACATTTGGTAGCTGATATGACATGCAACTGAACCTGAAGCTGGATCTTTATGTTTAGCTAAGCTATGGTTAATGTGATGTAAATTGGGGGAAAACGTGACTTTTTGGTAGGTGATGATCCCCAGCCACCTAAGGTAAATGTCACCAGCACAAATAATGACATCCTTGGGATTGCTCTGATTTACTCTTACTGGTAATGGTGATAGAGCCCGTTCTGACAGCCACCATCACTTATACCCAGTGATGCACTTGGGTTTCTGACTTTGTAGAGACTTAAGCAGAAAAATAAATTGGAACTCCTGTAGTAAAGAACACAAAAAGCTGTTGGAGTGGGTTGGATCAGGATCTCCCAATGTGTCCAAAGCAATGTGAAGCAGACCTACTTATAGCCAAAACCAGTTGGCTTCTTTCTGCATCTTTAGGGTTTCATAACAGAAATACTTTGTTTTAGAGAAGTTTATACTTTATCAGAAAAAATAAATCCTTTCAAAAGAATTTTCCAACAACTTATTCATTGTAACTCCTGGATTTGGCAGGTTATTCAAAAACACTGTGGGAGACTAATATTTTCTGTTCAATTCTGAACCCTTTGAAGAATTTTTTTTTTAATGTGATGCACTTAAAATTCTATAAAATTCTATTGGTTTAATTTCTTTTGTTTCTGTAGGTCACTTTCATGATAAATGGGATCTTTTTAAAATCACCAGGTGGTAAAACAAAATATCACACTGATTGCTTTGCATTATTGATGATCATGAAAAACTTGAGCATCATGTTGGTCTAATGGTTCAATCAGAAAAATATTTTTATTATAATCCCCATAATTATATCCACCTTGATGGTGCCTGGCAGAAACTTCATCCTAAGGAAATTTTCTGAGAATCCACTTGTATCCATTCATATATGAGTCAAAACCATTACAGGCTATTGCCACATGTTGTTCAAAGAGATTTGAGTCAGCATGGTTCACAAAGACAGATCCAAACTGTATTTATTTGGGACTAAATGCCAGAGTTTTCTCTTTACTGAGGTGTTATTTTGTGCTGGCTGCTGGACTGGGGAGAGCACTGCCATCGCTCCATTTTGGGGGCTGAGTGTCACACCAGTGTCAACACATTTACCCCTTGGGTGACCCTGTAAAGGTCTTGGGTGACCCTGGATTTAATTCTTAGTAGAAACTGTGGGATAACACCAACTTATGCTGAACTGCAATAATTTAAAACGGAAAATCGTCTCATGATTTCTTTTTAGGTTGTAAATGCCTCTGAAGTGCATAATTGTAAGATATGATGGGGTATTTTGGGGGGTTTTTTTGGTGAGAATATACTAAAGAACATGTTTTCAATAGCTGGATTCATGTGTTCTAGCCAGCTGTCCCAAAAAGATGCATTAATGCCATAATATCTTCAAGCAGCAGCACAGAATATCCCACCTGAAACAGTTGTGCCTCACCTGCTCTCTGTGAAATAAAAATGAAACATTTCCTGTTTGACTCTTTGGGCCTCCCTTAACAGTCACAGTGGGCAGATGAGGACTAAGGCATTTATGATAAAAAAGGAGGTTCATTATACTTAGGGATTTTAAATGCATCTGATTTATCCAGCAATACATGTACAGTATTTTGGCACACTATTTGCTCAGCACATTATAATAATTCAAGATCATTTGGCAAATGCTTATTGAGGGACTTTTTTTTTATCTTTATGAAATGCAACAGCTCTTCCAAAACTCTCAGCATCTTTTTTTCCTCCCTTTTTTTTTTCTCTCCTTTAATTGTTTTTCCCTTCCTTGGTCAGTGACCTTGTACAAATACAAACTTTACTGAAGCCAGTTTAAGCTATCATGGTATCACAGGTATTATGAACCAAAAATGCAGTGAAAAACTGTCAAAATACGTGAAAAGAAGCATACAACAAAACAAAGAGGATTGGTAACAAAAGTGTTCCACTTTTCCCTGTCCCTGAAAACATGCCTTAATCTGTTCCAATGTACACACAGAAAAATCTTCACCAATTTCTCTTTTTTTTCTCGCATCTTTTCCATTTTCACTCCTACTTTGCTATTAAGCAGTAGGTTGTTCAGAAATATGCCTTACAACCTGCTCTGTTTCCCTCAAATAAGAGAAATACTTTCTGTGTAGTTTAGTGGCAGCACTTTCTGAGCCACCGTGGTGCCACAGCAGCACTTTCCATTTATAACAAATAGGTCTTTTTCCTCAGAAGTCCAGTACAGTAGAAGTCCTTGATTTTGTTTCTATTTCCTTGGAAAGCCCATCTCCTTTGCTGACTGTCATCATCTACTGGATTCCATCATCCCCAGATCTTTCTCCTGCCCTACCCTGACTGCCATTCCACCTTCTTAATTCATGCACTCTGTCAAAGATTTGAGGAGGACATTTACAAGCCATGCTGGATAAATACACAGATAAACAGATTTTTGTTTTGAGAAACACACAAATCCTTGGCTATTTCAGTGCCAGGAAAATGAACACTTCAGGATATATCCAGAAAACTTTGGCAACAGTGGTAGATGATACAAACCCTGTTTTGTTAGTTCTCCTTTCCAAAATGAATCTTTCTCCATTATATTAGCACTACCCAGGTAATGAATTCTTCTGAAATCTCTTTTGGGACGATAAAACATCTAGCAGTAACTAGGCTGTATCAAATACAATGTTCCATTGAATTTGAACACCAGATACAGAAAAAACAGCTGCTCTTAATTTCAAAACTAGATCTTTATGTCATTGATGCACCTGCATAACACAATGCCAAGGTGGGAAGACAAAAATCACGGTCTGAGTATCTAATTCTGTCTCAAGAGTGTCAGTATTCTGGGACCACTCTGTTCTGTGATATTTAGCATCAGCCATACTCTGACATGTTCCAAATTTGACGTGAGCTCCTATTTCACAGCAGAAAATTCCATGTAACCTAGCATGTAGGTTTAAATCAATATATTTGTTGCAAACAAGGTTCCACATTTGCTTTGCAGACTTTTTATTTTTTTTTTTGAGTCCTAGGAAAAGCTTTGAGTTAACCCAGAGAAAAATTCTATTTTACCACAGTATGAGTGTTTAAAAGAATATTAATCTAGCAGCAACACATGTAACTAGTAAAATTCTCCTGGGTAAACAAAATATCTGAAAAATGTCAAAACCTCCTTAGGAATGCTCTTTATGACTTTAATAAAAGTATCTGGCCATGTATCATTTTGTTTGTGTATAATAGGCTCCCATAAAGCCTAAAATAGGAATATGAACTCTTGAATCCTGGAAATCTCTGTCCAGTTTTCAAATGTCTGGTGATTCCTTATGTAATCTGAGACACAATTTACAATTGACATTTGGCCTCTGTGGATTGATCTCCATTCCAGCTGCACCATTTCTGGGTTAGGAATTTTATTGATAACATTTTCGCCCATACTCATTAATATATTCAGGATATAATTATATTTTGTGAGGTTTTGAAATTCTTTCAAGCTGTAGGATTACGTTGGAGCCACACTGAATAAACAGTTACTTTAGATTAATTTTACCAACTGCTGATCCACTCCACTTGCTGTATTTTAAGAGGCCCAAACACAGTTCAGGGGAATGGTTTTTTTTTAAAAAATTTATTCTGCTAGTGAAATTATGTAAAAATAAAAAGCTTTGAAGTTAAAAGATGGTTAATAAATATATTCCATGCTGTGTGTGCTTCTTTTGCATAAGTATTTAGGAATGTATTTTAGAAAAGTCTTCTAATTGCTGGGAAAACCACCAAAACCATTTTATTAGCATTAAGGGAAATAGCATGAGCAATATGATTCTCTTTACTAACTTTGTCTTGATTTTCAGTCATTTTTGATATGGGAGTAATTACTTTATTCTTTCACTTCCCCAGCAAAGGAGCTATTTTGTAGGCATAGCTTTATATTTGAGTTAAACAGGTGAGGATAACACAAAACTGGTGTTTTGTGTCACCTACGCCTTGTTCCTCTGGTAGCCACGACCAGTCCTTTGAGTTAAATATTGCTCTGGATCTGCAAGGACAACTCAAAACAATAAGGGTCAAAGGATGTATTTTTATTTATTCACTGTTAAACCATGCAAAAAGTTTATATTTATTTGGACCTTCAGATTCAACTGGTGCCATTGTAATGTTTGAAATGAAGCACAATTACTGATATCTGCCAGGGCTGCTGGTCAGTACTGACCAAAGGCACACAGCACAAAAGTCATTGGTTAAGCAAGAGCTGCAAACCTTAACTTCCATTATTCAGAGAAGGAGGATTAAGGAATTAGAACAAACCATATCTATTAAGTCTATCTGTGATTAAAAAAATGTGAGAACAAATCTGTTTATATAAAACCACAAGTAAGACAGTCAGAAGAGCATGTAAGCATAAATTAACACTTCACAAAATACTTTGTGAAACCCTTCAGTTAATAAGGTGCCTTCAATATACTGAGTGTATATTTTCGCTGTTGCCCACAGTTCTTTGAGCTGAAATTCTATGAATCTCAGTTTTATTTCCTCCCCTCAGTTTCTAGTTGAAAAATTATGGAAGAGACAGAAAGTTTAAATGCAGAACACTAAAGCCACGGATTGTGTGATTGTTAAAACTGAGTGTGCTCTTATTTTGGTAATTTAGGAATACAACTCATTTGATTTTGGAGCTCCCTTGACAAGGTGTTTGACTATTATAAAATCAGATAGCCACTGAAGACTATAATGTAGCATTTATTTATGATATATTTATGAATTTTTATACAGAGCTGCCTATAACAAATGAATTTTTTAAAAGTCGTACTTTTAAAGAGAAAACTTGCAGATGGCATAGATGGAATGGAAGATATTTCTTTTTCTGACTCTCAGACTTCAGTCAGTAATGACAGCAAAGGGGAGTCTTCAACATTTTTTAAAAATGCTTAAAGCTACCCCATAAACATTTGCTTGCAGAAACTGCACATTAACTAATTTGTCGGAGTAGATATTTGGTTTTAATTCTGGTGAAATTGCAGCATAGTTGAAAATGTTATTTAACTCCAAAAGGTGTGAATTTTGATTAAATAATATATTTCTTTAGAAGTTTGTTTTGCACTAAAAGCTGAAGACAGCTACTTTTTAATTCAACAGTACATTTTAAATTGTTTATTGTTCAGTGTATAAAGGGAATAAAAAGTAGCACACATCAGTTTTAGAATGACATAAATGTCATTATGACCTTCATGGATTTTCATATAGTCTGAGTAATCCCTATAAACCAAACTGATTCAAATGCACATCTTCAATCATTTCACTGCTGTTTTGCCTTCTGCTGCAGTTTTATAAAACTCTTTCTAATACATCTGTTAAAAGGAAAAAAAAAAAACAACAAACAAACAATGAAACAAATGAACAAACCACCCTCAAAAAACCAGCTGATGCTGTTAAAGCTGTAAATCTAAAATCAGAGAGCTTTTTAAGGAGACCTGCTCCAATACTGACATTCGGGGTTTCTGTTGTTTTAATTATATTGTATCCTTGCCTTTTTTGCACCACTTTAGTTAAGGTTGTGCCAGCATTTCTGTTATAAATCCTTGTTCCTTGGGGCTTTATAGCTCATTGTTAAAAATTCCCTAAAGGCTCAATCTTGGCACACAAGATTTCATCTGACAAGTGGAAACTTATCTCTCTATGTATAAATAGGGGTTTGGAGATAAAGAGAGTTTTCACATAAGGGTTAAATCACACCATTTCAAAAAGCAAAGGGAGACAAGAGAAGTTTTGTAGTTTCATATATTTTTTTTTTTCTTTTTATGAACAGAAGGCCAAAATAGTTTCCTCTTAATTAAACTTCTGCATCTGTCAATTCTTTTATTTTTTTCAAGGAAAAAATAGAAGTAAACAAACAGGTAAGTTGACTCATAATACAATTTTCTACACACATGGTCTGTGTTTTGCTCTGAAAATGTCAAACACATGTTCTATCTATATATAGTGCACCCTGCTAATAAAAAGAAGTTTTGATCAAATTTATACTGACAAATTTTGGAGCTGGGAGAAGACATTTGTCAGATGAAAATTAGGATTTTCAGCCTTAAGAATGTGCACAGTATTAAGTCTAAGCTGAAAAATGAGGAGAAAGAGAGATTTCTAGCACATCTGATTCAAAGTGATGGCTAAAAAAAAGGATGAAAAGCCCACATATAGTAGCTTTAGTCTGAGCAACAATACAGCAGGAAGTACAGTAGGACTAGATTCTGCAAGTATTGTCAATCACAATCTATATGGAATGTGCTTATGGAACTTATTGTGCATTGCAGACCCTTTCACCACATGTTTTCAGCTACAGATACTCCTACTGCCTTGTCTAAAAATTAGATCAGAAAAATGATTTCCAAAATAACCAGCATTCACTCAACTGGGTGCTGCAAGCCCAATCTTACACTGCTGTTTAGACCTGCAAATGAATGTGATAAAATGTACTGGTAGCACACAAACATACAGTAATAGAGTATTTAATGAATATTTACAGCTCAAATTAAATTTAAAATTGGCAGTCCAAATATGGTGTATTATTTGCTAAAGCTATCAGCATTTTCTCAGTTTGTGAGCAGACACATAAGAGCCTCATGTTTATATCATATATAAGCAAGGGAAGCTCATAAAACTTCATAGTCAACCTTTCTTTTGCATCATGCTGTATAATTCTAGAATATTAAGTTTCATTTTTAAAACGAAATTGGCATTTTTTGGTAACAAAATGGAGCTATTGGAGACTTCCGCTCTTGTCTGGGACAAAACACTCCAGAGAGAGCTTGGGAATCCTTTCAGCATGCTCAATCTCTATAGGTTATACACTGTTAATAAAATGTTTGTTCCCATTCTTAAATATGCCAAAAAGCTGATGTAAAAATATAGTTTTAAAAAAGCATATCTGTTTGATTTGAGTAAGAGCTGGCAAGCTTGCTTTTTTGGTTCCTTTAAGTGTTTCAGTTTGATCTAAATTAATTTCGAAGCTCTACTCAGCCTCCGTGTTCAGCACTCTATGTGCAGACTAAGGAAGGATTAAAATGAAAGCTCTGCTCTCCTATTCACAGCTCATGTTCTCCAGCTGTTCCCTGACTCCATTTTACTGCTCATGTCACAGGTTTACTGTGAGCTGTGCAAAATCCACCTTTGCAATTAACAACACAGCGACAGCGGTGCCAATAGAGTGGCCATCTTTGTGTCCTTAAGTCAGACAAGAACTAGTACAAAATATTATTTTATAAAGGGGGAAAAAAGTAATTAAAAGGAAAAGCTAATGATAAGAATTATAATTACTATTCACTACAGATGCAATTATAAGGAGATAACTTCCAATTACAGCAGCAGTGGTGAAGTAGAAGAATAATGACAATTAGTTCTTCTCTTTGCTGCCTGAAGACTGTTATTATTTAATATCCTGTGGGGCAAGACAGCATGTGTAGCCATGAAATCTGAAACAAGTACGAAAAAGGACAAATACATTAATTTTCTAGGAGTTTAAGAGACGATGTTTTTTTCCTGGTGGCTGACTGTCAATCAGCCAGCATCACTCCAAGTAATATTTGAAACTTGCTTCCCCATTACACCTTTCAAACTCTTGTTTCATTTGCTATTGACCTTATCTATGGCTTAATGTGTTAGGCACAAAACTCTCTGCCACTTGCCTTGTTTACAGGGCTCCTAATATACGAAAGCCAGGCTGAATCTGTAACAAAGGCAAGAAAAAGGAATGTCATCTTCAACAGGGAAATAAGGAGGTGCAATGCTGCTATTGTGCAGAAACTCATGAGGGCCTTCTATAGCTTCAGAAATAGAAAGGAAGATAAGCTTGCTATTGTTAGAGGTAACCAAGGGTATTTTGGCATTAGGTAAAAATTTTGTAAGAGTAATATATTCCTAGGGAAGATATCACATACAGACTGCAAATTTTGACAAATGCTAAATTTACACTTTAAATGTCAACTTTTGAGTGGCATATTCCAGACAACATCCAGCCTTTTGGGGATCAATGAAATGGCCAAGCAGTAGACAGCTCCCTTTCCTGAGCTACAGGATGTACAGCAGAGATGCTATGTGTAGATGGGGAACGCTGAATTTTTAGCACATTTCAGTATCCCCAGTTGTGGTGAATAGCAGCCCTGTTCTGGAAATGGATGCCACCATCTTTCCCTGGAGGATGTACATGCCTACCTCCTCATGGGTGACAGATGGTGGGCTCGGGAGGATTACAGCTCCCTTAGAACAAAACCAGATTGGGCGTGGACAGAACTGACTGAAATGTTTTAGTGCCATCTGCCAATGGAGAGGAGAAACCGACTGGTCTACCTCTGCCAGCCTTTTGCAGTTCTCCTACTGTCCCTCTTCCACCTGCAGAGACAGGGAGCTTCCTCCCTGCTTTCCCTCTGCTGCATGAGCACAGCTCTCATGCCATAACTCCATGGTGTGCAATCCCAATCCTGCAGCTGCAGGTTAATGGTCAGCACTGACGTTTTCAAAATATGTCCTTCAGCTTTTCCTCGCCGATACCTTCCTGCATCTGTGAAATCTGAGTGTTAGGGTGCTGACAGTGAATACACAGGCTCAGGACAGAGCATGGGGCTGCTGCACAAACAGGTTGCACTGCTCAACAGCGACACATGATTCAGTATCAGAAAGGGACAGGTATGGATCTCTCCAGGGTGCCTGGCAATGTCATTAACATCTATGTCACTGGTTACTTTTGCTAACTGAATGTGCATTCCAAGAACACGGATCAGTAAAGACAACGTACTTGGAGAAGAGTTACATTTTTATGCAAAGGAAAAACAATGAAGAATTTGGGTATTTCTGAGTAGGGAAAAGGCCCATGTAAAAGCATTTCAGGATGTGGTGAATTTGCAAAGAAATATGAGTTTTTAAAATATGTCTGCCTCCATAAATGTAACTATTCATGTAAATAAAACAAATTGTTCCAGTTAAGAGGACCTCAGAATGTACTTAGATTTTGGATTTTTTACAGCACTCTGCCACTGTCTACCTGTAAAAACTGTGCATATTGCACACAATTCCATCTACATGTTCAGGACCATATATGCTAAAGCAATAAGGGAATAGGGTATGCACCCCGGGCCCACAGGCTGGATATGGGCAGAAGGAACAGGAAACATCAACACTGGTCTGCAACACACAAGAAGAATCACTTGCATTGCTATATTTATTTTGTGGAAAGGTCTGGTGATACTACTGTGGGTGTTTTAGCACAATGCACACAATGGGTAGAAGATAAGCAAAATTACTGTTCCATTGCCTCCCTGTTACCATGATCTAAATCAGTGGGAATACACCACCTTGCTGAAGCTGTTATATACATATTGCTTTGCACTGGGGATGGCATGGACCACTCTCCTTTGAACTAGAATGTCACCAGTTCACCTAGCAGAGCACTGTGGCTCTGCACTAATCCCAGCACTGCATTATTCTAACACAAGCAGGCCATAAATTAAATGAACTACATTATGTACATACAACATCTGTGCCTGCCTAGACATGACTTTACCTGATTGAAAGTGAGCTCTGGGATCAAATTCCACAAATGGCTGAATCTTTACATCTCACCATGTGTTAAGTGTGTCCAGATGGTAGGTGATACACCCGTATTAACAATCTACTTTCCCTTCCCTGAAGTGTCTTTGTAGCACATTGATGATGTTATTGTAAAGATAGAGGTGATTGAATATGCAAAATATTTTTAAATGATCCTTGTGAGAAAAACAGAGTGCATTCACGTGCTTTACATAGATACATAGACACATGGTGTATTTTGCAATGCTGCCAACACAGTCATTGTCCATTTACAGAGAGAAAAAAGTCAGAGATAAACAGTTATAATATGAGCATTCTTATTTGAATGCTTTGTGTTGGCGCTGACACCTACTCAAAGCCATTCTTTTACCAGCCTGCAGAAACAGAACCCAGACTTTTCAGCCAGGTTTTGAGACGCTCTCCTCAGAAAAGTGGTGCACATTTGAAATTATTTGTCACAAAACTTAAAAGTTTGTCCATCCTTCAGCATAGATGTCTGCCCAATGTAAAGGCAAGTATAAATGATTGCCCCCACTGCATTTCCACTGGGTAGATCAGGTACCACAGGTCAGTCATTAAGGACCCTGTGATGGCTATTGAATCATCAACACATATATATTTAGTACAGGTGTTTCTGTAACTGTGAAAGACTGGAAATCTGTAGAGTTCATTGGCCTTTAAACTCACACTTCTGCATGATGTGATGCAGTGGCCTAATGTTAACATGCTGGGCTGCAATATCAAAGATTACAGGGTCAAGATCTCCTTGGGATTCCTTTCTTACTCTGCCTCTTTCTCCACATGAATTTTCTCATTTCAGCTTCTGGAAAAGAAGTGTATTTAGGAGGAAAAGACAGCAGGTTTTTTACAGAAACTAATTTAGGTACTTAGAGTAGGGCTACAAAAGCAAAAAAAAAAAAAAGAAAATATTTGTTACCTGAGT
The DNA here is from genome assembly GCA_013397795.1 of Orthonyx spaldingii. Taxonomy (NCBI): domain Eukaryota; kingdom Metazoa; phylum Chordata; class Aves; order Passeriformes; family Orthonychidae; genus Orthonyx; species Orthonyx spaldingii. The sequence goes on from VZTJ01005473.1 coordinate 203,601, forward strand.
AGTTGGGGACTGCTTCACTTTTTCAAGCTTGTACATTTTTTCTATAATAGACTTATATAATGAAAATTTAAAAGTGCAATCTATACCCAGTCATTTGATTATTCAGGGTCCGTGTAATCCTTGCTTTTCCATTTTATAATCCTGCCAGATTTTCCCAGAGATTCCAACAAGGCAAAAATGAAACACAGTATATATAATAAACTTAATATACATGAACTGGCAGCTGGAAATCCTTTGTCCCCCAGCCATGGCCAAAGGGGCAGAGGTGATTAGGGAAGAGCCACTTATTCCTGAGCTTCCAAGTGTTTGTTTTCTTATATCCTTTTGGGCAATTGCCCAGAAGCCTATGCATTGGTGGGCTCTTGGATTAGACAAGAAGCGTATAGCTCAGAGTCCAGGCAACCAATAATATCTAGGAAAACATTCCTCTAACAGCATTTGGCAGAGTGGCACTGATGATGTGAATCAAGGCCCCATTATGTGACCATGGCACGAGGGGGAGAGTTGCCAGCCTGCTGCAGTGTCCCAGGGGAGAGCCGAGCAGCCACTCGCTGTCCCTCCACCCAGAGATTGGCTCCATCTCTGCTCTGCAGACTGCTGCTCCATCCCAGACTTTGTTCCTGCTGCAGTAACCATTACACAGCAATATCCAACAACTCTTTCTTTCATTTCCTCTTTTCTAACTCTACACCACTCCCGCTGTTCCTAACAAGAGACGAATTCCTTACCTCACTTTTTGTTCCTGGGAGTTCACCATTGCAGGTGCTGCCCTTCCCCTCGGGATAACTCCCTGGCTGCTCTTGCAGGTGTTCAGCACACTGGTCCCCTCGATGCCACGAAAGAGAGACGAACATCACAGCCCCAATCAATAGCTGTCCTCAGGCAGCCTTTTGTAGAATTCTGTGTAGAAAAAGAATGTGGAACTTAACCTTCGATCTCAACAAGGAGATTGAAATCTGTAGATTTTATTGATTGAAAAAATAATATAAAGCCACATGAAAATGCACGTTGTAGGGCAAAGGGAGAGTTTTGTAAAAATCAGGCATTTGACAGGTTGAGATTCCTAATCTGAACTGAGGTAGTGACACTTCTGTTTTTATAAAATCCTCAGTAAATGACATATTGCTAAAGGTGCTCTCCTCCACCCAGGACTCAAATAGTAGTTGACAATATGGGTCACGATCTATCTATCACTTCTACTTTGTTTGCTTAAAACAAGCAACGAAAAACACAGTCCTGTTTCCTTCAGAAATTTCCTGGCCATATTTAAGGAGAAAAAATTGCTGAGGATGGTTATTTTATTGAGTCAGGCTAATGACTAAAGCTAGTGTATCAAAATATCCATGCTGTGTACGTGCTAAAGTATTTCACTGAAATATTTGGATTGAATTTGTCATTCAGGAAGTGGTTAATGCAGCTGTGATTCAGTGAGTTGCACTGACCTCTTTCTGTTCTTTCCCGCAAAGAAATTTGAAACACAACTGGTTTTACCATGCTTATCTTTTGATGACTTTTATTGCAGGATGGCACGATTTTGCAATATTGCAAATTTGGAACCAATATGAAAACATAATGTTTGCGTGCATTAATGAACTACCCAGGAACTAAATATTTTACAGGTTAAGGACATAAGTGTAAAAACACATAGAGTGTGAGAATTTCTGTGTAAGGAACATATGAAGTGCTGTAAAAATGCTGCCTCACCCAGCATTTCTTGCCTCACATATATATTGTGGTACTCGCTGTTTTAGATAATAATAACAATAGCATAACAAAATAATTTTGTACTTTACATTTCCAGTGTTCTCCTTTTATGACCTTCTCTGTGCTTAAGAAGCATTAACCCGTTATGCCTCACATCTCTTTTGGTTTACTATTATTATCATCAACATCATAACATTAAATCTCTTTGATAAAAATATTATTAAACTTTTGCAGATAAGTCTCTGGAGAAGAAATTAAATCACATGGTTTGACAAGCCAGCAGCAGAACAGCAACACCTTCACTGCAACTCTATTGACCAGGATATGCAAATCCCTTTTTTTGGTAGTTAAAAAAAACAAATAGAGAAACAGATTCTTATTTCCCATCATAGTGCTGTCACCTCCCAATCTAGATTTACACTGACACTCTCCAGGGTAGGATTAGAAGTTATGGAACACCTTCTGTTAAAGCAGCAGCCCTGTGAGCTAGGGCTGCTCTGTCTGCCTAAGGGAGGGATATAATAAAGGGCTAACATCTTAATTTTTGGGAGTTGAAAGAAAACGCCCACATGCTATCAGCTGGTAAAAATGAATACAAATGCATTCTTTAATACAAATGTGTTTCCCTTTAAAGAAAATGTTTTTGTTAATTTTGTGTATCTGTATACAATGGGAAGCCTACAAAAATTGTTTCATACTTCAAAAAATAGGTATAAGCCATGATATTATTTGATAGATGACTGAAAGAATTTCTGTCCTCTCACTCCTGAGTTTTCTGCTCATTTGGCATAAAGGGGAGTCTACATATCTACCTCAAAGCAATGCCAACATGATAGGCAAGTATCTTAATACCCACAGCTGAGCAGTTCCTGTCAAGCCTTGCAGATACACCATAAACAAAGGGATTTCTGTAACTCGCTGCCTGCTTGGGCTGTCACAACACTCAGGAGATTTGGTTTTGTTTTTTTTTTTGTGTTCCAGACAACACTACTGTGTTTGTGGAACGTTTCCTCTTATGGGGAGTCAAGATTCACAGTGAAATGGTTGCAGAAGTTTCTTGAGAATACAGGTCAGAATTATTATGTAAGTATTAACAATAACTTGAATCAAGAGACTGAATAACAGTCTGTAACTATTATTCACACCATTGTACCCCAAATCATCATTTCAATCATCATTGTAATTATTCCTGTAACAGCTCTGGAAAGAATAATTATTCCTTAGTAACCATTAAGAAGGAAATAAAAGTGAGAAAAAAGAAAATTAGGCTTGCATCATTTAAATGAAAAGCAAAAAAAATAAAAAATACACATTGTTTTATGTATATACAGCACAGAACTATATCACTTCCAAACTGAAATATGCATGAAAGATTGAAAGATCAATGTGGAAGCTAAAATATCAAAGCTAATTAAGAAAATTAACAATTTGGTATTTTACTGAAAATGCATGTAATTGGAATTACAACAGCATGTTATGTGCTTGGAGAAAATGGAAATAAAACACCAGTATGAGAATTCTGCACAGAAGATGAAAATTGGCTGTGAGGAAAGAGAAATGAAGTTTACTTTACTATCTTTCCTGTAAGGGGAGGGATGACAAGTGTGCTTCCTTGGCTTTGCTGCTTGTTTTCCTCTACTCTGTGGCACACCGTCAAATCTGAAATGGCCTTAGAATTCAACCAGTTCCTCCTTCAGGATGAACAAATGCAACATGTGAGGATTAATGTGATTAGAATCATCATCAGAATGATTTTTCCACAAGAAATGGTATAAAAAGTTGTTTCTTCTAGACTTTCAAATTAATCTCCTTTTGCAAACATACAGATACTACCAAGCAGAAGCTCACAGGTGTATGTCAGAGGTATGTAAATGTGTTTACTTTGTTACCAAGATGCACATTTTAATCCCTGTTCTCTCTAGCTGATTCCCTTCAAGTCAAGAAGGAAAATAATTCCTTTCATTACCATGAGGGACAAACTATGCTGGAAAATACCACTTTGCCTTCTCAGCCTCACACTTGAGAAGGGTCTTCCAGCATTTGGTGATGCTGAAGTGCTGCCACACTCCAGTGAGCAGTGTGTTTTGTCTTCAAAAGCACTAATTTAATTCCCAGCAGATGTTGGTGAAGCACAAAGGACAGTGAACCAGCAGCTGATGTGAACCTGCCTCCACGTTCTCCGTGCTGACTGCCTAGAATGTTCTCATGGCATTTCCAGCTTGAGTGTTCTATAAGTCTTTTTCTGCTCTATTGAGAAATAATAGTCCTACCTTTAAAAGGCTGGCCTTTGGCCTGGAAAGAAGGGTGGTGTACCACAATAATTACGGACATTTTTTCCAGGAGGGTTGGTTTGCCTGTGTGTTTTCATGCCTTGGTGCAGAGGGCCAATGTGACAAACAGCATTTTTTGTTCCAAAGTAAGATGGCTACCCTGTAGTAAAGTCAGTCTAAAGAAGATTTTTGTCATTGAACTGGAAAAGAAAAAGATAGGCTTGTCACTTTCCCTCATTTTTTTGTAGAGGAGGAGCATGTTAAAGATTTCAACAGTGATATTCTTAGACAACTTCAATTTCACATGAAAGCATGTTTCTGCCTCCTCTGCCTCTCCTGTACTATATTGATAGGTCTTTGGTTGTGCCTACTGTTGTGAAGAAAATTAGCTCTTTCTCATTTCCACTTCAAAACACTGCCTGGCAGGACCATCCTCTTCCCTACCTCAAATGCATTTAGTTTAGAAAGTGCCTTAGAGGAAGATTCTGGTAAAAGTATGAATACAGTACATGATTTCAGGAAGGAATAAAGCCATACCTGCATATGCTTGTAGATATTAATGCACACACACAAATGTATATAAATATTTTGCATAAGTGCAAAAATACTTGCAAATATGTGTGTGTGTATTTCTACATACACAAACACATGTATTAATATACAACTAAACATACAAACCTCAATGCAATGTACAGACACCCAATCTAATTTTCAATTAACTTGCAATCAGAAGCTTGAGTACTTTGTGTGCTCACACCCACATGAATACTTGTCCTTTTCAGCCAAATCCACAAAGATTTTATAGATATGACTGTAAGAGTAATAGAATTAAAATTAAGCAATTAGTAGTATCATCATCAAATTGAAGGATGGGAGGATAAGAATGCTGCATGTGCTTTGAAAACTGCTTTTCCTTTGCCACTGAGGACATGTCTGCTCTTTACCCAAATGCCAATGATTTGAGGAGGTGTGAAAAACTGTGCACAAGGTACTCCTGTGTGTTGAAGTGAATATTTCTTACGTGGCAAGTCCCAGTGGTCAGATAACAAAGTGATTCCATGATTTATTAGCATTCAAACAAACTCTGCACAGATTCTCACACCCCTCGTATTGCCTTTCAAATTCTACACAGAACGGCACATGGTTTTCTGCATACAGATAGATTCATGTGCAAATCTTGCAAACTGTACGCCTGTTCAAAATATAGATCTGATTTTTACATGCCTAACTCTTAAATTTACAAATGGGAAAAAGAGTAGCCAAATAAGAAATATGAGGGAAAACAAAGTTCTATGGAAATCTATTTCTTGAAATTACTTTTTACATGCCACTTGAGCATATATCTCTGAAAAGGAAAACATGGATTAATTTAATTATTAATTTTCCTAATAAAATCGAAGAGCAGCACTATTTGAAATCTTGAATTCGGCTGAAATGTCAGATTCCATGAACATATAAATCTATAAGATTCTTTGTGAACAATAACCATTAACAACTAATCTATCACATTCCTGCTTTCCAATAGAAAAGCTGGACTGGAATTAGTCAGGACTTCTAACTTGCTTTCCATGCATGTTCTGCTTTTAAAGGTAGCAAGCATAACTTTTAGATCTTAGAACTCTGATTAGATTTTCAGCACACTCTCTCCATTTCAGATGAAATAAAAAAGTCTCAGTTATTCTGACAGTGAAATCTCTACAATTTCCTTCTGAACTGTTCCTTTCAAGCAATGAAACCACACAATTGTCTACCAGGCTTCAAAATTTTCCACTCTTTTTCTGTTAATGTCTGCATGGAGAAGAATCCCAGTACAGAGTGGACTTCTAATTAATTTCTGGTTTTCCAGTGCTTAACTGGATAATCACAGTTTGAATAATCCAAGTGTTTTAATTTGTGACTAATTACTATGTACAGTTGTAAAGACTGTGGATAAATAAGCAGTAAGCCAGGCAAGATGACTTGCTGAAAGCATTCTGAATTGTCTTGAGGGAAACTTCTCATTGCTGTGCTTTACCTGTTTGACTAATAGTGTCTGGCAGTGCTGCATTGTATGTTCTCATTTTTGGAAGTCTAAGTGTTTCGATGGGGAACAAGTTGGATAATTGTACTGCAAAAGCACTGGATTTGAAAGGTGAGGGGTGGGAAGTGTGGTGTGTTTGCTGTCACATATATGCTCAGTGTGTCTCTCAGGCATGGAACTCACTTTCTAGCTCAGTCAATTAAATTGCACTAATCTTTGTCTTTTACACCACTCTGTTACTATTTAGTTTTAAATGGTTTCATAAACCTCCTTAAATCTTTAGGAGGGACAGAGGCTTTTTTCCAGCTGGGCACACTCTTCAGTCACACAGCTTTGTGAGCTCTTTGACAGGAACAGCACAGATCTGTTCCAGAAGAGATGGTATATGACAATTATCATATGGGCCAGAGTGGAATTTAAGGTTTGTTTTTATCACTGTACATCCTGTAGAGGAGATTTTCGTAGGTGAAACTCTATTACTGCCTGCACATTGGCAAAAGAACTTGTGTTCAGCAAACAGAGGTAAATACAAACACCAAAGCTGGCACATGTAAAAGGTTATGGATGTGCCTCAAAAGGCACTTGATAATGCAGATGAATAAATATTGTATATTGTTGCTAACCTCTTTCATGCAAGCCACCAAGCAAAGTGAAAATGACAATATAAACACGTTTCTCAGTATGATCAGCATGATGAGAAGTCTCTTTTGTTTAGATCGTTTTATTTCTATTTTCTTTTGACTTTCATAAAGGCCACTCATCTGTGAATTGAGTAAATCATTTCTACAGGTATTTATTGATTTAGGTGGAGACATAGTTATCAGAAACCTCCAGGCCAAAGAAATGAAAAGCCCCAGCTGAGAAGATATTGTGTGAATATTTCCCAGGGCTAATTTAACCCTGTGGAGCAGCAGCCCTGTCACACCTGCAAGAGCAGATAATCAGAGGGCACTGAGAACACGCTGAACCAGCCCAAGGCCACCAGCCCACACCAGCATCACCCACGGGCTGTGATCAGCCAGGAGCAGCCGGGCAGCAGCTGGTCCTTGCAGATGAAGGCCTCAGGAACACACATTTCTCCCTCAGAAAGCAAAGAGCACCCCGAGACATGTTCTGGGATGTTCCAAGCCCTGAGCTAGGTGCTGTGGGGACAGCAGAACCACCTCTGGCTCTGAGCATGCTGTGGGCATTGCCCCACAGGTTGGCTGGGCAGTGAATGCAGAGTCAATAGGTGACTGTGTTGTGTGGGTAATTGCTATTAATTATAACAGCTTGGTTCCATTAGTGCCAACAGCTGCATCTCCTCCCAGCTTGAGCCCCTATCTAGGAATAATCATTTACAGCATGTTTACTCCTGACCACTTCATGAACGGACTTCAGAATTTCAGAAGGCTGCTCATAGTTTAGGGCACATAACTGATTAAAAAAAATTAATGCAAGAACGTAAAGAACAGCAGGTCTTTCACCCACTTAGGCCTTTGCATATGGACAGGGGAAAGGGAACTTGCTTTTGCATTCTCTGACATATGTGGAATTCCTGAAATTTAAACCAATTTGAAGGGAAAATTATGTAATTTAGATTTTTGAGAAAATGGAAGCTACCTATGTAAGACCTTCTTGGGCTAGTAATAGAAGTTTGTGTGCTGGAAACCTTCTTTGAAATAAACCTAAAACAAGTTAGCTGGCAGGTAGGTTTGTGCTGCAAGGGATTCTGACAGCCTGTCAAAGTTCCACTTTTCTCACATTCAATCAACCTCTCTCTTCTAAAGAAAGCAGAAAATATGTCAAAATGACAGCTGCCTAAGCATAGCAGGAGCAGCAGCCAGCTAACTGCTAGGCCTATTACCTTAGGAAAAAATCAGGGAAAACTTGTGTAAATGCCACACAGTGAATAGGGTTATAATTTGTCTGGTCAAGTAATGACTCAATTAAAGGCTAATTAACCCTTCAGCTACAGTTACTAATGTCTCCACAACTATTTTTTTTTTTTTTTATTATTTTGAGGTTTTGGCTCATATAGCAGCAACAAACTGATTTACAATGGGATTACTTTTGATGCTTCTAATGACTTTCCAAAATTAATTTGCCACAACATTGAGTAGAATTAATTTGAAAGCAAATCCAGCAGAGACAATAATATAATTATATGGGATTTTAAACTGCTATATTATATTGGGTCAATATAATCTTGATGATCTTAAAAGCTGGAGTAAGAAGTAACAGTGTTTGTTTGTCTGAGGCTTCAGTTACTGCTAATGCTTCTGCTCAGCAGAATTTTGTATGTGCAGAGGGCTCCATGCCCTCACCCAACCTGCTCAGATTACTGTAGGAGATCCAGTTCAGATCCCTGTCCCATTTCCTTCCGTTTAGTCCTGATTTTGCCAGCAGTACATTCCTTTGGCAATGGCAGGAAACTGGTCTTAGACTGGAATGCTTAAATTCATGTTCTGCAAGCATTTCTCTAATAACTCTGTCTTTATACTTCAGCTAAACCTGCCTGCAATCTCAGGACAAAGAAAGGCAATGCTCTGACTGCATGGCTCAATTTCAAAAGTCTTCTGCAAACAACAGAGCTCCTCAAGCTTCTCACAGAAAGGTCACAAAAGCCTTTCTCTGGGAAAGTCTTAAGCAACATAAATATACAGGAGGCTCCTGACTGTCAGGATGTGTGTGGTGTGCACACAAAGTGTGAGACAAGGACCAGGCATCTGAACGTGGAGCTCCCCAAGATAGAGCTGCAGGGTGGATTTGTTCTAACACCTTTAGCTACAGACTTTACCCTTGAGATCTTGTACTTAAAAGTTTGAAAAAGAAATGGCATTAGGTTTTTTTTTTATGAGTGTGGGAAGCTTTAGATAGACAAGATACAAACACTGTAAAATAACACATCTGAAAAGCAGCAAAATGGTACTGAGAATTATTTGTTAGAACTGGAAACAATACATCCCATCTTCCCATTGTGGGAAAATATGAGTGATATATGTTATTTCCAACCCTCTCTTTAGTAGCTTTTAGTGCTTCTAATTGCACATCTTCTAATGCAAAGTAAAAGCAGGCTCAGTCCTACCGCGGAAATCATCTCACACAAAATCCAACCACTCCAATTTATATGGCTTAATCTTTACTCAGAAGATCCTGCTTAAGTTTCGAAGTGCAAAGTGAAGTAAATCTCCTTTTAAAGGCTGTAGTCATTCACTTGCTCTCTATGGCTGAGAAACAGCCTTCAGTGTGGGATGAGAATGTCTCCTCTGTTACACTGAGCTCTTCACTAAGGCTCCAAGAGCAAATTCCCTCTAAGTAATTTCTGAAGGAGAGGTTTACAGCTGTGAGGCATGTTTGCTTGTGTTACATGAGCACCCTAATTATTACTCCACAAAGAGCATTACATTCTCATACCCAGCCTTTGAGAAATATTACAATGATGCTCTGGTGATCAAAATGGGAGCAAGCAACAAGCCCAAGAAAATCAACTTCAACAATCCCAAGAAAATCAACTTGAACAAGCTGTTCTTCCTGTAGCCAACTGTGCAGCCTTAGTCACAGCCTTGACTTTCACACACCTCATTTAGAGAGAACAAAAAGCTGGTTTCCCTGTATATTACTGTAAACAGCCCTCACAGAACCCTTAAACCCGCTTTCTTTAAAACTTCCATCTGCCTTCTAATTTGCCTTTGCTTGGGAAAGCAGCAAAATCTTTGAACTGGTATGACACATCCTTCATTCTGTCTCATTTTTATCGTTAAGGATACTTGACAAGCTTAAATTTCAACATCAAAATAATAGTTAGCAAAGAAGTGGCAAGCTGAAGGACTACACTTCTGTTCTTTGGTTTTAGAAAGCTTCCTTTTCAAGTTGTTTGGTGGCAGTGAAAAAAAAAACCAAAACACCCAACCAAAACAAAATCCCAGACCAAAGAACCCTCATAATTAAGGCCTCTGCAGAGTCATGGCAGCCCTGGAGGATTTACCTGCAAGAGTTCAGCTCTGCTCATTAATTCCAATTCTCAGGCTGTTAAATACAGCTAAGCTCAGAGCAGGATTACAAATTTAGACAGGAGGAGAAAACCAGGTCCCTGTTCTTTACAAGTGCTCATATTTTTATTTATTTTTAACACGCTTCCCTGTATAGACAATATCTCCTGAGCTATTTCAATCTCTCTGACTCAATCCATGTGTCAATCATGAGCCAAGCATTTCACACACGAAAGTACCCACCTGACATTAATTCCTGATGTGGTGAAAACACACTGAGGGGATTTTGTAAATAGTTATTTACCAGAGTCTGCAATTAACAGATCTCCTATTAAAACGTGATCATTTGCATTCTTTTCAATATTGACTATCTAGGTAGTGGTTCACTGACCTGGCTGGAGACTGAAGATGCCAATATACAAAGATACAGCAGACCAGTGACCAAACAGTGATTACAGCCTGGTGAAGCCCCTACCCTGAATGAGGTACTGCAGTAACATGCCCGAGAGCCATTTACTGGGGCAGAGGAGGATGGGGAGAAAAAGAGAGCATTTCTCTGTAATCAGTAAGTATCAAAAGACAGGAGAGGATTTATTTAGGATGTATGAGATATGTGCATGCATCAGAAAATGAATTAGAACTCGCATGTGACAAGATCAGCCTCTAATTATGATATATGAAATTATTTCCTCATAGTCTGTGAGGTACTTGGAAATCAGGCTGCTGCTGTAGGCTCTTGATGACATTTGGTGCTCCTGGGTGAGAAAACCAAAATCAGAGGTATGACTCTTCCACTTTTCTTAAGGATATACCAATATATGGTTCTGAACACCCTAAAACATAGCCGTGCTCTGTGTCCCTCATTCTTAACTCCAAGTCTGCAGAGCTCTAGCTTGATGCACACAGCTTGATTATACAGCAGTCTGTCTCTCTAGATGTTGGGAGTGACATGCTCTCTGCCTAAGGGATTAACCAAAAGGGAAAGTTGATCTGAATATCCTGGGGAAGCAGAGTTCTATTGACTCCGTGCATCTCAGAATTGCTCATGCAGTAAAACAGGAATTTTATCCAGCGGGAAAATGAGATCAAGATCTCTCAAGGGACCATGGAAACTCCTGCACCTCATTTGAGCATAAATAACATGATAATCATCACATCCTCCTATAACTGCCTGTACCTTGATTGAAATCAGAAAAAAAAAAAGTAATTATAGATATATAGATCTACAGCTTACAATATATGGGCATTAATCAGATCCATTTCTCCAATACTTTCCAATGAGATGTTCTGATCCAGAACTAATTTTAAAAAGAAAAGAAAAATTCTGTTTTGGTTGCCATGTTAAAAATAGTGGCTGAAACATACACATTGTTTCTTTCACTGTTTTTAGGACTAATTTTAAGCAAAGAATGAGACATTATTTTAAAAACGTCATTGGAAAATTCTGAATAACTATCTCAAACCAAAACCATTTATTTCAAAATTAATGATACAGCATATCTACTAAAAGATGTTACTCTTCTCTGCCAAAATCTAAGTAACCCACGCTTTTAGTCCTACATGTTGTGACAGCAAATTAAATATTTCTCCAAATCTAAAATGCTTAACGAGTTCAATCTAAACATGCAAAATATTTACTAAACTTATATTCAATGTCTTCCATACAAATATACTCAAATATTTCAATATATTTGTCTTGAAATGGGATCTAATTTAGTGGTTTTCTAAATCCGCAAATGTATTTTTCAGAAAGGAAGATGCAAAGTTAGCACAGAGAATTGTTATCTCTTCCAGGTTTCTTTCCTAGAAAAGAAATATACTGTATTTCCAGGTGAAAATGAAGTCTTTCACAAGCAAAATAAATTAATTTTAACTGACTTATTTCAACAGTATTTTCAACAATGATCAGCAGAGCTCAATAATCTGTGTTATATATTGTGCACTGTAACTACAGACCTGCTGTCAGTGGGATGTTTAGAAACCTCACACCAAGAAACTTTCAAAGTGTTCGTTCACCACTGAATTTAATTTACACCTCAACTAAGGGACAAAAATATATTAATATACTTATTTGGTAAATAGATTTAAAAAATACTACATTCTGTATGGAGCAGCAGATTAAATAACTCCTATGACTTATTAAGAAAAAAAAAATCTTCTCTTGCCTGTTTCTGTGATACACATCAGAGATTTGATGGGATGGTGCCAAGATTTCCTCGGGTATGTGGCTGTCAGTTTACCAGCTACTGCTCAAGATAATATGTTTTGGTTCATAAGATGATTGGATCTGAGCTTTAATTTGAAAACCTTCATGTTCATGTGTTGCTATACTTCTTTTCTATGAATTAGTGCAACTTTAATTTTATCAGTATGATAGTTGGGGATCCATGAGAAAACTCTTCTAAGACCAACAGAAAACCAATTCTATTTGAGAGAGGGAAAAAAAAATCTATTAACAGACATGTAGTGCTTTCACGGAATTGATTCTTTTATAGAGCGCTGGCACTTTTGGATGACCTGGCAGCAACAAAATCAAGGTGGTCTGTGCTATTTGACAGTTAGACAATCATTTATTCACACAAGTCTGGTAAGCTCTTTTCGAACTCCTGCAGGAACGAGAACACAATTAAGAGTGAAGAGTAAGTTGTCCCTGATGTTATTAAAGTCAGAATAAAAGCAGGCTGCCCTCTCCTGTAATCTCAAGTTTTCAAAATATGACTCAGAGCCCTCTGTTTCCAAGAGCCCCCATTGTGCAGTGTCCCATAACTCCATTGCCTCTCCACCCTCCTGAAGGGCTGGATTCTCACCCCTCCAGCTGAGTGCTTAAGGCATCCCTGCAAGCATGTAGCACTGCAATAAAAAGAAGGAGAAAAACAAAGAGGTGTCTTTGTTTTTCACAGTGAACTGTGTTCAGTGAAGGGGTGGGAAACCTTCAGACTAGTTTGTTTAAAAAGGTAGAGACTGCAGAAGTCAGAGACCTTTCATCCCTTCTCTTCACTCCTGCCTTCTGCCCCTGTGAAATGCAACACTCACCCCCATGGAGAGGCCATAAACAGTGAGTGCTCACCTGTGCAGATGGGTGACATTTGAAAACCTTGTTCTTGTTACCTTGATTTCATATTTTGTCATGGTTGCAATCATTGCAGAGTTTATTTAGAATGCAAGCTCTGCACTGACTTCAGCTTTGTGCTGAGCACTCGCTGTTCGAGTGGGCCGTGTGACACTGTTACTGCTGCAATATTAGCACATGAAAATGGCTTTTTGGCAAACAAGTAAATCAGAGCCAAAGCATGCTATGCACAGACTGTAATTATGGCTGTATACTTTTTCATCGTGGAGGGGAAAAATTTAGAACAGTATTTACTGTTGTAATTAAACTGATTCCCCCAAGAACTACAATGAACTTTAAGAGGTGATAAATAAACGCAGCAGCAAGCTGTTCCTTTGAGATTTACACTCTGATGATAAGATCTCATGAGTTCCTGGAGAGAGAAGAAGAAGGTAGGTTCATAATTTATCTTCTTCAGACCTGGTCAAAAACCTATTAGAGTCATTAGAAGTCTTTAAATTGATTTTGCCCAAAGTTCATTCTAAAGTAATTTTAGTCTTGAAATACAGGTTTTAATTTTCTAATGCTAAAATTAAAACAGAAATTGCTTATCATTTCCCTTTGAAATAAAAGGTTTAATATTTACTTTAGATAAAAATGATTGCTATATTTTTCACCCACATTTTCTGTAGAGAAACAAAAATATTTCCTGACCAACAGCAAAGATACTTTTTATAGATCTGCACAACCAGCAGCAAGGAATATTTAAGAGAATTTGAAGTGTATATAACTGGACACAAATAATTTTTTTTCAAAAAAACTTCATATTTAAACAAGAGGGCAAGAGTTCTCCTTTCTGAAAGCTTATTTAAAGGTCTGTTTCTCTCTTCAAGCACAGAGATGTTATAGTTTTCTCCAAGTAACAGAGAAATGAAACATTCATCAGTGCCTTATAAGCCTGGCAGTACTGCATGTGAGCTTTGGGCTCTTGAAAAGGAGAGGACAGGAGTGCTGGGCTGGCTCAGGGCTGGGAGCTCACCCTTTCATTCCTGCACCTGTAATGACAATGTTTATTTCACCTGCTGCCCATTTGGGGAAACATTCCAGAACAGGAAAAATAATCTGTCAGCTATATGGTTGAAACAGATGCAAATATGCTGCAAGGTGGCTGCCTACAGGAGGGTGAGAAATAATTTATATCATATTATTAATTTGATTTGGCTGCCAAGGTTGTGCTTCCTCCTTCTTTATTCAACTTCTGCATTCAGTATGATTTTTTAAAAATGAATTTTCTTTACAGCTTTCTCCAGCACATTTAATCCAGCAGCCATACTTCCAATTGCACGGAGTAAGGAGTGTCTAGCCCCTCGAGAAGAGAGACAACATGAAAAGGGGACTCTGGTTTTGGGAACTGCTCCTTTCTCTTTTGCCCAACAGCTCTGCCAAAACCGTGTCAGTTTATAGCATTATCCCAGGGCAGTGGGATCCCTGCTCAACTCTTCATCAAATAAAGAGGTGAAGGAGATGCCCAGTATGGCTTCTGGCGTGGTATTTCCTGGATCTGTTACGTGCAGGTGGAGTTTATTTAAACGACTTTCCCAATGACTTGTGGCTCTTCCTGCAGCACTGGTGGCCACTTGCATCAGTTCATAGAGACAAGGAAAACTCACCATAGATCAACAGTGATATTTGTACAGAACACTGTTACTATGGGAAGAATTAAAGCTGACTTGGCAGAGGGAAGAGTAGATGAGGGTGAGTGCATGAAGCCTGGAATTTCATATTTTCTTGCTCAGATCTCTTCCACAGAGATAAGGAGCATATTGGATAAAAGCACTCTCAGAAATAGGCTTTACTGCTATATATTCACTAAATGGGAATACCAGAAAGGAAGTACTTGTTCTTTATTTCAGGTAATTTCTGAACTCAGGTACTGATTTTTGAGTGTCTACTTTTTTTTTTTTTTTGCAAGCAAAGGTATGTCAGTCATCTGATATTATTGGTGAATCAATGATATCGTTTTTCAAGCTGATCCCCAGAGTACAACAAAAATGGGGTACCATGAAGTCAAAGTTTTTTAAGAAACTAAATATTTGATGGAATAAGACACATAAACCCCCATGTAATTAGTCTTTATAAACTAGACAGTTACTTTTAGTCCAGTGACAAGAAGTTACTCCTCCATTCAATCCCCCTGGAATGAACAGTTGGACAAGACAGTCATTAATAAGGGAGTAACACACCAGCTTTTTAAAGACACAATGTGAACAGAATCCCACCTGACAAACTTATGGACTAAATTTTTCAGATGAAAGGACAGTTCCTGTGATCAAAGTTTGAATTTCTAATGAACAGACTTGCATTTTTTACTATACCAATAATAACAGAGGATTAATTAAACAACTTTTCCAGTCCTACCTAAATCATTATTTTCTTTCTAATCACAATGCAGCAATTTTAATAGAGCAGAAACAAGAATATGAACGATTTGGTCTTAAGTATATTAGCTTTGTTCATTCTGAAGCAACTCATACTTCCCCAAGGGATGTACACTGTCATTTTATTTAGTTTTTCTACCTATTTGTGCTTTAAAAGAAAAAGAACATCTTTGTCAAGACCTCTAGCAACAACCTCAAGGCATCTCATTGCTAGATGTATTCTGATCACAAAGTTTTCTTCTATCTTGGTGGTGAATATAATAAGTAAAATATACCCCTTGCTGTGTAAATTACAGCTACTGGAACAAAACCAAAAAACTGATAGGACACAAAACACATTGAAAGCAGCTGCCTGGTGTACATCACACAAAATCTTAAAATGAAGAAAGAAAACCTCAAAACCAGTTTGGACACATCTCGCTGTCTCTTGTAAAAGTTCTTGCTATTGACTCGAGTTGCTCTTATGTAGGAAAGTTTTGTTTGTGGGAACTCAAAATCTTATGAGCAGAGTAATTTTTTCATTACAAAGTCAAAAAAGTCAACATCCCTTCTCACTAGCCCTTTTTGATGAGAGTATCTGGTTCTAATTCTGAGAACACTGAATGAATAACTTAGGATCTCTTCTAAACAGTAGAGATGTTAAAAAAATAATCCAGAACAGAATTTGGACTCCATCTGATATTAACCCATGGAAAAAGAAAATCCCCCCTCAGGATTGTTTTATGATGTTTTGTAATCTATAATGATAAAAAGGATGGATCACATCAGAGTGGCTGATCATCTGGAGGTGTGAGGCCACAAAAAACCCCCCAACTTTTCCTCCTTGAATCCATGCATTGGCATTTAATACAAAGAAATAGAGAGCATAAAAATTAAGGAAGGATTAGTATGCAAGTGGTGAGTATGGTAGCCTACCAGTTTTCATCTAAGCAAATGCCAGAAGAAGGAACATTGATCAACACAGGTTAAAAGAACCCAAAGAGTTTGCAAATCTGAGGCAACTCAGTGGCATGGATAACCAGACAGCTGGAGATAGTCTTTATTAAAACTGAGGGAAAGAGAGAAACCTGGGAGGAACAGAACCTGAGGCCTGGAGTCTGCAGGAGTGTCTGAGGGGACCCACCCTGGCAGCAGTCACTGAACGAGGGGAGATGTGCACAACAACTGCTCACAGCGGAGCTTTGGCTCCCAGAAGTTTGTCGTTTAACCAACAGAATAATTTATCTTTCTATTTAGATGGGTATAACGTATACTACTTGTTATTTTTGAACATTGAAGATGAAAACCCTCTCAAATAAGCAAGCAATGTTTAAAAGACCACAGCATGCTTGGAGCTTTAGGAAGGTTATCAATGTTTTTCATAGCCTTAAAAATGAAGCACAGAGGATAATTAATAGAGACACTGAACTTGTAATAGTTAAGAATAGAAAATAGGTCTCCTGACTGCATAAGAACTATTACTGCTTTCCAACAAAGACAAACTGTTAAAGTACACCTCGTATCTTTTGTTTACTTTGACTGTTTCTCAAAACAGCCTCATTTTCAAGATTCATTTCTGCAATTGCTTTCAGCATACTCATTTTCTGTACACAGGAAGCAACACCTCTGTCTCTTTTTGCCCTGTACAATGAATAAAGGCTCTTCAGTCTTTCTCACCTCAGTCCCCTTGGCTCAAGGTGGTTATGTGCTGTGTAAAGAAAACAGAGAAACTTTGTAAAAGGGTATGTCCAATGGATGAGGGCCATTTTCTTTGGGGTTTTATCCTGTCATATTCTTTTCACAGCTCTTTACTAATAATGCAGTTCATGTTACATTCATCAGTATGCCCCATGCACTATTATAAAGTACTTATGCTGACATTAATAATGTACATACTGATAATGCTTTCGATTCCAAAGTGCCCTAAAGCACTTGACTAAATACAGCCCCAATCTGTAAGGGAATCCAACTCCCATATACAGCCCTCTCCAAGCAGAGGGTGACAACACCATTTGCAAGGTCAGTTAACATACAAAGGATATTAAGAGTGCAAATGCACGTGGGATGCACCACAGGGTCTAACCAGCATGTAGCAGAGCCAATTTCTGAGGCTGCAGACTGCAAACTGACATGAGAGTCCAGCTTGAGTGAACTGAGGGGAGGCAGCTTTGGCCCAGCAGAGAAGGCCAGTGTGAATTCTGCCTCACGGGAGCACTGCCTGTAAGGAACAACTGGAACAGAGCTTGAAGAACTAAGCATTTGTAAAGAGATAAAATAAGCAGATACATACATAGCATGGAATTGTTAAAATTCCCATTGTCTTGGCTGATCACTTCATATCCCTACTGAATTGATCTGCCTACTCATCATGTTTATATGAACAGAAAACTATCAAGTTGACAAATATTATCCTGTGGGAGTTTTTTTGGTGTTTTTTGGGTTTTTTTGTGTGTGTCAATACATATTTTTTCATATCCATAAGCTTTTTCTCTTGTATGTGCTATGACCTGAAATAATATCACTACAAGAAGAGCCAGAGCTTATATCTGAACCAATCAACACCTCATGGATCTTACAAATAATTCATTTATGACATTTTCCTCCTAAAATCTAAAATGTAACTGCGCAAAGATTTCACATAAATAAGAACTGTAAGTACATGTAGCAAATATAAAGAATGGCTGTCCTTATAGGGATGCCCAATAAAATTGATAGTTTTGATATTGGATGGTCAGTTGTTATTTAATCATTTAATTGACTTAATGTAAAAGTATGAAGTGATGACTGAGACAAATCTCCACTGTGTGAGGGGGAAAATGAGTCAGTGGAAGTGGCAAAACTGACAGGCTGCCTTCAGAGGTTAATGACAATGGGGAGGGTTTTGTCACATTAAAATTTGGGACACAAACTTTGCAGAACGGTGTAATGAGGGAAATCTGATTCTGAATTTCTTTATTCCAAAGCAAGAAGTGCCTTATGGAAACAACTTCACATTTCCATAGGTTGGTCATTCAAGTGGACAAAATAGGCACAAATCAATTATTTATGGTAGAAGTTTCATCTTCCAAAGAGAGGATTTGTATCACTGTATCTTTGTTTTGTTTAAACAGGAGAGTGGAAAAGATTCACCATATTTTCTGAGAGTTTATTGGAAGACAGAAAAATGACAAACTGTGAAAAGGGCATATTTTTTCATTAATAATGAAGCTGGAGTCCATAATCCAGAGTTCTGAGCCTTTAATTTACAATTTAACTGGCAGCTCAAACATCCGGATAAGACAGCAACTGAAATAACATTTTATCTAAAGGCTTATCTCTTCCATCAGAAAGGGTATGAGGAATTAATTCTAAGTTTATCCTATGAGATCACAGAGGGCAAAGCTAGAGAGATATGCTGGATTAATCCTCCAATATCTTAAAAGCAAAACACATTGGAGAGGCCAATAGACAAAGGGAAAACCCCCAAGCAAATACTAAATCTGACAAAGGTTACTTGCATTTTTAATATGTCTTGAAGTGATTTTTATTCAAATCACCCAAATTATTTTAGTTTTTCATTGCAAGTAGATGTATAAATTAATAAATGGCTCAAATAAAATATTTCTTTTCCTGATCTATAGTTAAAAATTTAGCATGAGCTCTTAACATCTCTCAACTTGTGTGTGAGAACAAAAGATGTAAATCAGGTCCCCTGTCACGGCAGTACCCAAGCAAAGCCTCGTTCATCACCATCTGGGTGGATTGCGCCTTCTCTGAGTGAGGGTCTCTGCTGAGACCACTTCCAAACTAAATTATTTTGTGATTCTAGTGGCTTACTCTATTTCTCAGCTTAAGCAACAATGTATTTATTGTTCTTTTATTTCTTATCAAAATTAAATGAAGTCTATATATCCTTCAGTCCAAACTGGACTGAAGTTCATACAGGAAGGGTAAGGACTTTCTGTTTAATGCTCTATCCATGGAATGCTACAGTCAACAGAACAAATCGAAGCTGAGCTGCCATTTAACCCTTACCCAGAACAAATTCCAAAATCAAAGATGGATTCTGTTACAGAGTCAAGACCAGTATGATTTTTGTGTTTAGACAACAGTTTTTCACATGTGCCTTGTTTGAAAGACATTCATGCAGTATGGATTTATCCATATGTATTTCACCAGTAATTAGTTATTGTGAAATTTTGTCCTTCTGTTCATGTTACAGAAACAAATATCTACTCCCCTGCAAACCTGATGGTGGAAAAAAAGCTCTTCAAGGTCTAAGAACCACCAGTTCTCCACTGCTGAATCCCAGCAATTCTTACAACTGTTTTCCCAGACCAGTGGTCTCATATACTCTTTTGATAGACTTTATTTAAAAGCTGATAGAAAGAAACAAAGCCTGTTTTGGAAACGGAGAAGCTAACGTTTACTGGGAAAAGAAATATTGTTAAACTCTCACATTTCTGCTTGTGGAAATTCTCTGATCACCAACATAAAATATGTTTCAATGGGCAATTTCAGACTCTGAAAGCAGCTGAACCATGTTAACACTGAATGCATGAAAAATCCAGAAAGATTAATTCAGCTTGTTTCTCAGTTGAGCAAATTAGCCCAAACTTCAGTCATTGATAATCCAGTGAAGCAAGGTTTTGCACAGAAGCTGCCTTGTTTATTTGGCAGTGAGAAGAGCAGACAGTCCTAGCAACACAACTGTTTAAGATGCAGCATCTTGAGATTTTTGAAAGATCAGGTAAAGTTGATCACACACTTTTGAGTCATTTGATTAAATTTCTTGATTCTTGTATTAGAGGCTTAACACTACCATAAATAGAAAAGAAATGCTGGTGAAAACATGGTGTTCTTCGTCAAATAGACAACCCTGCTTTTTGCACAGTTAATATGTTTTACTTTTCAGAACCTGTTGATATTTTGACTTTTTGTCAATAGCAAAAATTTAATCAAGACTGGAAATTCAAAAGACATTATGGCTTTTTTTTTTCCTCCCCAAACAGCTTTTCTGTATTAATCACATAAAATGGAAAGACTGAGCAGTACAGCCATTTTCACACTATATCCATTCAACCCTGATTAATGCAGGTGTTTTGGAAGCTGATAAACTGAGAAGATTCACAGCATTCACTGGTTCTCACTCTTCTCCTTTTAGCCCTGGAAGTGTCTGTGAGCACACACCTAGTATGTGAAATAGAAAACATAGAAAATTGGCTACTTAAGCCAAAAGGTTAATTCTAGCACTTAATTTTATGGCATTACTTGTCTACTGATGAAAAAACACTTCACAAGAACTACTTGTATACCATAACATTGGGGCAGGTTATTCTGGACCACACACATATAACACCTCAGAGTTAGACTTAAAATGAGCATTCAGGCAGGAACAAATATGTTTATTTTATCTGTAGTACAGCTTGCCCCAGCATTGTAGTCTGTCCTGCTTTGAGATAAATAGCAAGGAACATCTTTCTTGGTTAGACCAAATATGAGGATTTGGGATATATCTTGTTCCTGGAACACAGGTAATTACAAAGACTTATTTTAAATTTATGGTACTTTTTGCATATTTAACACCTTGATTTCCCAATGAAGCAGTGTGATGTTTAAGTGCTCAGTGTGTCAGTAACACAGGACAAAATCCATACCATGCATGTAGTTCGTCCACATTATGTAACAACTTAGAATGTGAAAGGATTATAGGATTATTTCAAAACCACACAAAGATCCAAACACTGCACTACGGCAGAGTCAATGCTTACACACAAATAGCTGGGCTTAAAGGCACCCCAGAAGAGAGACACAATTAAAACTCTGCAAGGGACTGAAAACTCCAGCTAAGCCTGACAACAGACACAGCCCCACTCACAGCAGGTAGCAACAACCGCTCCCTCCAATACCAGCCCCACCACGGCGGAAATATAGGGAAAAATGATGGCATAGCACTGGCCCTGCATGATTTAGGAAGTCTGGTGACAACATACACCACACACCCGTGTGTCACCCACTGCCTGCAGGTGACCACAGCCACTGTGTGGTCAGGTGCTACAAGCACGAGCACCTTGTCAGGGGACTGCAGTAGGTGGAGTCACCTGAGTGCGGGTGACTATGGGGACCTTACCTCTACACTAGATCTTCACATCAAGAAACTTGATCTTGACACCATCTGCACTTTTTTTCCCACATACCACTCGCAGCAAAAAAAAATCTTCAATTAATGTAAAGGTGTAGTAGTTCCAAGTAACTAATGACAATGTCTCATAACGATGAAAATTTACCTTTTCTTAGGCTGAAGGATGTACACATGGCTGTTAATGTATTTTCTCAATCTGACTCATTTTTTACATTTCTTGATTTATTTTTCTTTAGTGTGATAGTATTGGCATTGGTTTGTTTTTAAATTAAAACCAAGCTACCAGTACTTTTCTTCCTCCAAAAAAGGCAGAGCCCCACTAAGAGAGGGCCACTCTGAGGACAACATGCACTGCTGGCTGGACAGTCTGCACATGGGCAGTTTGAACAGCCACAGTCCTTGACGCTTCTTCCCCTCCTGTAGGCTATGGACACGAAAAAGTCATTCTGTGTTTCAAGCAGGGAGCAGATAACGCAGGATGATTAAACTGTTGCAGGAGCTATGTGGTGATTCTACATGTCCGAAACGTACTGCAGGTGCAGCAGACAAGAAATGTGAAAATGTTGGTGCTGTGTTATCACAACACCTACAGTACCAACCTCATGCCCTGCAATCTTCCTTCCTCGCACAGTGTTCACCCTGGAAGCCTCCACCTCTGCCCCGGCCCTTGCTGCAGGCAGCAGAGCTCAGCTGTGCTGTCTGAGCAGGCTCCACCACAGCGGGAGGAAAGGAGTGGGATTTGGGCTGCACTGCTCCTTTTCTGCCCCCAGCTGCTGCTCACAGAACCCCTTTTCCTCACAGAACGTGGCAGAAGAGCAGAGTCACTCTAGATGTATAGTGAGTGGAAGTCTGTGGTGTCTAGGAAAGGAACATAGGAAAGGCGCGGTTTTTTCCAGTAGCAGGGAAGATGAAAAAGTCTTCCACTGTCATTATGAACTGCAGCTTCTGTTGTTAAACCCATTAATCTTGATCTACAACAAGATCAAAGTGAAAGGACACCTGTCTTTGAGACCCCTGTTCTTGAGATGTACTAAGCCCTTGTCCAGGAAATTCTACAGTACCGCTGCACTTGGTGGGTAACAGCATTTTTTATTCAGTATCAGACTGTGGAATTAAAGGTGCTGCTTGTTACTCATAATAGAGAAGGGCAAATCCTAAAAAACAAAAAGAGGGCAGAACATGAACACAACCCAAATGAAAAAAAAAAAAAAAATTAATTCTGCTGGCCAAGACACAGATTTTTTTCTTCTTCTTTTTAAGAGGAAGCGTTGGAATATTGGTCCAAACTCCAAAGATGCCCATGTTGAGGTGTGACTACCATGGGCAAATGAGTCCAACCTTGCCTCGGGGGAGGCTGACAGCAAAATTCCTATTTGTCTTCAGTGGAACAAATTCATTACTGGTATAAGTTCATTAATATGCTGACTAAAGCTGGCTGAGCAAAAGAATGGGTATGGGGATTCAAAGGAGAAAGTAAGATGGATCAGATGGCTGGGTCAAAACAGATGTAAAATACTGTAACTTTAAAGTACCAAATTAGGTGCATACCTGCTCTCCTAGGATTGCACCCTCATTACTGAAAACAATATTTAAATCCGTAAGAGAGTAGAAAAGGCAGGATTATTCTGTGTGACGTGGAACTAATATTGTCTTTTGAGCTTTTCCCTTAAAAAAAAAATTAAGTTGACAGCTCCAGTGTCCCCTTTGCCAAAATTTATGGTACAATTTGCTGAATTATATAAAGCCCTAGCAAGAAATGACACATGTGGGATGACTTTTATTTGAAATTGTGTTTCTTATACCAAGGTTCATCAAGCTGTTTCATATTTATTCCTCTGATTAATGATATGTCAGAATTCTAATTCTAGCACCAATTTATTGCTTGTTGGCAATTGGAGAATGAAATAGCTATGTAGGCAACATGCAATATTGATTTTTATCCATCTTCTTTGAGCTCCAGTAAATGATTCCCAAATGTGCTTTGTTGTTGCAACCCAACTAAATATTACAGTCTTTTTCCTATCATCCAATAATGCTGTTTCTGATGTAGTATATTCCTTAAAGAGCAACAGTCTGGTATGATTTGATGTCAGGTAGGCTGAATTATGGATTTTCTATTTAAAAATTGTTACTATTCAGTTATCTCACTCCCAGAGACAGATCACATATTCCAAAGGTTATTGGATATTAGTATGTTTTTGTAAGCGTGCTGAATAAATTAATAATAAAGAATAAGTGTTCTTTCAACCATTTTAATATGAAATTTGGTGTATTTAAGGTTACTCCACGCAGAAGAGCAGAGATTGGAGATAATGCAAAATTTGCAAACTCACCTCATTTATTTTGGAGTTGGATCCATTGTAACACCCCTCTGATCAGCGATAACCAATCAAGGCAGCCCTAGAGAAATAAAACAATCTCCACAAAGGCAGCCTCAGCACCAGGCTTTGCACTCGTGTTGTCAGTGTTCCTTTATATAGATTCAGAGCATGAACTTTCTGCCAGACAAGAAGAAATGACTATTTGCATTTGAGATAAAATGATTTGAAAGAAGGCTTTCACATCCTTTTTAATATGAGGAAAGGAAGTTGATCATAATCTTGATTAGGGAAGGGATGAAAATTTTAATTGGGAACGATGCAGACATACTCGGAGGAGAGAGAGCAAGAGCAGATCTAGGTAAAAGGTGTGGTGCACACACACTGAAGGGTGGAAAGGTGCTGCTGTGGCAGGACTTGTTAGACACTGTGTGCAGGAAGAGAAGAAATTTGACTCTATTCCTGGCCAGTACTAAAATTCAACAGATAAAGATATGTGTTCAGCATTATGTCTAAGATTGGAGTAACCACATACTTTGTGTAATTCTAGATCTACTAAGATATGGAAAAAGTAATTTGAAAGGAAAAGAGAAAGATTTAGAATGTATCCACAGCCCATATTTTCTAAAGCTTGACTTTCAGTGCTCTTTAAGCAGGCAAATAATGCCTAGGGGGATTTTTTTAAAGCCTCTCTTTCTGGATTTATGTGTCTGTAAGATGTTCAAAATCCCAGTGCCTACCTGTCTTTGAAAATATGGTTCTTAGCTTCAAGATAATGCCAGATGTACCAACCTTCATAATTTTCCTCATCTGGATGCTCTGGTCCTTATGTGATACAACTTTTGTACATATTTTCTTTCTCAAAGCCATTTCAATTTTAGTTAAAAAATGCAATTGAGACCGTAGAGACAACTATCTCTTACTACACAAGGCTGGGCACACACTGTGGAATTGTACTTATAACACAGGCTCAACTTTTCAGGAAAGTAACCTGGGCTTCTTTCTGGCTGAGGGCATGATAAGCTTGAGCTTCAGCATGAAGGAAAATTCAGACAGTTGGTAATCAAAAGTGATTACATTTCAAGTCTGTGATGGTCAATGACCAGTGTGAGAAGCTGGCCTAAAACTCTTCCTCACTTCCCCATAGCAAGGCCATCCTCGTTTCCATCCTGCCCTAGGAATGCAGTTGGTTTTCATGGCTGCCCTTGTGCTTCCTCGAACACTTTGTCCTGTTTTCCATACTAAGATGTCTTCTATTCCATAGGTTCTTTCAACCCTCCATTTGTTATATATAGAGCACATAATAATCTCGTTGGTCTTCAGGGACCTCTCAGCCCTATTCCCTGTGAAAATTAAATGTTAGGAAAGGAGATACCTAGCTATCCACATTATAAAAGCATGATGACATAGCTTATTAGTCTTTAAAGAAGGCCTGTTAGACAGTCCAGTGTCTCAGGGTTGTGTCTAACACCCACTGAATTGAATGAAAACCTTCACATGAATATTCTTACATCTTCCTTAACTGACTTCTTGTAACTGTTTTAAATCCTAAAATTTAAAGCTTGGTTAATAAATTGTAGGAACTTAAAATTGGAACATTTTCAACAGCTTACTCCTTACTACAAATAAAAAAGCTGCAAGTTGAACATTTAAACAGCTTGTTCCTCTTCTTTTTGCCTAGCACTGTTTTATTTGCTTTTCTGGTCATATCTGCTCACCCTTGTCTCTATTCTCATGTCCTCCAGTTGAGTATATCTTTGGTTCTGTGACTTTTGGAACAAAAGTAGTGTGCCATGGAAAAAGGAAAATAAAGAAAACCAGCAGATTTCCTTTCTATCTTACTGTTATGTTGCACCATGTCATGCAACAAAAGAATGAAAATGAGACAGACAAGAAAATGACAATCCAGGTGGCAGAATTATTTTTTTCTCTTTACTTTTGAGAAGAAAACACAGCAGAAAGTCTTATTATTATAGGAAGGTTGAGTGATTTATTAAAAAAGCTTGTTATCAACACAAGACAGCCTGTTACTGGTGTGCTACATATTCCTCACAGTTGAAGTGTGAACAAAATTGGTAAGGCCAATTATAGCAAAAGTCTGATACATACAGACAGTAGAAACATCTCTTGATCAAAGACAAGTTGGCGGAAATATTTTGTGCCTTAGACATTCACTCATCAGAAGTGGCACCAAGAGATCACAAATGAAAGGCTGTAATGTGGAAATAGTATTTTTCATGCTGCTAATGCAGCATATCGGGCCTGTTCTTCTGTCGGGACAGGCAACGGCCCTGCCTTTAGTCTGAGGAGATGCCCTTCCTGACTGTGTTACAACAGCAGCAAATCCTGCCTTTTGAGCTCCTAGTGGTTGTACTTCTTTTGCTGGCTGAGAGGTATGCACTGAGATAAAACCCAGCTCACACCACTGACATTTCTCTGTGTGTGTGTGTGTGTCATTTTTTCAGTTTGGTATTTTGTTTATTTCAGGGCTGGTTTTTTTCCTAGCAGAAGAAGTCAAATCTCATTTGGCTTATCAGTCTATCAACAAGCACAGATGTTCCCTACAGCTTACTGAAAGCTCAACAGACCTTGAATTTAGCATCCACTCTGCAAGTGTAAGAAGTTGGCCTAGTGCCCTTCCTCAGTTCCTTGTAGGAAGGCCATCATCTTTCTCATCCCACTCCATTAATGCAGTTGGTTTTCACAGGCTGCTCGAGTTTTACATTTTCTAGGAAGGAATCTTGTCATTTCTTCATACTAAGAGGTCTTCTTTTAAATCTTTAAATCTTGTCTGAGCAACTGAATCTCCTGCTCCTGTATCTTGGACTCTCGTTTTGTCTTCACACCCTTTAATCTTGATTTTGCCTCCTGTCCGCCAATACTGACCAAATGTTCATCCCCTGACTGCAACCCTCTGGGGTCCATAAAATCAAGTATTCACAGAACCTCAAACTCTCTAGGAACATAGCCTCTAAAAATTCACAATCCTTAATACATTCAATCCTGCAGAGCAATTACTAACAATAGAAAGAGCTGTGGAGATTACCTGTCTCAAAATGAAGCAAATCCAGTGCAAAAGACTTAAAAGGAGGGAAAGAAAGGAAAGAAAGAAAAAGAAAGAAAGAAAGAAAGAAAGAAAGAAAGAAAGAAAGAAAGAAAGAAAGAAAGAAAGAAAGAAAGAAAGAAAGAAAGAAAGAAAGAAAGAAAGAAAGAAAGAAAGAAAGAAAGAAAAGAAAGAAAAAG
>VZTJ01005473.1:231467-249857 GCA_013397795.1 Orthonyx spaldingii
AAGAAAGAAAGAAAGAAAGAAAGAAAGAAAGAAAGAAAGAAAGAAAGAAAGAAAGAAAGAATGTTCTTCAGCATCTAGATCTAGCACCTGAAATTGCCCAAATGACAGGATATATAAAGGTTAGAACAGTGGAATTTCCCAAGAGCAGGGCCTGAATGAATTTTCAGGAAGACAAATGTTTTGTTTCTGCCTAAGCCATAAATTCCTGTTATTCTCGGTGAATCCACAATGTGGTCACCTGGTGGTTGATCTACTCTTTATTTCATTTATCTCATGATATAGAGAAAGGGGGGGAAACTGAAACCACAACAAAACCTGTATTAAATGAAGTATGTGAAAAAAAATACCAAGAGCAGAGGTCTTTTGGGAATAAAAGCAATCCAATCTTGAATATAGAAAACTATTTGCAATATTTCCCAAAATGAAGTAGGAACAAGGAATCACAGCCATAGCCTCATCTTTATTCATCTCCTACAATGCTATTTCATGGTTCTCCAGAAAAATAACCCAGGAACTACAGCTGTTGTAAAGCATAATTCTTCTGATATGTGTGGTACTCTCAGATAATGCACCCAAAGTCATCTTTACAATGCACTGGGAGATAGAACCTGATATGAAAAACCCAGCTTTTTTAAAAAAAGTCTGTCAAGACTATAGGCTAATGTCCTTAGTTCAACACTAAGGATACAGAAAATTTACAAAAATGGGGGGTTCAAGTCTAGTTTAAAATTAGCTTTACAAGTCACTTTTAAAGATGTGGCCAAAAATAAGTGTAATTGTGAATCCATAAGAGCTCAGAAACGACAAAAAAAAAAAAAAAAAAAAAAAAAAAAAAAAAAAAAAAAAAAAAAAGGATACCATAAACCATAAAAAACCCAACCTGTGGCTTTAAAATATCCCCCTATACTTCACTGATGTACTTCAAAAAAACCATAACTAAAAGGCATCAGAATGAGAGTAGACATAATTTAAAGCAAGAGTAAGAATCTTTAATTAAGCTCTCTTTAGAATCTCTTTAGAGTTTAAGCTGGTAGGGTTTAATTCTTTATTGAAAAACAGTAAGAGTGCTTACTCACCATATAGGATTTTTTCAAGTTCTTGCAGCCTTAAAAGAAATCTATTATAGATAAAAAGAAGCTCAAACAGCACATATTACATCTTGCTTTTGTTTATATATGGTGAAGAGCATTCAGAGTGGACCACATCTTAGACTTGCACTAATCCTTAAATAATTACTATTCATCTACTCAATGCTGCAAAAACCTCATGGAATGTGACTTTGTTCTGCTGGCTTGTCTAATCTGATTCAATTACTTCAGTTCCTTCTCCCAGAGGTCTCACATTTAGAAACTGAGCACTACACATCTCCTTATCCTCCTACCATCCCCCCAAAAATGGAAAAGAAAAAATTGGAAGGTAAAAAGCAGAAAGAACGAAAGAAAAAAAATCAATTCCAATGGAAATGAACTGTACTTTTTTACTATTATTATTTTGGTCCCTTCCCAAATATCAGTCCATCAATAAACATGAGAAACAGCTTGTAATTCACAAAGCCTTCGGCAACTCTGTTGTGATAAAGGCAAATTGGTCTGGCTCTACAAATGCTGGAGATGGGAATAAGTTCAGTGGTTTGGACCAATTTGAATGGATGGAAATGGCAGAAGTCCCTGAAGCTGCAGCAAGCAGTGCTGTACAGCTGGCAGCAGCTTGTCATCCGCGTGCAGAAAGCGACAGGAATATTACAAATTTCCTGCCCAGAGTGAACTATTGCAATCACCTGTAACGACTTCCCTCGTCAAATGGAACAGAAAACCTCTAACTGTAAGAAGATTTTTTTCCCTGTGCCTTCCCTCCTCCTCTTTTCTAATAACAGCCACCTGCCAAGAATTAAAACTTTGATTTCAAAATATCATAGCGCAGTGATTCTTGAACAGAAATTTCATAAAAGGCAAGGCAAGGCAATGGAGCACTAAGAACTATGCCATGTATAATCTAACAAATACCACAGCAGATGAGATTGTGTGATCTTCTTGAGATAAAAATGTATAGTCTTAATTAAGAAACCAGATTTTCCCTGCAACCAAAGGCTTTTCAAAACAATTTACCCTCTCCTTTTGCAATAATTTCTATTCCTGACCTTGCATTATGTACTTCGCAACAAATCAGAACTTGTATTGAGAGACAGTCTTATCATTTCTGCAAACTGCATGAATTTTGCCCACAAGGAATGAAATAATGAAATTAAAGAGGAAAGGCAGTTGTGGTATCTTCCTATTTTACAAGGAAACATAATTATCATGTACCTTAGAACCTTCTGATTTTAAAATGTTTCCTGTCATTTTTGCACCTATCTTATTTGTTCTTACTAAAAAAATTGTCTTGATTAATTTGCAATAACAGGTTCGATATAGATTTTCCCCTTTCTACCACAGAAGGAAACATTTTATCACTTGTAAATTGTACTTATGCACATGCTTATTAATTCTATAAATTAAACTAACGTTTCCTACCGTGCAACTCCCAGACCCACCAGATGTGTAATCATTTTCAGCTCAGGCTGCTGCTGAATTTGAACATTTCCAGAGCACCATACACAATACATCTCTGCTGTCCTTCCCTAGAACATCCCCGTGAAGCTTTTCTGGGAGCTTTTCTTCCAAAACAAGTAACAGCAAATCACCAAATCAGTTTAAATTCCAAATGCTTGCGCAGGTACCTACAGCATTATTCAAAGTCAGGGGGGGATTCTGAAAGGGCCAGGGCAGTAGACACACAATTTCCCACTGATTTCTTGACTATTAAAGTTAAATCAAAATCCTCACTATCTGCACAGAAGACTGATTTTTATTAAAACAACCTTTTTTTCCCCTCCGGGGAAACTCTATGGTTTTGGGTATTTTTGTGTTTTTTTTTTTTAAATCTTTCATTTCAGAAAAAAAAAAAATTGCCAATCTGAAGCAGAAAATATTTTTTTAGCATTTTCTGGAGTAATCTTTTTTTTCTTCCAACAAAATGCTGAAATAACCAATGAATATGTTGTTAGTAATAATTATATGTACATATATATATATATATATGTACATATTATTCAACATGCTCCTTCTTATTTTGAGTATCAGTTCACAAACATTGCACAGTTTCATCCACAGATAGCGGGGGTGTTAAAATACATAGTGGAGAATGCCACCCTTTACCTAGAAGGGAGATGGCTGAATTCTGAGTTATTACGAATGAAGAGTATAAAAATACACTGCATCTTGCAATCTGATTATTGCAGAACATAAAATATGATTTTTCAAGGCATAACATTGCACTTTTTGAGAAACTCAGGTAATATATTTCCCCTTCATTTCTTTTGGTATATAATAGAAATATTTTCCTTTTTTCAGAAACAAGCTTTGACCACTCAGGAAGGAAAAAAGATTGATAAGTGAATTTATTATCCAGCAAAATAACAGCAGATGTTCCAGATAGTGTCTGTGAACTCATACTTGGCCTCTTTGCATACAGGTGTGAGTGCAGAGACATGGAGTAGAGTAAGGTGAGGTGTTCTTCCAGAAGGTTTTCACCTGTCCCACTAAACAATAACGGGACATCCCAGGACGAACCCTATTCATGTCTGTCCTACATTGGGAGCTGTTTGCTGTGCTCACCACAGGCCCTTGGACAATCAATCACTGTCGCCCAAACGTGGCTGTTCTTGCAAGTCCTTTTGCCTTTGGTGATCATATTTAGATAGGTGCAACCTCTGTCTTTTTCATTCAAGGGTAGTTTTGTTTTGATTTTTGTTTTGTTTGTGTGTGTCTTATTTTTGTTTTGCTCTTTCTTCTTGACTCGCAAAGCTGTGCATGATACCTGGTAAAACACCATGCTAACAGATGTTTTACAAAAAAGCCAAGTCATGCTTGGGTCACCTAGGGTATAACTTAATGGGGAAGTTTGGCAAAGGAATCTTTGCTTTCTACAAGAGTACTCAGGATGGAAAATGACTCTGAGACAAGATGCAATTTTTATGCACAGCAGGAACTGACAGTAAACCATTAATTTTATTACTTCCACAGTAAATATTATTTGCTATTATTTCTTTTTCATATGCTTTAGCACTCCTTTGTACTTGTTTTTATCCCATTTTCTCATTTCCCTCTCTTTTCTATTCCCCTTTCCTTTTTCTTCTGTTTTCCCACATCATTTCATCCTCCTTATCCTCTTTTTAAATGTTGGCATCGGACTTCCCCAGAGATAAATCAACACTTTCCACTCATTCCAGGTTTTTTTTGCCTGCTGAGTGTAATGCTAGGAAAGGGGAGGATTACAGCAAGTGCCAGTTTGGCACTCGGAGGTGGGGAAGTCTGGCACCAGCACTATTATCCCTTCAAAGACTGCAGTAGTATGGTCTCTTGTCTCTGGATTTTCTTTTCATTTTCTTTGTAAAATTCTATACAGCTGAAAGCTTTTTTTTTTTTTTTTTTTGGCAACTCAACTCAAGATTTTTTCATTTATAAGGTTTTGGAAGCTTATTCTTCCCAATAGAGTGTTTCTAATTCACAATTAGAGAAGAATGATGGCATAAACCCCCTAATTTTTCTACCATACCTTAGCCTGATTTAAACTTTTTGAATATATGATGCTTGCAAGTATATATATTGTTTAAGAGAATATGCTTCAGCTTTGCACTCTCCTGGCATGTCAGCTGAGGCTGAGAAATGCCTAGATAATATAATGGCCTCTCCTCTCATGTATAGGCATTATATAAACATATAGACATGGGCAGTTCCGGCACCAAAGCACTTACAATCTAAATTGATGGTGGGAGGGGAAAAAATGATTCAAAGCACTTAGATAAATATCATTAGGTCAACAAGATATAGGAAAATAGATTAAGAACAGTGTAGTTCAGTTGATCAAACCACCTGACAACTTTTTGTGCTGTCTGTAACAGTGAGAAAACATTGCAAGAGAACAGGATCCCTGGTGTTGGTTCAAAATTGTCCATAAATAGGAAGAAATGAAATATGAAAAGGAAACTTTTTAGAGAGTCATAGCACCCAAAGTCTCTTTGTGTTTGGTCTTTATGCAAACAAATCTTCTAAACCTTTGTAATATTCTGCCATCACAGGGAGAATTACTACAGCTATAAATGGAAAGTGAGACCAAGCTAACCTGTGTCTGACCAGCTTTAACTGTTCAACACTGTTGTCAAGTTCCTGTGCTCTGTTTCAAATAACATTTATCTACTACCACCTGTGACAGGCAAACCTGTAAGAAAAGAAATGAAATCATGTTTACCCTCGATCAGGAATTCCAAATGAGAGGGTGCACTTGGAGGCTTAGGTAAAGCAGTAAAAATGCACAACCTTGAAATTCTGAAAGCATCAGAAAATATTGCTTGAGTACAAGTGTTCAGTGTCCTAATATTTCTTATTCTTGGGGGAAAAAACGAAAAAAAAACAAAAGCAGTGAGCCACTTATAATACAGAAGAGAACAAAGCTGCATCAAACAAGCATGGAAGATAGTCAGGTTCAGTGAACTATCTCCTCTCATATGCTCAGATTTATTCACCTATTTGATCTAAGATGCCTGTACTTTGCTTTGAATAATCAACATTACTGGCTACAGTAGGTATATGTTAAAAAATACATTTAATTCATTTTCTTGACTATTTGTACCACAGCTTCAGTTTGTAAACCTGGTTTTTGGTTTTTTTTTTTTCCCTGCACAGGTAAAAGACAAAACCCCAAAGATGAAGGTGCAATGAAAGCAGAAGAACAAATCATGCCTGTTTCTCAAAGTTCTCAGTACTTGTGAGGGAGAAGAAAAGCCACTTGCCAATGCTGGTGACTTTTCAGTTTACCTTTGAGCTTAGGAAAATTTAGCAGAACTTCATGACCTTCAAAATATACAGTAACACTCAGTCTCCTTCAAATATTGTCGGTCTTCTTTATAAACAAACAGCTCATTTTTACCAGAAATTGAACATGTCAACATCTTATTCCCTCCAATGACTTCTGTGGTCTGTGTTTACTTATTACAAATATAATATTGAGTTTGGGTGAAAACTTCAGTGAATACCAGGCTCAGCTGCTGACAAGTGGACCTGGTGCTTGTAAGTCTGAAGAAAGAGAAGGGATCTGGGGGTTAAAGTGTGGCGGTGACCCAGCCGGTGGCTGTGGTCACCGAGAGTGAGCAGCAATCTGCCACGCCTGCCTTCTCTATGTGGATTAATGAAGAATCAAGATGGTCAAACTATTCCCCTCAGATCAGTGAGTCTGAGGGGGCTGGGGAAGGCAGGCATGGATCGTTTCCCGCCACTCATAGGTGTCAATCAGGTTCCATCTCCTCCCCCGTCCCCTCACAGTTATTTTAATATTCATAAGTTCCCTGAAAGTCCTGTTACCAGGTTCTGTTGATTGGTTAAGTTAATGTATTCCACCCCTTTGTTTCCCCATTGGATGTTCCCCGATTACGTATTATTCCCCTATTGGTTTATTCCCTTGTTCCTCCCCTTGGACTACCCCTTTTCTTTCCCCTTTTAAACCTCTGCACGTCCCCATTTCTTTGCTCTTTGTGGTGTGTACCTTCAGCTGCTACACTCTCCTGTCCCCCCAGGGCAGGGAATAAAGACTGGAACTACCTCACAAAGAGTCCTTCCTGCTCCTTTGCCGCCGAGCTGCTACAACGTTTCCACCAGCTGCTGCCAGCTCCCCTGGATGAGCTGTGACTGCTTGAGCTGTTGCCAGGAGACCAAAAGCTGCTGAGCCTGAAGGCTGCAGAGGTCCGGCAGAGAGCCAAGCACAGAGGGTTGCACTCAAGCCACCGGGCGGCTTGAAAACCAGCAGTGGCTGGGCAGCGACATTAAAGCACCAGGGGAGATGGGATAATAAAGGAAAAGGTCATGAATTCCATATCCTGGTGTGCTTAAGTAGTGTTTAGTAAAATCCTCAGACTGTAGGAACAACTCGGCACCTTTTGAAACAGAAGTTTTGCACAGTAACAGAGGTGAGAGTTTGAGAGTAGTGTCAGAGCCAGAGACTAGTTCAGGGCCTGTTTGGGGCAGTGTCCCCGTGTCCCTCTCCCTGCACTCACACTCTGCATTGGGGCCTTTACAGTGGCAGCCTTATGACATAAAAGCAAACAACCAGACTTGGCTTTTTGTAACAAATTCTAGGGCTTGAAATCTACTTCTTAGTTTTCTAGAGCTGAGGATATAGAACAGAAATACAAAACCACAGTGATTTATGTCCTAGATTTGATCAACTATGTGAGGTTCAAGTAGCAGTGGGAAACGTGGTCTAGTTTTACCTTCATGTATAAGAAACACCTGTGAAGAAGAAAATGTACTTTGCTAAAATAAAGATGCTTCCCATCTAGCAATTAGCATCTTTAAATAATCTTTTCCTTCAGGACAATAGCTACTTCTACATAACAGAAGTGGGCTCCTTCCAAAGAAACCTGAGGAAGTTGTACCTTGACTAAGAGGATTCTTTGAAAATGAAACAGTGAGGGAGAATTCTTCTGAGATAGAAAGCAAGCTGTAACAAAGCAGCTGAACACAGGCATAACAAGCAAATGAAGCCTCACAATCACTGCCAGTCTTTATAATTCATTAATTTTCAGATTGCACCTGCATTTTGCAGCACTCTTAGCCAGTGTTTTAGAGTGACATGAAAAGAAAGCAGCACTAATGATCACTTGATTAGTTCACAACACTCAGACTCTTGAGCACAGACTAGAAGAAAAGCAAACCCAGCCTCCTGGTGTTTTTTGACCTGGTGTTTGACGCTTCCTGCAGCAAAAATGTAATCACTTCTCTAAGAGGAAAAGGTAAAGCAACATTAAAAAAAAAATGGTTCCTTAATTTTTAAGGGTTTCTTTTTTTTCTTCCCCCAATGAGGTGTTACAAAATCAGTCTAATTGCTAAATTAAATCCAGTTCTTTACTTTAGGCTGTATTACATTTTGCTTATGGACTTATCTTTGACTTCACAAGTACCACTACTTTTGAGATAAAATGATGATTTTTACCATTTGAAACTTTTTATCTGGGAAAAAAGCAAAAAATTTGACCTAATTTTTGCCATGTAATATAATGATATTACCAGTCTAGGTTACAAATAAAATTCTTAGTTCTTAGACCGATACAACCAGTATTTGTCATTAGAGCTTATCAGTCCCTCAAGGAAGCACGCTCTATTTCCTTGCAAGAAATTAATACGGGACAGAAATTCCTGTTCTTGGAAGTGAATGAACGTGTTCTGTACAGTCCTGTTTTGCTAAATGTCCTGGGAACAAGTGAGAGTGTTGGGTTTTCCAGCTATGGTTTGAGCCTTTCAGCAAAGCAATACAATTAGTACTCCCACACAGGCTGACACAAAGGTCAGGCAAATCTTTTCCCCCAAGGCCAGTGCAGAGGCCTTCCAGCCACACAAGAGTTCCACTGAAGCACCACAGCAATCAGCCTACACACCACCCTGGACATGGCAAGGATATCATGTTCGCTATCTCTGGGTTTTTCTTGGAAAGCTTCGTTTGAAAAAGAAGTACAACTGCTGATGAAGAGGTTCATATTGGTTACAGCTCGGTAGTCAGAACCCTAAAGCTTCTTACACTCTTTTTAAAGGAAAGACTGTAAAATAAAGCTGCTAAGTGGTGACAAATTCTTCCTACTTGTATGTCTGTCTGGAATTTTGAAAATGCTTTTTGCCTAAGTGAATAATCTTATATTTTTAGTGGAACTACTTGTAAGGAAAGACAATCATCAATGTGAGAACAGCCAAAATTATCTGGTCTGTCATATCACATGAAATTCAGGAAAGCAAATTTAGCAATTTCTGAAAATGTTTTATTTTCCTCTCTCCAGGGTTCCAGTGAGAATGACTGTTCCTTCCTAATCCACTGCTGAGAAGATATGCTATTTGCAAGGCATAGTGTTTCACTCACCTATGAGCAAAAGATCTAATTCACTCAATGTGTAATTTTGTAACATGTTGAATTTCTCTTGAGAGAATCACTTTTTCCTTTATATCCCAACATTTGTCTCCCATGGGACTACTCCACATGGATTACCTCAGTGAATGCTGCTGGCAGGATGAGGATCACAAACAGCATCAGGTGACATCACTTTATTTTAGCAGGTCTAAGGTACAACAGATTCCACAGGTGACCTTTGTGAGCCTTTTGTCCCTTAGCACACTAAATACTTTCCAAAAAATAGCCTTGATTCCAAAGGAAGACGGACTGATCATAAACAGTCCATCATGATTTTCTGAGTAAGTTACATTTAAAACAAAAGTAACATACAGTCAGTAATACCAGATTTGCTATGGTCTGTGTCTCTCTTATACAACACAGATAAATTCAAATATGTCACAACCCTATTTTATTAAAAATCTTTTGTTTCTCTCATTTTTGATAATTATCAGAATTAAAAAACCCCACATCAATTTATAGAGCTGTTATGATACTTTGCAAAATCAAAATAGCCTACAACAGTCATCATTCCTTAAAAGTATTGTTAACACTGCCGCTGACATAATTCAGCATATAGTAGGAATGTAATCCCAATACTTCCACAACAGCAATTTAGGAACCAGTTTGCCAGTGAGTCTTTGTACTGCCTAGCAAGTGTCCTTTCTCTATGAAAATAGGTTTTTATCATGTATAGTTAGTTCTGCCAGGTTATGCACACACTACCTGAGACCAAAATAAGAAGAGGTAAGACTTTGGATGTGTTTAGAGACAAAAGAAAGCCAAGGTTATCCTGACTTCTAATTTTTCTTTTGCAAAATAGCATTCTGCTATGTTTGACACTGGACAATCTCTCTTGCCCCCAGATGTCTGGGTAAAAACAGCAATTTGGGTAACAGACTGCACATATTCTCTTTCTTCCTTATGCCTCAAGTAATCAGAAAATCCACTAAGGCAAAGCTCTGGTCACCTGATTGCTCTAATGGGATACTGCAAACAATTTGGTGCAAGACAACAAAAAATGTCTATGTGAATGATGCTTCAAACAAGAAACAAGGCATCTCAGAGGTAGCATTTGACTAGGAAAAGGGTTTAAAAGTATACAAAAATTAGTTCTAGCAGTATTTACCCATAACAGACATAGTTAAATGCAGTCAGCTGCATAATGAGACTATAATTTGAAAGCAAAAAAGCACAGCAAAGCAAGAGTTGATCACAAGGCAAGGTGGATACTGCAGACTGCCAGGATTCCCCATTGCCTTTCAGCTGGAAGCTGCCCAAGGCTGGAAACAAGAAGCTGCTTATCCCATGCATAATGTAGGATTGCTTTGTTACCTGTTCTGTTTAATCAGGAAACAAATCAATGTAACCCATATGAGTGGAATGGTCTGAGGTCTTGCTTGTTACTACTGCCTGTACACCTGCAAAATGTGTCACAAGGGGTTTGGATCCAAACCATTCCTTTTCTAACACCTTTTCCTAGCCACTGTTTCCTACCTGTTTTATTTATGGCTATAGAATACACCAGTCTACATGACAAACACATATGAAGGCATTGCACTGTGAAATATCAGGTTGCAGAGATAATATGGGAGAA
Source organism: Orthonyx spaldingii (assembly GCA_013397795.1). Lineage (NCBI taxonomy): Eukaryota > Metazoa > Chordata > Aves > Passeriformes > Orthonychidae > Orthonyx > Orthonyx spaldingii. The sequence goes on from VZTJ01005473.1 coordinate 242,029, forward strand.
ATCTTTTGAAAATGTAGCATTTCTAGTGGTTTTGCTAATGAACCACCCACCAAAAGGGAGTAGCACATCTTAAAGGAAGCAGTCTCGAGGATGCTGAATAACTCAGCACTCAGGAGAACAGCATTTTGTTTCTTCTGTGTGTCTTAACCTCTGCTCTGCAGGGAATATTCTCTAGGATGGCATCTAAAGAAAGCATATTAGGCTCTATGCTAATCAGTTCTGAGCCTTTCAAGTAACTGCTGCTGATTGTATCAAAAATGTGCCAAGAGAAACAAACTGAGAATGCAAAACCCATTTGAATTTTCTTTTGAAGCTACAAGTAGAAACTCCTGGCAGCACCAGTGCTTTCAGCAGCGTAAGATTTTCATACTTTATGCACTTCAAAGTGTGGATGAGGATTATGACCTTATATATTGTATATGCACCTATATTTTATTTATACTGCATCTGTGCAATCAAGAGAAAAGATATTTCCATGACCTTCTGCCAGCAAGAAACCTAACAAGAGTGTTCAGACCTATTGAAAATTCACAGTTAATTAAAGGTTAAAAGGAACTTGCCAATTAGCATGAAAGATAATTGTCCTCCTTTGGCTACCTGATTATGTTTTCCTTTGAATACAGTGAAGTGTATGTTGTCATGCTGTTGGTAAATGTAATCATAAAGCACTCACAGTACCTCCTGGCTCTGAAAATACTTAGCCTTAGAAACCAAAATTCTGTGTGAAGTTTATAATTATCCTTTCATTATGCATGTGAACATCTTTGTGTAGTTATGGGGGAAAATATCAGTAACACAGGAAAGGCAGGCAAGGCTTAGAACCCAAAGAAGTGGGAGTTGTACTTAGTATCACTTTTATTCCTAAAAATACAAGAGGAAAAGAAAACACTAAGGCTACAGCTGTCAAATCCAAAAGATGAAAAACATCTAATAATTCTCACAATAATTGTGATCTTTTTTCATTTGCTATTCGTGTTACCAAAACCAACCCACAGTGCTTCAGATTCAGGATGCAAACAGCACGGAGCTGTTTTGTGTCCTGCCCTTTTCATTCACCAGTCACAGACAACAAAGATGTGCTTGCTCTCTCTCTCTGTCTCTCAAAACCAAAATAAAGTAAAAACCACCAAATCACCCCCCAAAATTTGAAATAAAGAATGAATTAATGTGTTTTGCTGAAACAAGAGCTCAGCCAATAATCCAGTAACTATAGAAATCACAATGTTTTACCTCTAGTTGTGATCATGAGCTATTTATAAAAGATTTCCATTATCAGGACTGTGTCTTGCTTCAAATTTAATTGATTAATTATTTAAGGAAACTAATTTTAATTTAATGATGAGAAAAATTTCAATGATTACATGTTGCTGACATGACATAGCTTGTTATTTGTGGTATTAGAGAAAAATGCATGTTATTTTTTCTATCAATAGGTTTATAATTTTCAAATCAATGGTTGTAAAGGGAAATTTCTCTGGTTATGAATGAACTTTCTCTTACGAAGACTATCTGATTGTTCTTTTTCTTCTCACTCAATTGACTATCTTAAGGCCATTTTATATATTCTCTTTTCCCCAGCATTGTTCCCTTTATATATGATTTTTCTTCAAAGTTTCCCTCCCTGTACTGGAGCACCTCTCATTATTACACCAAAAACCACACTACACCAAAACAACCCAGAAGACTCCTCTGGGTCTACAATTCTATTTATCCCAGTTATAGTATTCATTCTACCTTAGCCTCCTAATCTTGTCTTCTCTCTTTTCTATTATAACTTTCTGGTACAGACACTTTTTGTTATCACAATACTGGCCATGCACTGTCAAGCCAATCAGTCAATCAATCTACTGACACAGTTAAATTCTATTCAACTTGTCTGTAATGACAGTTAAAGATTAAACTCAAGCTTGTAATGTTTCAATATAAAATTTTGGCAAAGTTTCTCCCTTTTCATAGAATTGTTTTAGAAGTGTGTCAAGATCCCATGATTAATTCAGAAAAATGGCAAGGACACCCTTTAACCTCTAGGCATGATGGCAAATTTGCAGTGGGTTTTCTCAAATCTGAATGCTGGAGACAATTGAATTTTCTTCCTGACATTTATGAGTCTCTTGGTAGTTACGACAATGTTTCAATTTTTGCAACTACACTTGCTGCTATAATATATATGTGTGTATTCCAATCATCTGACAAAGGCATTATGAATTATTTCTCCTCATACTCAAGAAGAACTGGCACTTAGTTTCTGTTATAAAAATTGTGAATACTGGCACTAATAACTTCTCAGTTATGTTCATCAGGAGAATTGGCTTGGCATGGAATGAGAATGAAAACAGGACATAAGCTACAGCAAACAACTGTCACATGCTGTTTTAACCACTGCTGTGTTAACCTTATTTAAATTACCCTCAGATCTCGTGCTGTTCTGCACAATGCACTTCCAATCACTACATTAGATTTATTATTTTTTTCTTTGTATTCCCAGGACTTTGACGTTGGTAAGAATTATGCAACCAGATTTGGAGATAGATTTATTTTTCTTCTTTAGTTACTCTGCTTATTTTCCACAGAGAAATGAACATTTGGCTTCTCAGTCCTTCACGTGTTGTGAGGACAAAGTGGGAAAAGCAAATTACCAGAGGTATTTTCAAAAGGTGTATATGCAATCCACTGGCTGATGTGTCATTACAAGTAACTAAAATTTCTTGTTACTGTATTTCTCCCATTTTAAATGTTTTGTGATGCTCATGCCTTCCTAAAACTAAATGCTGCACTATGTTACATAACTATTACCAATATTACCTGTTGTCATTATAAGTGGAGCAAGAAATTCTAGTAAAGATCATTCTTGTCACTAATGAGTGATGCTTCTAAAATTAATTTTTTCCTGCTTACTAATAACACAAAAGTGAAACACTAAAGATTCAAGCTAAGCACTTATTCTTTTAAACAAAACACATATTGACTCACTGGTCAATGCTGGAGTGGGCTGACATTACCTTTGAAACCTCTGTATGAACTGCTTATAAACAGCTTGACAAATATTCAATACCATAATAATTTCAGGTTTTTTGTTTTGTGTCTGTTTTTGCTAAACTTCTTTCTTTTTTTCCCACTCAAATTATCCTGTTTTCTAAAAGGAAAATTGTTTTCTGCCATTATCCTGCCTGCCAATATGTAGCCCTTGCAGAAGGCAGCATTTCATTGAGCATCTCCTGAGCTGATCTGAGGTTTTTTTGGTTTTACCAGTGAAGCACTATGATGATGGTCAACATTCCAGATGTAACAGATGCTGGGAAAAATGGAAGAGATGTCAATAAGCTCATTAATTAACTTCCTCTTTATTACAAATGTAAACCAAAACTTTATAAACACAAAGAGGCCTCCCAGTTTTCTTAAGAAAGGATGGAAAGAAAATGAAAACTTTATGATAGGGAGACCTCTTGCCTAATTTTTTTTCTTTCCTTCATTGAACTTTTATGTCTTTTCAAATTAAATTGCTGTACAGACAAATAGGTCAGGGCAAAGAAATCAACAGTTTTCTTTAAACAGAGCACCTTAGGATATATTGCAAATTAAATCCAAGCCTGGACTTTCAATTTACACTTTGCTGATGGCTGAGCATTCAGAATACATGGAAAGAAAGTGAAAGAGAGCAATGCAAACTTACCAGAATCAAGGAAATGTGTTCTATTTCCAGCTGACAGAGGAAAAAGAAAGGCTCACCTTTATATCATTATCATGTTAAAAAAGAGCAAGTGATATTTTGAAATACGAACACAGGGCTACGCAGTCATCTACACCTGGAGCAAGGTTTGGAGACAACAGATCCCAAACACACAGCCCTTCCTTCTGCAACAGAGAACCTTATAAGAAAAATTCTGCCATCTGCAGATCTTGCACAACACATCTGGATGTGGTTATATCTAGGATATTTAAATCTATACTACATCTGGAGATACTACCTTCCCCCCCAATAATCTATTAATTAAATAAATTTTAAAAATTAAAAAAAAAATCTAATAGCAGAGCTAACATACACATATGTGAAACCTATAAGCATCCAGTTAAAACAAAGTTAAATTTTCTCTAATTTTACAAGAAAAAACATTGAGAATTAGAAAAGAGTTCATAAAGACAAGTTCTTGTTTCAGCTGGGTTTACATTATCATTCTGAATTTTAATTCAGAATTGGTCTGGACATTGGTAAGACTGCGCCAATTTCCTGTGAGTGATTGCAGGGTACTGTGTGGATTTAGACACAGTGTGGATTCCTGTGTAGGATTTAGTTCATTCTGGTTATTATATCAGAATGCCAGGTGAGAAGACAGTCAATAGTTTTCTAAATAGACATCAAGAACATATTTATCAGGAGGAAAAAAAGTATTAAAAACAGAAAATTCTTTTATCAGACTGCAGCTATTAAATTTTTTAGCATTTTGTTCTGAGAAAACGTCCAAAATTTGGGAAGTTCCATATGCAGATTTTCAAAATGGGTTCATATTATTGTTTTGGGTAACTCCTGATGAACAGCAAAAAGTTATTGCGACCTCAATAATTTAGCCAAAAGTAGGCCAATATAAATTTCACAGTTTAAAGTAAGTCTGCTATCTATAAAAATCTACATTAAATTTTTACAGAATATGGCAATGGAAAAATTAAATCAAACTGGGAAATTTGTTTTTGCTATTTCTGTTTTTAGAATTTATTTAAGAGAAATAGAAGCCTGAACAGAATTTGGAAATCATACCCATCACAACATTAAACTTTAGTTAGAAAAAAAGAAACTAGCTTTATTGTGCCTAAATTTATTTTTAGAGGAAAAAGCCATTCCACCACTTTTTGGTTGAAAAGATTTCAAACCACACTCTAAATTTTAGTTCAGTGAATCAACTGTCTATAAATACTACTGTGAGTAACTTGGAAACGTGTCACTAGCAGTTCACTCTTAGTTCTGTTTTAATGTGTAGACTTTATTAAGTGTCCAGAAAGAAAAATGAGTCCCAGGGTTGTTTAAATCAGTGTTTTATTTATTGACAGACCTTACCAATGTCATCCCCTTGGTGTATTTTTAAAGGTTTCTTTAAAATTTAAAAATTTCTTTTTAAAGGCTTCTGTCACGTGTCTGACCATCATGTGTTTTGTAACTCATTAAAATAGTAATCATATTTAATCATCACACAGGTTTTCAGCTAATTAATTTAGTGAAAAGTTATAGTTGAACTTGAAATTCAAAGTTCAAACTGTCAGTAGTGAATAACACTAACTGGGCATGTTACCACTCCGGATATTTTGTTGAAAAAGGATTCCACTCATACTGCTTGTAAATTAATCTTCTCGTTCATCAAATGGAAAATTAGTTAATCACTGTATTAATCCCAAAAGCAAAGAAGTGGGAAATATATAGCACTTGTGTTAGTAATAATTCTTCTAATCCCTAGTCTGTGCTGTTTAGGCACAATCCAGCTACAGCCCAAAGATGTGTTCTTCAGTCAGATGTGCTTATGTTTGTGAGACTGGCATCAAAGATTATAAAAGATGGAAAAGGATGTTAAACCAGAAGACTGACTGCTTTCACTTGAAAAATCCTGATGACAAGCTTACCAGAAAAGAAAATATGGTGCCACTAAAAGACACATGGAATAAAAGAGCAAGAGTCCAATATCCAGCGCACATTTCCACTTTCATTTCCACATTTGCCTGGCAGCACTGGTAGCTCCAATTGAGCCACGACAAAAGCTGGTAAGGCTTTGAGTAGTAACCAAGGCACAACTGAACTCTGCAGTCTGAGGACACCAAGCTTCCCCAGATGGAATAAATTCCTGTCACTGTACAGCTGCTGTGCACTCTGTCTCAAGCCTACAGAAGCTTAGGTAGCTTGGGCTTGTGACTTACACAGAGCATTTTCACAGAGGGTACACAAAGGCTTCAATTTCATGTCCCCAGACAGAAGGGATTTTGCCTCTTTCTTGCTTCTGTGCCCTTCTACAAGTGCTCACAGGTTTTCCATGGTTGTTTGAGTATAGAGGGGGTTGTTAGCTCAGAAACACCACTTGGGAAAAAGGAAGTGTAAGTTCAGCAGCAGAGGAGAAAGAACGAACCTGCTTAAGTAAATCCTGAGAGGTAATTGCCTTCTGTGAGAAAACTGTCTGGGTAGGAGACACACAGTAAATATCATATATTCTGCTTTATTAAGTCTTGGCACACTATCTCATATGCCATTTCAGAACTGCAGATACAGGAAATTGTGAAAAGTTGAGGGTAGAACTGGTTGAAAAACCATACTTAGAGCTTAGTTGTAGAGAGAGATGTGCACGGAGTAGAATTCAGTAGATGAGTGCAAATATCTTTTTCTAGCTGATTGAGAGAACAGAAGGAATGTTTCTCGAAAGCTTTCAGCAAACAGAGAGGAACCACAAATGTTAAAAGACCAGCTTGTCATATAGAAGATTGACAAACTGCATAAATTATAGGAAATATAGTATCTAGTTAAGGAAGCCTAAGATCCCGTAGTTTAGGAGAAAGAAATGAGCAAATACACATTGAAGGTTTTAAAGACCAAATTTGACAAATTATTTTCACAGACTTAGATAATCTTATATTATCACAGGGAGATGAAGGAGACAACTCCTTGACTTCTTTACACCCTTTGCAGTTCTGTTTTCTACTCAGGTACGATGTATAAAATGGGGCTATTGTAATTTCCCTAATTGTGAAGATAGCTGTAAGGATAACTGTATTAAAAATTTTATGGAAGTGAGGACCAGATAAAAAATTGCCTTTGTAAGGGAGGTGAAGAAATGAAAGGTAAAAACCACAGAGAACAATTTTCAATATTGTGGAAGTTCTTACATGACATGCAATTAAGTGAAAAGAGCGGATATGAACCAGAAAGTTGGTGATGTTGTAAAATGTCTATCCTAGAATGCATTATAAGAACATGAATTTCTTGCTAAATTAAACATCCTGCTTTTACCTTAAATAACATCAAATCACATTTGTACAGAAATTGTATTGAGTTTTGAAACTGTGAAAAAAAGCCAAAAAGTCAGTGTGAATTACCAGAAAAAAACGCCAAAATGTAAAATCCATTCCCAACAAAAACCCCCTTTTCCTTAATTTTGTGTTATGGAAGAGAAGGAATGAATGATGTGATGGGAATGATTCCATTAGAAAGAAAAAAAATTGTTTTGTTGCTCAGTTTGGCAAATGAGCTGTACATTCACGGTCCCTATTGAGAAGAGAAGAACAATTTCTTCTGATGAGAAAAGAATGTAAGTGCTGCCATCTCTGCCCACCAATAAAAGCTATTAAGAGAACAGCAGGGGACAAGTATTTGTTGGCTCCCCCTGAGCCGGGGTTTGCCTGCACTCGCTGTGGTTGTACACGAACCGTGCACAGCAAACACGGGCGTTCCTGGGGGCAGGGGCTTTCCCTCTGCCCTGCTCACCAAGAAATATTTGTCTGTGGATTTATACGCTGCTCAAACGTCTTCCAACCACTGGTGTGGTCACCAGAGCTAAAGAAGCGTGGTTTGCACAATCAGTGCCTCGCGTGGATTCTCTCCTGACAATCAGGGGACAGCAGGGCACTGCAGTGCTCCACCACGGGGACGCTGGAAGGGTATTCCAAGTCACAACCATAATTTTCACAAACCTTGCTTAGACTTACTGTCTTTGATTTCTCTCTCTCTTTTTTTTTTTTTTTTCCCTTTCAAATGCGTTAGGATTATTCAACAATTTAAAATTTACCAGTCACACAGTGATGCCCAGAGTATGGATTTATGGATTGAACACATGTACCTTTTTTTCTTTTTTTTTTTTTTTTTT
>VZTJ01005473.1:250040-300033 GCA_013397795.1 Orthonyx spaldingii
AAAGAGATTAGAAGCACTTCTTAGGCTGAAATTGCAGTTTTGGTAGTTAAAAAAAAATCTGGTTTTTTTACCATTTTTACACAATAAACATGCATTGAATGTCTTTGAAATAAATACATATATCTGGATCATGTTTGAAAATAAACAGAGCTGTACAAATAAAACTGCAAAGATAAAAAAAACATTTAAAGAACAGGACTGGAGGTATCTCTAATGGAGTATCTCTAATAAAATAACAAAACTAGGATAAGAAGAAAATGGTATTAATAGAAAATACAAAAATTTATTAGCACATATTTAAATGGAGGAGAAAGGAAAATAATAAAGAGAGCCAAGAATAGTCCATCATTGAGGACTGTAACAGCAAAAGTGGAAGTGCAGATTGAAGGTTAAAACAGCACTTAATTAAAACTATTAATTGAAATTGTATATGATTGCACAGGGAACTGTTATGTCAACAGCTAGAGAATATTAGATTAAATGTACAAATATTTTGCCTTTCATTTTTTATTTTTTAATTTAAATAAGCTCCTAGATATAAAGGAATCTGGAAAACACCATTCCTTCTGCCTTCATTACCAGCAGGGAAAAGAAAGAAAAATCATATTCTTCTGATCTGGAAGCCAATCTGAAGTGTTGTCAATGGGATATTTCGTAACACTTCTACAAACTTAGGGAGACTCATATTGGACTTCTACCATTATAATCAAATTATCACTGTTTTACTGTGATACTATTTAGAAAACTACTAAGTTCTTAAGCTTTCATAATGCCTCTGAGAAGTGCTTCTCTTACTGGTCTCAGAGTCAGTATTTTTGTCAGGAATAAAAAGCTTTCATTTGAGAAGATAAGGGACTCAATTTGCTGGTATTCATGTGATCTGCCTCGACTCCATCAAATTTGAGCTCCGTATATCAAGTTTTTGCTAATGGAAAGGGTTATCTGCACTCACACTAGAATAGTGTGTGATATAACAGGTGACTGCTGAGAACTGTTTGTCACACAGCACGAAATGGAAGGAACTGAACACAATGGATTAAACAGGAGAGCAAATTGGCCCAAATGGTTCAGGGGAAGGGGTTGAAGGGAAGATAACGTCACAAAAAGTACTACAGGATCACGTGAGAGAAGCAACAGAATGAATTTAAAAGGGTAAAGTGGAAACAGAAGATAGATGAGAAAATTAGGAGATCAAAAGCTACCAAATCAACTGCTTAACCAAAAGATTGGCAATTTAGGAGCTGGCAAGCAAGTTCTAAGGGCAAGGTGATAAGAACGTACCTAGAGTACTGCATGAGCACAAAGTGAAGAGTCCAGCTAACACCTTAAGAACCAGGGGATTGAGTGAAGGTTGCAAATGTGTTCCAAAGCACTCCAACTCATTTAAACCGTGCACAGAGCAGCCCCTGACATCACCACTTTCTGCCTAAGCCAGCAAACCAGTGGCAGACTGGTGGTGTTTCTGTCACTGTCAGGAACATTGAGCAAATCATGCTTTTCATCTGAATTTCCTCATCTACATAGTGGTGCTTATAAATCTTAATTAATTTTTGCAAAGCAGAAAATTGTCTTTATGGATGTTTTTCTTCTCTGTAGATTTAAGGTAGGAAGGACCACTATGTTTATGTAACACAAGAATTATCAAACTTGTTTCTAAGTTGCAAAATATAAACAGAAGTATTATAAAAGTATGAATATTATTATTTACAGAATCACAAAATGGTCAAGGTTGGTAGAGGAATCTGGAATTCATCATTTCCCCATGTCTCTGCTCAAAGAGGGTCACCCAGATTAGTCTGACCAGGATAATGTCCAGATGGCTTTTGAATATCTCCAAAGATGGAGACTCCATAACCTCTCCAGACAACCTGTGCTCAGTCACCCCCAGTTAAAAAGTTTTTCCTTCTGTTCTGAGGGAAACTCTTCTGTTTCAGTTTGTGCCCATTGCCTCTTGTCTTGTCTTGGGCACCATCAAAAACATTCAGCTTGCTGAATGGAATAAAAGACAGGCATGGTCAAATGTCCAAAGCTCAAATACATTCCTTCAAAGAGCAAACCTGTTTTCAGTTCTAGCGATTCCATCACATCGCTGCTTTTTATATTTCACATGTATGCAAATTCTCTGTGCAATGCTGCATTAAAACATTTCTTGCTCCTTCAAATGCTGGACTGTTCTGATCAATATCAAGGACAATTGCTGGAAGTAATACAGGAAGCATACAGTCCCAATACTGTAATTTAGACCTCTGTCCAGACTTAAGACAGTATAAAAGAATATAAGTTTTTCCTAAACACTTCAGATACTACATAATTAAGAACTAATAGCTGAAATCTGAAACTAGGTAGAGAGTAGCCAAAAAGGGCTCAGAAACTGATGCAAGTGGAATCTGTAAGGTGAAGATCCTGATAACCTGGTTAAATTGAGATGCAGCAATGAAGCACTGCCAGGCTTTAGAAGGCAATTTGTGAAGTAAATAAATCAACAGCATTAACGAACAGTGGACGACTGTACAGAGCTTATTTGCTCACCCAGTAAGTGAAGGGAGAAATATCTGCTCATCCTCTCCTCTTTTATCTGAGCCTGAGCTAATACCTGTGCAGCCAATGGAATTTTTTTGTTGACTTCTAAGATGACATAAAATCATTTGAAACAAGGAAACAAACTAGTTCCCGGTATTTTCACTATCTGGAATGCTGAAGGAGGATAATATTGAACCAAATAAAACTGATTTGACACTTCTTTCCTGTTGAGAGCAATTTTTGTTCCTCTTAGGACACCCCTATTGTTAGCAAGCTTTTAACTCATTTGTCCAAATTGCCTGAGTAGTATAATTTTACTGCAACTCCTTAAAAATCACTACCATTTTGCCAGTTCAGCCTCATGGAATTCAGTTGAGTTAATGGTAAGGTAAGAGAGCATTTCAATAAAGTAGTGGGTCATGCCACTTAATGCTCTCAATTTTTGCTTCTCTGTTTTTGCTGTTTATATCTTTTGTTTTCTTTATAGTTTGCCCTTTTCCCCTTCTAAGCAATTCTGTTCCATTCTCACCCACTGGATTCTTACTGATAGCATTTTCTCAAATCTGAGTTCCAAGTGGGAATGGAATTTGTTTACTCACTTTCTTGGTTTGCAGCCCAATTGTTCTGCATCAGTTCTGTTCCCACCAAGGAGGCAGGAAGAGGAATCATATGGTATTTTTGCAGCCACTTGTTACTGCTTTGATGACTTCTCAGCTCTCTGCACAAGTTGTCACCTGACGGATTAATTTTTTTTGTGGGGTGGGTTTTTTCAACTCTTCTCATCTTTAATGGCAAGAGCTGTGTATGTTCATATGCACAGGAGGGTGTATGGTATATCCAAGCCATGCTAATGTGCACAATAAAGTACAATATTTAGACAAAACTTTTCAGAATTATGTGATCAGAGACTATGAGCACGTTCCCCAGATCATTTGGGGGACATAAAATTCAGCATGACTATAATTAGATTAAGTTCAACAAAATATCTTCATTCCAACATCCTTCCACACAGAAAAACTATTTCCCCGATATTCTGTGTCTGTGCAAGGATAAGGTTTGTTAGAAAGATGATATGAGCATGGACCTGCCTGGAGCACAGCTGGTGTTACCTGAGTGCCAAGAGTCCATGAACCACTGTCCTGTCAGTTTGCTTATTCCACAGCCTCCACAGAAAGCCTGTCCTCATAAACTTTCACAACTATCTGTGAGCATGAGAAGTAAGAGAAATAATCTTCTATAAAACCACCTCTGTGTTTACCAAGAGCACAAAACAGGTAACAGTGGGAAAGAACAGTGCAGGGTATTTTAAAGTTCTTAACACTGATTTCTAATAAATCAACATGCCATAATCATAAATGTATAACTTTCTTAGATAACTAGAAAATTTATCTTCCCTTTTAACACGGAAAACAGGAATTCCCAATTCACTAGAAATATGAAGATATCTGAAATGTAGAGATATTTACCTTCAGTAATAAATATGATTAATTTATTATTTGAAGGGATTGTTACCAGAATTTCTGAAAAGAAAAGTAACTTAACTGTTTGGAGAAGAGCTAGAATTTTGAACACAAGTCTTTATTTGTCCTTCACTGGTCCCTGGGGGAAAAAAAAAAAAAAGAAAAAAAAAAAAAGTACATTTTTGAAAATTGCTCAGTTTTGCAATGAGATTTCAATCTGAGATGGGACAGTGAACAGTACAGGGAAAAAACGTAATTCCTGTATATTAATGATAAAATTATAAAATTGTGAAGTGCTCCAAGTTGGTTTCTTTTGTTGGTGTGGTTTATCATCAACAGATCAGAACTTTGACAAATAGACAGAACCAAGTGTTTGGTCAACAGTCTCAGACACAAGGTGTGATTCTTGAGCTGTCCTGTGCAGGGCCAGGACTTTGGTGATCCTAGCAGGGCCCTTCCAACACAGAATATTCTGTGCTTCTGTGAAATAACTCATTGAAACTAACAGAGACGTTCATGTGAATGAAGTACTCTCAATACCACGTCCTTCTCTAAGTAAAATGTTTTTAGCAAGAAGAGAGGAAGAAGTCTGCATTAACTCTCTAAATTAGGCCAATCTCTTGAGCACTATCTTAATACAGAAAAAAGCTTTAAAAACCTTGTATGCCAAGCTTCGTGGGCATGGTCGCTTAAACAGGAAAACACAGGCTGTGGATTCAAATACAAGCAGCAGCTTTACACAATGTCGCTGAGGCAATCGATGCCACAAATTGAGGTAAAATGCCAGCTAGGAAGGATCCACTGAGTAATCAGAGGAACAGAAAAACATCCATCTCAACTGCTATCTGAAAGGATGCCTGGAGAACAGACCTTCCTAGCTGGCCTCTCTTTTAACCACTCCAGAGAGCCCCTCTGCCAGAACAGGAAGGCAAGGACTGTGTAATGAGCCACTGAAACACCGCTGCAAAACCAAAAACAAGGAGGAAATCTTGGAGCTTATTTCTAAAAGTGGGAGCCAAAAGAGGATTTCACTATTTTGTATTTCAGATTCAAGTGGCCCCGATTGCAAAATGCGTGTGGTTGACCTCAATTTTGTGCAGTGCAGATCTGCAGCTCAGGTTTTGACAAAGCTCTCGTGCTGTATCTGCCTCTGAATCAGACTTCATGGCTTGCTAGCTTTTGCACTAACATATCGTAAGCTCCCTCTTGTCATTGTACAAATACATCAATTTATTTAGGGTCTGTCTCTTAACAGATCAGAGTCTTTTGATCTCCTCTTTTAGCCTTGGCAAAATAACTTCAGTACCACCACTGGGGCTGAAGATTCCTCTTTATATACACTGTTTCCCTCTTGTGTTTGAGAGACTGTAGCTTGGTTGAGATTTGAAAAACAGCTTTATACAACCTTTAAAAAGATTATTTATATAGAGATTAAGAGAATAGACTGGTAGCAGAAAATTAAAAATTGAGTGAGCACAGTAATCTGTTCAGTACAACAAGCTACTAAATTGGGTATCTATGAACCCTGTGAGGTAACACTGTGAGGAGTATTCAAATTTCATTTTCCAAATGATCTCTCACTTTTATACCATAGCCAAAACAAGAGACATAATCTGCAAAGAAATGTTCTAATAGTGAAACACTAGAAAATGCTGACATACTGAAATATGGAAGACATGACCAGCTCCTCTTCCTTATATGAGATGCCATTAATTTGGCAGAGGTGTTCAAACACAAAACAACAGGCTAATTAAAATATTATTTGTAATATACTGAATACACTTGATAGTATATTAGGTTTATATTCTGGCTAACTTATCTGCGTGTGGAGATGTTCTGCCTGGAGAATAAAGATTTAAGTACATTCAGGAAATTAACTGTGCTTACTTGTCTTGGTGAACAAGAGACACTTTGTGATGGTAAGTACTTATTTAAATGTTCTTCTGAAGTCTGAGAGCTTAGGAATTCAGAAGCCTTATAAAGAAGGATGATAGAGATGAAAATAAAATAAAATAGAACAGTGTAGGATATGTGAAAAGACAAAAAAAGCTGTAAAAGTATCTAAGAAACCTATTAATAACAGAAGAGTGGTTAGCCCCATCTCAGAAAAGGTATTTATCTTGAATTTTTTGTTATATCAAAATGTTCTCAGTGAAATCAAGTGAAAGGAGAGAGAATATCAGCCTTGTCAACCATCAATCCAGGATGTAAGCACCGAGCAATTAAAGCCCCGTAATACCTTTCATAAAGATCAAGTAGATCATGCTTTTCTTTAAACAGAAATAATTACACTGCTCATTCATTAACTTCTTCATAAATCCTATTAATTTTGAACTACTATATATCCTGGAAATGCAGTTGAGGCTAAATGAACCTCATTACAGAGTGTCCATGAAAATGATAATAGGAGTAAGGATAGGAAGTGCAGATGGTAATAATTAATTCCTCATCTTCCAACATCAAACTTTAAACCAACAGTTCTATTTTTCAAAAAATTATTTTGTTTCCTGGAGGTATTTTGCTACAGTCCACTTTCATTGGTGGTAGCTTCTTTTTAATGCAATTTTTTAATGCTGAGGAGATAAACACAGAGTGATTTTTATCTATGTTTTTGATAAATGAATGTCTCAGCAAAATTTTACAGCTAAAAAGGTTATTTACTTAAGAGAGATTTTCTGTATGTGGAAAGGTCAGATTTTTTTTAGATTGCTGTGAAATTGCTTCTGCCTTTTAGGAAATCTTCTAAGACGGCTCCTCTCCTTGTAGTGTTGACAAGGACACAGGAAGGATGTGGCCTGAAGAAATCAAATGAACAGCATAAAATCCTAGCTGGAATCTTCTGCTGCCCAGTTTGTAGAGTTTGAAATTCTGTCAAAATGTTGAACAAAACGAGAAGAGAGAGAGGACTTCTGAGCAAAAATCAATAACCAAGCCTTTTGAACTGTCCATGTACAAAGTTCTAATGAAAATGTCCTTGAGGGAAGTTTTAATAGTGGACTTTGAGATCAGCTCCTCCATTGCCCTGATAGCATTGTAGAGCATTTGAAGTTTTCAAAGGTACCCATGCACAAAAGTTTGGCTCATACAGCTGAGGCTGGGGGTGCCACTGAGGGATCTCAGAACCAGCAGTGTGCCACTGAAGACTGCACAGAATTCTCTATGTGTTATTTGCACTGTGTCAGGTTTTAGCTGGAGGGTACAATTTACTTCAAGGGAGTTTGTAAGGCTTTAAATAGCATCTCTCCATGTACAAACTAATAAGTGATCAGATGCTCAGTGCACTACAAAAAGTGCTCTGGTCCAGCTAAAGGGATTTTACTTAATATACTGTAAATAGATGGAACTTTTATATAAATACAATTTATAAAATGTTAAATAAGGTTTGGATACAATATCCCATTAAGTGAGATACATTTCTTTGTATCTGTGTGAGCCTGATAAAAAATGCAAAACATTCAGTACTGCATCAAGGTCATTCTGGGAGAACTGCCACGCACATTAAACTGAGGTTAAAATGGTTGGTAAGTGAGGGTTGTACAGTAATTGCACTGCTGTTCCCCTAAAATACAAAATACAGACATTTACTGTCCCTTTGGAGTATTTTCCCCCCAGTGCCATTGAAAATTCATATGCACTTACACTCAATTATAGTTAGTGTTATTAGAAGAAAATCTTTTGGTATTAACGTATAAGATATCTGGCACAAGCACAGGAAATGTTTCAATTATCTGAAGATGTTAAACAAAAACATCCCAAAATGATAGGTTTTTTTCATTATATGATGTTTTTATAACCTATGTATCATAATAAAGACATATCACAAAGTCAGCACAGAGATTTCCACAGAGACAGAAAACCAGCATTTTGAAATTACTTTTGCTTAATAAAATGGAGCCTTTCTCACTTTAATTTTACAGCAGTCTACTGTGTTTTAAAAAACTGGTTCTTACAACTTCTTTACCTTTCTAGACTTGAGTTTATTTCAACAGAATTCACCCTGCAGTTCAGTAAACATTCTGCAAACAGTCAGCCTGTGCTGCTGCCCGTGGAACCAGAGCCAAAGAGCCTCTGTTGGTCAAGGTGAGGAGCTCATCACTCCTGCCCTGGTCAGTGCAAACTCAGAGAAAACAATCGCCCCGGGCTTTAGATCACCTGGTCATCCTCGACAGCCACACCACCACCATGAGCCACCCACACCTCCCTCAGCTCTGTTTACAGGAATGCACCTCACCACTCAAACCCAGCAAGGCTCAGCTATTTAGTCCAAAGTATTTTTTTTTTCCATTCTTATGTGCAGCTACTGATTTGATATTTACCAAGTGACTGTGATTTTGCAGCTACTGCTGCACAAGGACTTTTCCACCTACAGATTAATCCATACATTCAGGTACTAATTATGGCAATACAAAGACTGATAAAGATACCATACACATTCTCAACTTTCCAAATACACAGAGAACTGTGATAGTAAGATATTTTCCCACTAGATTTATATGCAGCCTAAACATGATGGCATTAACACAAAACAGGAACTCTTAAAGCAAATCCAGTGGTCAGAATCAGGACCAAGGAAGCATATTAATAACTACAAAGGAGCATATCAAGAGTTGGTGAAATAAATTGCTGTATGTAATTGTGAATGGTTTAATTTATGGGAAGCATATCTATAAATACTACAAAGGTGAAGGGATACGAGAGTTCACATCTATCCTATTATGTGCAATTGAAAAATATCGTCACGAAATCGCACACTGCTTAAAAGTTTCAAGACCACAATTTAATGGACGTGTTCATCCCTAGTGTGTGAATAATTCCTGAATGAACATGAACTGAGTGCTTAGAGAACTCTCAAATACTGTGACTTTCACTCTGGAGTTCTGTTAATGACATTTTTTTCACTCCATAATGGAGAGGAAGCATAATTCACTGAGCTATTTCGTCTTCAATAAAGCACTTGAGTCAATTCTATATCTGACTGAACAGAAAGATGCCAAAGAATTAATCACCACCTGCCTCCCAGTTAAAACTGCAAAGGCCAGTTTCCCTTGTTGTGAGTACTCACTTAGCCCTAATTGAAGCAGCACTTAAATATCACAATAGAACCATTCACTCCAAGAATTCTCTGCCATTCCCATCCTCCTCCTGCCATCCTTCCTCCCCATTAAACTGTTTCCTACTTCTAATTCAAATAACTCCGTAAGGCTCACCACGGATTTTTATTGCTATAGGAATACATACGGGTGGAATGCAACTGGTGGAGGAGATGAGGAGAGAAAATGAGGTTTTTGTGATCCACTCTGTAAATCTGCTTTTGAAACAAAATGCATGAGCATTAATTTTAAATATGAAAAAAAGGACAAAATAGCTCTTTTTTCATAATGTTTCTGAAACTAAAATAATACTGACTTTTTGAAAATACGTCTTAGGGCAACTAAAAAAATTATCACATAGAACTTAACAATAAGTAGGCTTTGAAAATTTTAAATAGAAAACAAAAGGTTATAGAAGTTGAATGAGATTTCATCTGACATGGATTCCACTCATGTACAACAAAAATACGGCAATTTGAGCAGATTCATGTCTGCAGGAAGTTTTCATGTGAGTAGGATCTGGCTTTGGGAAGTGATGAACACGAAGACTGCCCTGGCCAGGAGAACTCTGGCTGTCCACGAACACGTACCCATGCTCGGCTGAGAGAACTCATTCATGTCTGTGCTGGACTATTTCCTACTACAAAAATCAATTCATTGGCACAGATTAAAAGGGCACAAAGTGTCCAAATCAGAGAAAACAGTTCATATTGATGGCATCTTTCAACTGAGGGGTTTCGAAATTTTGAAAAGGGAAGTCTAAACAAAAAGGAAACACCCTGATATTCTTTCCATTTGCCTAGATTTTTAGTTTCACCCTAAACTAGACAGATACTTAGAAGCTCAAACAAAAAATGAGGTTTTGAGAGCCATTAGTGAAATCTGTTCTTAATGACAACTGCTGGATTACATGATTCCTGTATTCATAAATTTCATATTAATTTTCACTGCACTTAAAAGATTGTTTCAACATCCAAGTGAGGAAAAATGATCCTTTTTTCAGTGCATACTAGACTGACTTCCCTGATCACAACAGACTGAATTGTATTTTTGTGAGGCTCTTCAACAGGTAGCCAAATAAATAGCTTTTCCCCCGCTGCATGGTTTGCTGTTTGCTTAAGCAAAAATCCAATTTCTGGAGAAGACTGCACAAGGGCTAAATTCCCTGCCATTTACAAGTGTCCCATTAGAGTAGCTTTCTATATGGAAATAACAGTCCAAGAGAAGGGGAGAAAGAGTAGGTCTGAAGTCCACTCTTCCTGATGTGTTTTATTATTTCGTTTTCATTTGAAGAGTAGAACTGTGCTCCCATGAGAAAGAGAGAGCAATATCTGAATACAAATGTCTCTAGAAAATGGAGCTTCTTTAAAAGTAAAATCCTCTCTCTGGCTTTTTTTACTCTTTCCCCCCCGTATGCACCAAGGACAAGGGCAGACCTGACAGCCTCAGACTCAAGCTGTCTTTTGTTGAAAGGTTTTTAATTAGAAATTCAAAGATAAAACTCCTACTGGGGCAGCATATATTAGAAATGTTGGGATTTGGGCTTGATTACTGTTTTCTTTAGTAGAAGTTCTCATTTTCAAACAACTGCAATTAGAAGGATGGGGTGAACAAGGCCCTGTGCATACAGTGGCCCTAAGAAGAATTATCTGTTGCTACTGTTACCACCTCTCAAAGGGGGAAAAGGTAAAACAAAAGCTTTTAATGAAAGTTCACAGAGGTGCATTTAATTTAGATTTAATAAGACAGACATTCCAAATCTGCACAATTAGAATTGATTATTGAAAGAAAGTTCACTGAAATTTCACAGCCGTATAATGAACTCTGACATTCATCTACTTTACAGGTGATAGTCACAGAGCATCCTGTACCTGCTGGCACCTTTGTGTCTCACAGTGGTTCAGCTAAGAACGATGCCTTTTCCTGGGCTTACCTAGAACAGAGGCCGGAGAAAATGAAGAGAATAAAAAGCAGATATTTATTCAAAGGCCTTCTCAGTACATTCGCGCAGTCAGAGCCCACCCAGGGTTGCACCTAAAATGGATGACAGGTCACGAGTTTTTCATGCTTTATAATTTTTGGTCTATTTGCATATCAGGGTTAGACCTCCAATTATAACCTCAGGTAATGAAGTCATCTATCCCAAGCTTGCCCCTCAGTTACTCTGCTGTTTACATTTTTTTGGGGCTTAAGATAGTGAGGTGTCCTTGAGTTTCAGGCCTGGAGAGAAATTGTTTTGTCTAAGATGCGAGAACAGTATCTCCAGAGTTACACGAAAAATAGAAACTAAAAATCCTAAGGCATCAAGAAAGCTGTTTTTAAATGAATTTTCTTTACTTCAGGATTGTAATTATAATAGTAATAAAAGGCTGGAGTTCACAGGGGTTTCTCTTGCACTGACAGGACATTGCTGGGTCACCAGATTGTTCCAGGTAAGCACAAGCAGTGTTTTAGAGAGATGCCAGGCAGGGAGATGGAACCTCACAGCCTGTGCTGGTCACAGGGAGGTCTCAGGGGGTCAGGACACACCTCCCTGGTGGCTTCCACAGCAGCACTGACACTGCCCTGTCTGAGGCACTACCACCACACTTCGTGTGCACCCAGAATTTTGATAGATGTGAGAACATTTATATTCTGTAGCAGGCAAAGGGCACTTAGGAACCTGGCAGGTTTGGATGCATATATTACATATCTGATTTAATTTCCTGAGTGATGCTTTTGTCTGGGGATATTTTGCTCTAGAATACTGGCCATAAACTCACTGAGCTCACAAATTCAAACTCTCAGCTGTAGTGATTAAAGTTGTTTAGTTTTAGCCTCTGGATTACTAGTAGCACTTATAAAAAAGTGGTTTGAATTTGAGAATTCATCACCTTACCTCTCTTCTGAAAAGGAGTTATGTGCATATACCCTATGAATATTTAAATGACAGTGCTTAAACATGTATTTGAAGTGCATTGAGAACTGTCTCCTTGAACAAAGAGGGAATAAGAGGCCTTTGAGGAGAAGTAGGAGACTGGGATACATAACACCCAAGTGAAAAAGAATTGGATATTAGTAAAGAGTTAAATTTACATAATACATTAGATTACATAAGATTACCAGGGTTCACAGCTGAGGCAAAAATAAAACCTGGTTTTTTTCCTTTTTTACACAGTGTCAAAATAGGAACATGACATGAGAAGTTACTGGGAAATTTATTTTGTGCAAGACAAAGCCCCTAGAAACCCATAGTCCCACTTGCTTAGAACAAGTGACCTGAAAATTCTACTTGATGAGAATTTACTTTTTATCCAAAAACCACTTCAGAACAGGCCCTCTGCAGAGTGCTGCTTCTGTTTTGACCAAGGCCAGAATGTGTGGAGCTCTGTGTCTCTTTTCCCATTCACTCATGCACATGTTTAGTGTATTTTAGTGTTTTATTACGGTGAGATCATAATTTGGTACAAAACAATAACTAGACTTGCTTAAATATAATCTACTAGTGAGGTTTAAAAGTTCGGTTCAAATTCCTGAGAGGTCAGTTTGAGATACCTTGCCTTGTTAAGCTATTTCCTGCATACATTCATTTACCTGATCTTATTAATGTGCTATTTCTCCTTTATAATTTAATTTGTTGCATTCTACAGCAGCTCAAAGGTGTCTGCCTTAACATATTTATGTACCATTTACAAAGGCATTTATAAACATAATAAACTACTTTTGGATGTTTGAGACTGAAAAATCAGTCAAATATTATGAGATGTGATAATTTTTTATCTTAATACTAGAACTCATTTCCCAGGCAGTGCAGACAGTAGTTTGTTTATTTTAATTAACGCCAATAAACAAGAATCTTTCCTGGGAAGATTTGTGAGTCTTGCCTCACAAGAACAGGGCCCTGGTTCTCTAGAAGACGCATGCATGCAGGCATTTCACCTTTGAATCATTTCTTTAATATTTAGAAGAATACGGAGCATAACTAATTTTTAATAAGAAAATATTTTTATGTTTTAATTCTATTTCCTAATAAAATTTAGACGTTAATCATTTTAATGTAAAAATGTTATATTAACCTTTAAAGTGAATTTAGTAAAAAACTTGCCAATACTTAGAGATATTACAAATCTTGGTAAAACTCTGGAAGTTGAGCTCAAGGAAATACTTATAAACAAGGAATTTATTCAAATAACCTATTATGATTCAGTCTTAAATGTAATTATATATCTTTGTATTCTATAATTTTCATACAGTTTCTTGGTTTTGTTTAGAGGATTATTATTTTGAATTTATACAAGCTTTGCTGTCTTAGAATATCTTTAAAATTTGCCCGCTATGATGTTTGGCAAAAAAAAAAAAAAAGTATTACAAATCCTAAAAATGAATAAATCTTCATATCAATTACCATTAAGAAAAATTACCTAAATAACCTGTAAAGAAAAATTTCTAACTATGATGTTCTTGGTGCAAAAAAATTTTTGACATACTTAATGAACTGATGCAAAGTTGCTGCATATTTTATACACCTCAGAGGTACCTCTGCTCAGTTAGACTTTAAATTGCCTTTGGATGTCGGTAGGTGTTGTATCAGATTATTGTAGTTTGAAAAACAAGCAAATTCATTTTGGAAAAATACCAATAACTCCTGGCGACAATGACTTGCTAGTGCTGCATTGCCTTCATTCTTAGCTACATTAATTCCCAGTACCTGAAACATTACATTTCAAAGTTTTTTAGGGTAAGAGAAGGAAATTCTTTCTTTAAAAATTAGACTTGTGTTGAATTGTTAAAAAGACAGTAGAGTGCAATGTGTGTTGCATTTTCAGTATGTGTGTCTGTCTTCAGGTACACTCTAAATATCAGCATGATCAATGCCTAGAGTAAGTTCAAAATACTTTGGCCCTAAACAATCATGATTGACAAAATTGCCCATGTTTGTGAATTTTTTATTCTGCCTACAGGTTATTTTTTAAAATGCATGAAACAAAATAGCTGTACTGAAATGGGAATAACTATATTACATGAATATTATTATGTGTCCAAGGGCAATTCCTACTATGGTTCCTGAAGAATTCTTAGTGTCAAATAAGTGTGAGACAGATTAAGAAAATAAAAATAAAAAATCATGCCCAAAGCCACAAACAAACAAAAAAACCCCACAACTTAAAAACCAAACAACACCCCCTCCCAGCCCCCCCCCACCCCAGTCATAGATATTAGCTATTTCAGAATTGATTCATTCAGAGCAGCTTGGTCAAATTGTCAGCAATTAAGGAGACCTTTTAGATAACAACATTTTAAAATAGTGTCCTAACTCCATATGTATATGACTAATGACACCCCATGGTGAAATTGGTTATATTATTAGAAGGTGAATCCAGCAGATCTGACAAGGGGTACTGGTTTGGGGTTGGTTTTTTTAACAAACCTTTCTTAGCTGAATAATGAAGAACTTTTGAAACCATTTAATCTATCCAGGGATGTGACTGTTAGTTTATATTTTTCAAGGCTGATTACTGAAGAAGTTCTAAAGCAGTTTAATCTGTTCAGGGGTGTTAAACAAATATGTCAACATTCATTTTACATTTGTGTCTACCACAGCCAAACGAGAAGAATGCTGGAAATAGATTGCAGTGCTCTGTTTGCTCAAGGAAAAAAAAGTCAATATGCTTCATATTTCATAGAAGATGCAAACTCCTTTGTAAGATGAATGCTTTTCAGATTGAGCTTTTCAGTAGCTTTACTGTGCAGATTATGGTCTGGCATTCTGCCATATAATGATATATAACCTTATAGCTCACTATTATGCAAATAACAGTTTGGCTGGGAGAACTGAGTGCTTAGATTTTCTCTAAGGACTATCATATATTTCAAACTTCTGACACCAAATTATATTTGACATTTAATTTGAACTCATTTTATGTAGAAAAATAATTTTAAAAACCCTCTTGTGTAGATTTCTAATAAGTGTTACATTTTAATTTTTCATTTTTTTTCGTATGTAGAGATATATGTGCAGGGGAGGTTTAATTTGGATTGACAGGGAGTACATCATTATCTAGTACACCACATATAGAAGGGTATTCTAAGCCAGGACCATCCAGTACAAAGTAAAATATATATGGAAAATAATAGCAAAAATGTTAAAATTCATACATGCATCTCCTATTAATTAATTCTTACAAAATAAGACTGACAGGTACATATGCATTCAGCTGTGTTGTACAGGGAATTAACAGTGGAGAATGGTGGATGAAACATAATGAAGTTGAGGAGCTGGTAATTAATGTGGGAAAGGTCAGTTCTAACCTGCACTCCTCCTTCCACCTCTCAGACTTACCTGGTGGGGCAGCACAGCACTTATGGGAGACATCATTTCATCTCCACCCCAGCCCTACCAAGGACACCAAGGCTGAATTTGGCACAGAGCTTTTTTCTTACCAGTGGCTCAGGCTCTCGGTCCAGAAGTTGGTCTGACAGCACCTGGGAGTATTTACAACCTGCAAATTCACATGCAGTATTCTTTTCCTATACTTATGTGTCCATATAGTGTGAAGGATTAAATTACTTACTCAGAAATATTTATTTCTACTCTTCTGTTGCTTTGCCTCATCTGTGTTAAACTATCTTACACTTAAATATTAAGAGCTTTTGTTACCTTGCACAATCAAAGGTCCATCACACCATGTCACAATCATAGCTCTCTGAGGTTCTAGGTTGTTTGATACTGTACTTATTTAAGTTTATGTTAATAAAAATATTGAAAGAAATAATATAGGGAACAGATTTCCACAACTACTTGAAAAGAGCATGGTTTCTCAAATAAAAGTGGGATGTCTTTCAAGTCTTCATGAATTTCACAGCAGAGATTAGATCTAGAAAACTGCAAAAAAAAAAAAAAACCAAAAAAACCCCAAAAAACCACCCAATTGTGTAATTGAGAAGTTTCCCGTAGCTCCATACCTCCTACAGGTCAAAATTAGTCACATTTTGATAATTTTCATACTTTTGGGAATGATGGGTGTCTCTTGAACAAGCATTAGAGAGCAGAGTTGGAACATGAGCCAGATATTGTGGTTGAGTATGTGCTTATACTCAATGGATATCGATTTGGGTTTTTCAGAAGTTTTATTCTAGATACATCCCTGAATGCAGTGTGTACAGTCCTTTAAAAACTGTGTTTAAAGCCAGGACTCTGTCAGTCCAATACCATGTCAGCAAATGACTGCTTGAGGAGGAGGATGATGTAACAATTAGAACAAGGTGGGAGAAGCTAACAGTAAGTTCAGGCAGAGGATTAGAATGGCTCTAACTACCAGAGGATAAAAGTTTACATTAATAACACCATGAGCAGTAATCTCAGAGGTTTACTGTACAAAGAGAACAGATTAAACTGCTGCATGACATAAAATCTCCAATAGTTTGTTTCTTCAAAACTCTTACATATCTTACTCTGCACAGAAAACAACAAAATCCAGCTTAAGGTGTCTCCATAATAATTTCTCCCTCCCTTTTTGATGTCATTATTTGTTTCTATGCAGTAATGACCCTCAAACATCAGCAACAACAGTGAAAACTGTGGCATGGGGGGAAACACTATCTCCAACTCCAGCAATATTGAACAGGAATTGATTCTGCCTGGTCATGATAGTCTTTTCAGTCTGTCACTGTTCACTTTCCCTTCAGGCATGTCAGTCACAGAGTTTCTCTTCCACATGTTTCTTAAGTCCCCCTATCATGCATTCTTTCATCTGTTCTCTCCTGAGTGGCATTTCCTGCCAAGCTGTGCAAAGGGATCACTACATTCCAATACAAAAACA
Source organism: Orthonyx spaldingii (assembly GCA_013397795.1). Lineage (NCBI taxonomy): Eukaryota > Metazoa > Chordata > Aves > Passeriformes > Orthonychidae > Orthonyx > Orthonyx spaldingii. Next base: position 266,910 of record VZTJ01005473.1, read on the forward strand.
TTTGATGCACACCAGTAAAGTCTTGGAAAGAACAACAGGAAAAGGTGTTTCAACATTTCCCAGTGGACGGTTTATGAAATAGGAAATGGTAGATGGAAACAACAAATATAACAAAGAATTCATTTTAAAAACAAACACACAAACAAACAAACTAAAGAATTGTAATTTGCTTGAATTGTGGGAAGACTTCCATTAGGTAAGCACTGAATTTGAAGTAAAGTGAAGTATAAAAAAACCCCAAGACAAGAATACTCTTGTAGTCTGTTGCTCTTTGGGGTAAATGTGGTCTTGGACTGTTATGAGAATCTCTGTGGTAATGAATGACTTTAAACACTCTGAATGCTTATTTGACAATGGCAGCCTTGCCAGTGCAAATGTAGCTAAAGATTTATCATTGACTGTGTTATCAAATTCATTTTTCAGGATTTTATTCTGTGGTAAAAAATTCACTTCTAGGAGAATTCTGTCTTTCCAACTCTTCACCTAAAAGAAAACTTTCTCTTGGAAGCTTGCTCTAGGACAATTCTTCGTACTCAGATTGGGATGGTGCAAGAAGCACAAATTCCTGTGCCCAATTTTATTTTTTTGCTTTTCTCTTTTGTTACTAGGTCCTATAACACAACCTTGATAAAAATTATTAGCTTAATCTTGCAAATCAAAATTAACCCTCCATAAATCTCGACCTAATGACATTCTGGGCAGGTAGAACTGAAAATGGCTCAAAGACTTTTCAGTTCATCACTGATACCCACTGTTCCCCTGTAAATAGCAGTATCCAAATAATTCACATTGAAACTGTAGGAAAACCATGCTTCTGGAAGTTTGAGTCAAAGAGGGAAAATGAAACTGAAGTTATGTCTCCTTCTCTGAGCGAAAATAACTTGTTTTTTCCTATTTTGAAAACCCTTACATAAAAATTGTTTCACGCCACTTCAATTTTAAGTAATTTAAAACTGACTTGTGCCTACAGTAAAGAGAAAAAAAGAATCCCTATCAAAAAGTTCAGTAGCATGCCATGAGTTTAGGGGAAATTATTGTGATTATAGTCCATAAAATAGACCATGAGACCTTGTCTAGATTTAAAAAATGATCCTGAAAGTGATCGAGCCATGGCAATGCACAGCTCAGATCATTTGTCCACACAGCATTTCATTTAGCGAGATTTCTTGTCTTGACCAAGCCAGATAATTATAGCTAAATATGCATTAATTATATTCATATCTGCTACGTACACATACTCAAACTCAGTTTGAAAAAGGGCAGAAAAATCCACAGCACAGGTTTGTGTGTGTATGTGTTGTACTATCATATAATATCATAAACTGGTGCAGACAGCTTGATTTTTTTTTTCAATTAAAAAACCCTCCAAGAATTACCATACCTAGAATATGAAACTTAATTTCCTTAACCTAGGGCAAATGGCAGTGTGTAATGGTTGAGCCACCACATTCCTTATATAGATGAAAAGCATTTTCTCCTCTAGTAAATACTGACAGAAAAAAAAAAAGCGTAGATTAATCAAATGATGCTGTTCCAAAATTAACTCAAAATACTCCATTGGATGGTTATCCCATCATTAGAACTATAATTCACAGTGAATAATTTTCTCAAGAATTTTTTCTTATTCTACTCACACAGTGTCTGTGAGAAGACTGCAGCTTGCCTAAGTTAAATCACCTTTCACTTCAGTTATTTAGGGTAAGACTTTGGAATAATTCAACTATCATTATTTTATTTAGTTAATCATTTATTTATGTTTAAGCTTTGACTTGTGACAGCATTCAAATGGATGCATTCAGGTACTGGATGAGCATGAGCCAAACAGAAGACCTTGTGAATACAGTTATTTTAAACATTCCCACTCTGCATAAGAACCCTTCTTTTTCCCACCCAGAACATTCTCTCTAGCAGGGAAAGCTATTGAAACTAGGTAGAGTAAGGGAAGGTAAATATCAAATATCTCCCTTATTGCCTCTTGCCAGTACATGCTATTTCTTTTCCCCTGAATATCTGAAAATCACGGTGTTGTTGAGACTTCTGCTATGGAAACAGACCTATACACACAGAAATAACATTAAATCAGAAACAACAGTTAAACAAGGGGTAGTGACAAAAGTATAATGGACTGAGAAGGAGAGATGATTATAAGAAAATTAGTTATATAAAAAGGGAAACAAATCCAAACCAATTTGTTTAAAATGCTTTGAAGTTTGTTCATACAAAGTGCTGACACTGCTGTAACCTATGCAGTGGCTGGATGCACAGAGACCAGATACTGTGCTTTTAATTACTCAGTATTAACTGGAAACTCAGAGCCAAATGATGAATTATGTTTAGCATGCAGTCAGCAAAAATATTGCTAAGAAGTATTATTTAACCAATTAAAGATATTAGTTAAAAAATCTGCAATGTAATGCACAATGCAACGAGGGATTCTCAAGTTTTCATGCAAGAACCCATTCTAGGGAATGTTTTTTGTGTGCATATCTGTTTGTTGACAGTCCAGAAAAAAAGCACACAAAGATAAAAATCCTGTCATGTTGCAAATCTAATTGAACATATACAAACTCAGAATCAAAATTCCAATTAAAATAAACCACAAATACTACCACTACACAAGTAGTAGTATTTCTACTTGTATTGTTTTCTGCGATGAAAGCTTGCTTACCAAAACAGCCAGAAATTTTGACAGATCATTAATTCATAAGAACACATCTTGCTTTATTAAATATGTGACACTGTTGGAAATGTATTATGAACGTGATCTTGAACAAGATGCTCTGACTCCAATGACACAAATCATAAAATACAGACCTCACTAATACCTAAAGAGAGAATCAGGATGGAACTGTACCCCTCACATTCAGGACTCAACTTTAAGGCGTACAGAACTAAAATGATTATGTTCTTCTAACCTAAAGATGGGCAGTATTTATGGAGGCAATCATAGCATTATAAATTAGTAGTCATATGCTTTTTTGATATGCAAATTCTTAGAAAGAATATTAGCAAAGTCAGGCAGTTCACAACCTTGTCCAATACTTTGCAATGTGACTTCAATGGTTATGTTAGTTAAGCACAGTCCGTAGATCAAAAATGTACAAATATTCAATCCAGTCTGGACTCACTTGGTGTAATGAGATAGTAATGTTTTAATGTGATTACATTGGGACTAGTGCTAAGCCTATCTACAGCATATTTTCTAATCCTAGAACCACAACAGGATTTGACAAATTTAATTTTCACTACAAATGATCTAAAACTATCCATTTCATTTCAAAATCCTGAGACCACGATGTACCATATATCCATGTTTTTAACACAGCAAACCACAAAGACTGCAAGCTGAATGACACTGAACTGTGTGTAAAATATTTATTGGTAAGGTAACCAAAGGATGGAGAAAAGTTACTTCAACTTCTTTGTAAAGTATTTAGTCTTTTTTCAGGCAAGAGATGTGAAAACTCAGAAATGTTGACCAGTTCTATAAATGTGCAGAACAGGTCATTATGATTCCATCGAATCACACACCTTCTCACCTATTCTTATACCAGATCTCACCATGGAGATGAAGAAGTATTTATATATTGAGATACAGATGGCAAGAGGCTTGATCACTGCATATAGTAACATTGTAATGTCAATTTTTTTTCGCTGAAGACCTTTATTTATTCACTCCTGAACAGTAAAAACCATAAGTTATGCTGCTCTGTGAATCTCACAAGGGTGCTTTCAAAAAGCGTGTTATGCAAATTTTTACCTCTACATAAATAAGAACAACACAGTAAGTCTTAGATATTCACCTTTCTGAGACTCATTCATGCACTTGCCATTGCTCCCTTCATGCTGTGGAGGAATGAATCTCAAAAAGGCAAGTGACTCACCTTCCAATTATGTTACACAGCCCAACAGCTACTGCTGCTCTAGCAAACTTAAAAGCAAGTGTTACCTCTCCAAGAGCTGCTAATACAACATATCGAACTGGTAATTTGGTCAAGCACTAAATAAAAACAAACAAAAAAATCCATTTCTTCACAATCCATCGAGTGACATGTTATATAAAGAGAGAGAAAAAAAGGGGGGGAGTGAACTCTTTGCCTTCTGGGCATGAGGTTTATCCTAAGATGCTTAAAGGAATCCATTAAATCCATTTAGCAACCCTTCAGTATCACTAGAATGTGCTTCTCTGGTAGAAAGCAAGAGAACCAGTCTTAGAGTAGAGAGCCAAGAAGATCTCCCGTGCTTTGTCACACCCAGCTTCAGCATAAGGAGTTAAATTTCTTATTGCCACACATGTCTTTTTCAGCAGCTTATGGCAAGGAATTACTATTTTCCTCCAAAATTTTCTTCTTCTTCTCCTCCAGCTGTTCAGACCAAATCTACATTTACTCATAGAATGAGTTCAAATGGCTTCAGTTACTCAATCAGTTACTTATAATGCTGCAATATGCTCAATTAAGTTTCTCTTCTTTGGGTTTAATTATTACATCGAGATGTACACCACTCATTCCTGCTGCATAAATGCTTTTAGGAAAATATCAGGACAGTAATAACATCTCTCTTTTAGTAAATCAATTTTTAGTAATCTCTACATTATCTTAGAGTCCATGAAGAATACTGATCACGAGACAGGGGCTCACCCACCTCTTTCACCCCGAGCAACACTGTCACAGACTGGGAAAGGCAGAACAACCTCAGAAAAAAAAACCAACCTACAATCCCCTAATATAAATAAATAAATAAATGAGAAAAAAAAACCCCAAACCCCAACAAACAAACAAACGAACTCTCAGACCAAACCAAACCCCAAAGCCCAAAACCACCTAACAATGCAGCACCAATGATGTTTTCATGGGGCTATAAAATGGCCAGGCACTTATAAGAGGTCAATAACTCCCCAAGGATTTCTGAAATTTAAATGGACTCCAGTGTTCAGCTGACAGGTTTCAGACAGACTGACGAGCTTTTAAACTATTTTACAAGGCACTTCTGTGCAAGAATGAACCCTGTGGAAATATCCATCATCTATGATCCTTGGAAAGATTCCTTCAGTCTGATAGGACTCTTTGCAATAAGAACAGACATTTTGGAAGTAGAGAAGTCACACAAAGTTGCAGAGCTCAGAAGGAGAGAGGAACAGATGGTTTCACTAATGAGTTTTCTAAAACACATCTCCTGTCCTTGGTGGATGCGGTGCAGCAGCTAAAATGTTCCAGTGATTATTTTCTTAAGTAATTAGACCTTTTCTAAACAGATCTACATAGGCAAATTGTATTAAATTCTAAAAATCAATAAGCAAAAGTTCTGGTTAGTTTGGTGTTGGTTTTGGTTTTTTTTCCCCTTCATGTCATAACAGTCTCAAAAAAATCATGAGGCTGAATTTTCACATTGTTAAAAGATATAATTTATGAAGGCTGAGCTCACTGATGGAAGGCATAAACAAGTAAGCAATTGTCAATAAAGGCAACTTCAGCTTTTGTGGTATCTTTTTTAACTTTATTTAAAGCATGCTGAACAGAGGGTAATTTATTCTTGTAAGAAAAGGAATCAGCTGCTGTGGTAAATAAGTATCATGATATGCACTTGGTGACTTCTAGAAAATAATTCTATAGGATTTAACTTCACAACAAGAAATTAATACCACTTACCTTAAATTATTAAACAGTATTTTTAATTTGCATTATGGACAAATGAGACATTTAAAAGTAATGGGAAACTTTGGAACTAATTATCTGATTTGTAAGAGAGTTCCTGACATTTTGTTTCTTCATTTGTATGTATTTGTGCATTTGCTGTGTCACTTTTTCATGGTATAATATCACTATGAGCATTTTTAGGGAAAAAAGAAAACTCACCAAAAAATTAAACCATGATTCAGCATGCAATCACTATGTCTTTTAGCAAATACAACTGCTTGGAGACAGAGCACTTTTACCTTATACTGTGGACCCTTACTAGCATATTCTTGCTCAAAGTATGATACTGTTTGCTATTCTTTGCTTTCTCACTAAGAAAAATATAAATTGCATAAACAAATGCAAGAAGACATTGCCTTTGTTTAGTAATCACTTCTTGTATTGCTTTGCAGATTACCCCAGTGCCTCTAAGGTGGAGCCATGACACTCACACCACCACAAATGGATCAACGTCCTTGAGGGGGGCAGTTCAGAGCTGCTCTAGTTTGTGTCTAGGGGAGTGAAGGACAGCTGCCAAGTCAGGTCCTGCCAATGCCGAAATACTCGGCCCACGTGTTACAGCTGAGATGCCACTCAGCAGTGCCACTGCTCTGAATTCTCTGGGACAAATCTCTGCTAGCTGGATGTTTTGTATCGCCACATAAAAACCCCTTTTAACTGATACTATTATTTCCTATCAATTTTGAAAGAAGGTCTGCCTTAACATGTTAAATAATGCCAAAAGGCAAATCAGTAAAAGCCAGTTTCCACAGTGGATGGACAGCTGGGTTACCCTGCCTCACCTCCAAGTGAAAGAAAGATGTAAAAAAAAACCAACAACCCACCAATGGATCCTGGACCTTTGTCCAAACTTTCCACTTCTAGATCCCAGTTATTAAATAAATAACACAGCCATTGGCATTGCCAAAGGCACCACAGCTGTTTGGGAATTTAAAATATCCAATACTTCATTCTGAAATCATGACAAATAATTATGGTGTTATTTTAACTCTTGTGGTTTTTGTTTGGTTTTTTGTTGGTTTTTTTTTTAGGATAATAATAATAATAAAAAATTTTGGAGGGGAGAAACTGTAATTTCAAAGTATAAAACTTTTATAGGTTTTTAAAAGGATACAAGCACTAAACACTGATGAAACATCTACACAACTTTGACAGCCCCAAACCTTTCTGCAATATTACACTGCATTTTGGGTAATTTGCTATGTAACTATAATACTGATAGGAAGTGTTTGGGCATTTTCTCAGGAAACTGGTTATCAGTATGGTCCACACCCATGATTAAAATTTCTAGTAGAATATAACTTTCTTTTGCAAATACAGATTGATTAACTTTTGTGAATTAATTTATTATCAGGACTGAATACAGCTCTTGAAGTTAAGAGTAGCAAAACTTTCACTGTTACTTAAAAATCTAAGTAGGAGATAGTACATTTCTGAAAGATTAGCTTGACAGCATTGATCATGCATCAGTGCATCTCTCCTGTTTTTGCAGCTACACACGCAATGTAAGAACATAGTGATTATTTGGGATCAACTCACTTATTCCTAAAGGAAAAGAAGTTCTGAATGTTAAAGTTTTTCTTTTCTCTCTTCTTTGATAATTGATTAATTTATTTGGTAGAATTAATTAGTTTTAATTGATCAATTTCTGCTGGTTATTACTTTAAAGAAGATAAAGGTTCTGATATTATCCCATTCTGCTCTAGGAATTTAATTTTCATTTTTTCCATTAGTCTTAGGTATGGTGAGCAGCTGACACTCATTCTTAGAGATCTTTTTTGAAAACAAATGAAATCCAATTATGAGGTTTACAGAAAACCTCCACGAATGCAAGACAAGAGCACGCAAGGATATTTCACCTCTAGTTGGAATATACTGGATGGTTGTCAAAAGAATTTGCACACTGAACTGACGCCCCCTCTTTCCCTTCAATACCTTTTAGATGTGCCATTTAGGAATGTCTCAATGTCTTAATACAAAATATAGGTTATGTTTAACAATTCATAAACAATTCACTATGGTTTTTTTGCAGGTCTTGGAAAGCAGACATTCCTCACTGCTCTCGAAGAACCTATCTTGGTTAAAGTACAAACTCTTAAATTCGTAACATTTTTCTACATTAATTGTTATTTTACAATCCATTATCTTCTGTTAGACTGCCCTCATTTTATATAACAGATGAAACAAAATGGGGAAAAAATATTTAGAACTTGTATTTCTGAAACTCTCAAGCTACAACTTAGAAATACTGACCTGAACTACAAGTTTTCAGAAGTCACAGCTGTGCGTAATTTATCTGTGTAAATTATGTGCAATCTATCACTTGAATGTTATGGAAACTGCATGAATAAGTAAAATTGCATGACTAGAATGAATGAATGAATACTGAGTGAAAGACACTCCATTCCTGAGCAAGTCTTTATTGCATGCGTCAAGTATGGTGAGGAAGGAGCTGCCAAATGTTGTGTGAGTGGAACCACTGAAGAAGGAAAACAATCCTCTAAAATGTACTGCATAGTGCCATATCGTTATTGTAAAATGGAAATTGCTTTTTTGGAGGAAAGTCTCATATCTATGTATTCAATAGGCTTCACTCCATCAGGGGTGACATCTTGGCACACGATCTGGCAACACCCTTTGTGTCAAAAGTTCAAAAGCTATTTCAGAAACTTCCTTGAATCCAGTGCCAGCTCCTTTCACTAAACAACAACTCCTAAAACAGAGACTAAAACAAAGACTGTTGTTGCACTGAGGCTTTTACTGAAATAAGCTGCCATGGTGATGGTGTTTAGCTGTAATTAGGACAGAATAAGAACTTGCCTCTAGGTAGGTGAAGCACGTGTTGGACATGTTTTATACTCACGGTATGCAAAGAGGTTCAAACTCAGATTTAACCTGATTTAACACTCACCAAAAAGAGAGCATGAAGATGTCATAAAAATATAGTTACTATGAAAAATAGAGCATTGGATTGTAATTGGATTAGAATCTGATTACTCTTGTAAACGCCCTCACTCTCTGCAGTGAGAGCAAACGTGGAGGGCTTTATAGACGGATTCTTCTGCAAGAAATTAACTGCTTGCTCTAAGCAGTGGGCTTTGCCAGCTGAGTAGCTGCAGCAGAAACTTTGTAAAAACTGGTTCTGATGGCAGCTGGTTACACACTTAAACTTCTGTGGTGTATTTATATCCTATGCAAACCTTAAAGAAGTACATGAAATGAATCTGGTTTCAGCTTAGAAAAGCTGTCTTGCCCAATGTATAGCCAAACTTAGGTATGAACAACAGAATTGTACTTATTCTCACAGAGAGTCATGAGATCTGAAAATACGATCAATGATTTTGGTAAGAACACTTTTTGTTCATACTTTAGAACAGTTTTAACAGCACTGTTGTTGGTTTAAGGTTCTACGTGTGAATATACCACACAGGAATTTCAGAAAAGGCCTCCAGTGGATAAACAAGAAATGAATTGGACTAAAGGATGAATGTGAGAAACTTTATAAATTGCTATATCCCTTCCCCTGGGTGAGAAATATGGATGTCCTGTATGTATTGGGAGCTAGTTATTGATCTGGAGAATTGCATGAAATGAGTGAAGGAAAAAATAATGTTTATGCGATTTAGTTGTGTTTTTCTTAACAACACAGTAAAGTAAGTTAAGCTACTTACATTAGCTATTAAAAAAATGTCTTGCTAGGGAGCCTATTGAAGCATCTGACTCCTTTATGAAGTAGCTTTTGATAATATCATAATGAAAAATGAAATTTCTTGCATTTTTGGTTTAAGATCAAACAATTGTATTGATTAGAGTGACAGGTCCTATCAGACCAAGATAAAATAAACTACAGTTCATGTTCATGATACCCTGGACAAGAACAGAAAGTCACTTTGCTCATTTTGGCTGGGGTAGAGTTAATTTTCTTCACAGGAGCTGGTATGGGCTGTGTTGTGAATTTGTGCTGGAAATTGTTTGCTAGCACAGGGATATTTTCCTTAATATTGAGCAGGGCTCACAGGGAGTCAAGGCCTTTCCTGCTCCTCACCCCATCCCAGGCACAAGGAACCTGCAGGTGTCCATGGAGCTGGGAGGGGACACAGCTGGGACAGCTGACCCTGAGTGACCACAGGGACACCCCAGACTGTATGGAATCGTGCTCAGTGCATAAATTAGGGGAAATAAGGAAGCATGGGCATGGGGGGATCTTCTAAATGATGGTGTTTGTCTTCCCAAGTAACTGTTGCACATGATGGAACCCCACTTTCCTGGGAATGGCTGAACACCTGCCTGCCCAGGGGAAGTGGGGAATTAATTCCTTCTTTTGCTTTGCTTGCACGTGGCTTTTCCTTTACCTGTTAAATTGCCTTCATCTCAAGCCATGAGGACGTACACTTCTATCCTTCTGATTCCCTCCCCCATCCCACTGGAGGAACAGCTCTGTGTGGCTGATTTGCTGACTGGGGTTAAACCACAACAATTACTTATACTCACTATTAGTGCTACAGCAAAAATTTTAAAGTAGCAAAAGTCCTAGTGACTTTTGATTCTTAATTTGAACAAATTTTTATGATCATCTCTAGGACAGGCTAAGAAGTTATGAAGATCAAATGCCACATTGCACTAACCAAGGAAATGATAAATGTAATCTCAATGGATATTGCAGTTGGATAGACAGAGAGAGATATATTTGGTAGACTGTAGCTGAAGGATACTCAGAAATAAATGAACAGAAAAGGAAAACTTTGAACAAGTATAATCTGTCCAAGCCAAGACAAAAGGTCATTTGGTTTAGCAGCTCATCCATTGTAATACCACTATTTAAACATCCCCATGGAAAAAAAAAAAAAAAAGGGAAAGAGAGAATCACCATTATTTGCTTTCTAAAAATAAAGTGATGAAAATTTAAATAGTTAAATAATACCTGCTCTGGTCATAGCCCTTCCAGTTCACAGCCATTCCTAATAAAACTAAGCATCTCCTTTAATATCACTGGTAGTATATTAATATTTATAGCTTTGCAAGTAGCATAAAGTTAACAATTGCTTATGGTGCAAGAGACACAGAAAATGCAGTGAAAGAAATCCAGTTTTCCTGAACAATAGTTCAAACATAAAAACACATTTTCAAGTAAGACTGTTCAAGCAGGATGGAAACATATTCACTATGAAAGTCTGCATAACATTTGGGAGGATTCATTAATTTCCTTTCAGCTTTGAAGGCAGTAGATCCTTCCAATTTTTCCTGTGGGAGGGAAGCAGTACCCACAGCAGAGGAAGAGAAATGTATAGACTGCTCAGCCTACTTGGACATGCACAGATTGAAGGGAGGATGTGAGATGTGTCTGAGGGTGCTGAAGGATACCCTAGGAAGGCTTTTGGCACAGTCTCCCGTAGCTGTCTTGTCATGCAGCTAGTGAGTGACAGCTGGAGATGCGGACAAGGCAGGTAGAGGATTGACAGGACTGCCAGGGTCCAGCTGACAATCTGTGCACTGCGGGGTCTCTCTGGGATCAGAATGGGCACTAGCACTGGGAATTGCCTTCATTAATGCAGGTGCACGAGAGGACAAAGTGCACTCTCAGCAAAACTGTGGATGTCAGCTAAGTGAGGGGCAGCAGTCAATATGCTGGGGGACAGGGCTGCTGTCCTGAGGGATTGGGACAGACTGGAGACATGGCTTGATGGGAAAACACTGAAGTTTAGCAAAGGCCCTACCAATAAAAGATTCTGACACACTGGAATGAGTCCAGTGGAGACCACCAAGATGGGAGGGGATAGGAGAATATGGAATACATGACAGGCATCCAGAGGTAGGTTTGTTCAGCATTAAGAAGGTGCTAAGGAAACACATTATTGCTCTCTGCAACTTCCTGCACTGAGAGATGCACAGCAACAGACTGACAGGCAAAGAAAACATGTTGGAACATGGAAATTCTGATTAGATATTAAGAGAAAATTGTTTTGTTTTACCATGAGGATGGTCAAACATGTCCAAAGAGGACACAGAATCTCCATCACTGAAGATGTTCAAGACTGTGATTCTGTGTGACTCCACTGGACAAGCCCTGGTCTGAAGAGAACAACTGTAACAAAGGAGTTAGACTAATTAACCTCCCGAGTCCTTCTCAAATTAATTGTGTGATTCTGCAAGACCAAAGGAACTCAACAAAAAGAGAAAAAAACAGTGAATCCATGCTACTGATCTGGTTTTTTTTTGTTGTTGTTGCTTATTTTTCTTTTCCTCCAAATCAGTATTGTTGTACTAAACATTAGTCTGACCCTTTATTATTACATACAATGTTCCTTTATTCAAATGTAATGAAAAGCTCATTACGACTTCCCAGCTACCAGAGCAAACAGTATATTTAGCCAAATGGTAATTGCATCGGTCTTCCTTCCATTCCAATATTGCTCTGAAAGTTGTGTCCCTCAAATGAATAATTACCTACAGAATAATTAAATGTTGCTGATATGGTCTACTCACCCCACTTGTACATAGAAACAGCAAAGTCTGTCTTCCCTGAAATCCATCTCCGTCATGTTGGATAAGCTTACTGCCCATCACACGTCTGGCATCGATCCCTACTCAATTACAGATGAACATAGCACCATATTAAAAGACAAATAAGGTTTAATTTTAATTTTAATCACAGACAGTCTGTAAGTCCATGTTCTATCATAGATTAAAAGAACCAATTATTTTTAAAAGTAAAGATTTAATGAAAGGCCTTACTAATATATAGACACATTGCTCCCTCTGCATTCTAAGTCAGACTCTGCAGTAATGGTTGAAATTGCTGCAAGCAGTCCAAGCAAGACATGGGGATGTAACCTGGAGAAGAATGTTTTTTCTTCAGATACAAACACACTTTCTCAACAGAGAAATCTTTTGCAAGATTTCTCTTTCAAAAGAGTAAAATCACAGACCATTTATAGTCAACAAATTAACTCTGCGGCCAGAGTTTTATTGTTACTAAGACAGAGTAAATGCAAAATAATTGCATTGAAGCAGGCAGAAATTCCACACTAACGGCACCGAATGCTTCTGAAATCACTTTATCCCAGACTCAGAAAGGTACTTGGGAACCTAATTCTCATTTGAATTCAATGGGAGTTAGGCACCTACACATCTCTGAATCTACACATTATAGCCTTCCATCTGTAACAACAGGAGTTGGCGCGCATAATTAACTCCAGAATCTAGGGCATCAGAATTCTTATTTTCTTACTATTCATTCTTTAGTACTAGTTTCCAATCTTCCTTGTTTATTGAGGTAGTATAATGTTTGTGGGACTGTGAACTAATAAAATTGTAGCTCTGTAATGTTGATATTAGCCCTGAGAATGGAAAGATAAAAACATGTATATTTTAGAGAGACATCTACAAACTGGGTAATCAGACAATGCTATTAATGCTGCTATGTGTGCAATTCCACTTGCACAGAGAAAGCATGAGAGGATATATATATATATATACATACACAAAGTGAACATCCCAATTTTTAAAGCTGTTTTTATATAATGCCATGCTTTTTTTCAGGAATTTCGCATGTACCGTTCAACAAGAAATGCTTTAATGCATGGTAAAGTCTCTTTGTTTTCTAAATTTGGACATACCTTCTTTAGAAGGGTTAAAATTAAAGCACTATTTACCAACAGACATTATTATATCAATCTTACAATTACGATTCACAGTTAAAAACAAAAAACCCAAAACAAAATACCACTCCCTTGACTAGAAAGAACCTGTATTTTATCTGCCGCTCTAATCTTTGAGGAAAAATGTGCCAAATAAAACAATAGTTAGGTCTGTAGAATGAGAATCTCAGAAAAGAAATGCAAGCATTTCTCATATATTTTAAGGATCTCATATCAAAAGATCACTTAGAATACTTCTGATGATGAACAAAAGAGTTGGGAAATGTTCTCATTACTTATATTCAGCCCTTGTTGTTTTCAACCTGCTAGATTCCTTTTGGTTTTGTCCTCACTGATCCCTGAAGGAAAAGAAATCTCCAGCTCCTCTCCACTTGTTAGATATTCACAAAGAGAATACGGGAAAACAGTGAGCGGGTGCTCCAGCGGAAAACAGCTCCTCACAACACAGGTGCATCGCAAAGATTCGGCTTCAGAAAACAGCAACTGAGTTCTGGGAGTGTTCCCACTTCCCATACACACTCCTACATACACACAATTAACAGAAATTAGAAACTGAATTTACTAGGCCTAAGAATAACCAGGATTGTGCAGAAACAAATCCCTACTGTCAGGCTGGAATCCTATTCTGTTTTATTTTTAAATGTTCTTTTAAATACAACAAATTCCAATTTTTAGGTATACCACCAAATTCTTTCAACATGTTCTGTGAAATATCTTAAAAGACACATGAAACAAAGACTTTGTTAAATCCCTGCACAGAAAACCTCTGAAAACAAGATAAGCTACACATCGAAACACCTGTCTTAGCATGTCTTTCATTAGCAATATGAGGATATAAGAGTTCTTCAACAGAAGTAACAGGTTTCACAAAAATATTTAGAATATGCAAAGGTACAGATCATTCTCCAGCTGATCTGATATCAGTTCAAGTCAAGACGTGGATTACTGGTCCAACTATGATCAACACAATTATTTTCCTATATTGACACCAAATATATTGTACATAAATATATTATCACTTAATTCTTTAAACTTTCTAATTCATTGTTATCTATTCTAAATTCTGTCAGGGACTTCTATAAAGAAGAAACGCATTTTATACACAAGAGAAATTAGAGAATATTTTCGGGGTTTTCAAAAACCACTTATGTGCTTGCTATGCATTCAGAAGTAGAGCCTTGTGTGTTGGAAGTGTAAGCTGATGGCTCACACTGAAAATGTCACCTGCTATTTACTGTCATGTTTTCTTTTTCAGGTTCAAAGACCTCACCAATATGTTCTAGAAGAAAACTATCTGGCTATATCTTGTGCTAAATCTTCATCCGTATTTCTTCTCTGTAAGCAAAACACTCTTCAAAATCTGCACTCTGCATTCTAGACCAAACTATTATAAAATGCACTTTTATAGGGGCCACTTTTGCATTCTGTGCTGGTTTTAGCCAGAGATGATCTGAATTAAGGTATTTTGCAAAAGCATTAGTCCTCCTCTAGAGTATGTGCAACAGTGACAAATAAGATTTTCTGTTATTAGGTATCACAAAACCTGGCACAGCATTATGTGCAGAGTAATAAATGTCTTCATTCTCACTGTGACACACAGCACTGAGACATTTACATGAGATTGCTGTTGTCACAGACAGTAATTAGGTGCTTGATTCTGCCATGGCCTCTCAAGAGGTCTTAGGTACCTCAAATTCATGCTATGGTACAGACACATATATTACTTTGAGAAAATTTTACAAGCATAATACTGTAATATGCAGAGATATGAATATATGAACTTTGCTTTGAACAATTCCTCAATATAAAAAACAGTGCACTCAAACTCTGAAATACTTAATAAAAATAGCCAGTTTTTATAAGCATAATTTTAAAATTAACTGAGTAATTTTGGCTGCATAATCATACCCCTGAAGGGATGCAATAAAATATAAATTTAATCAAATACGTTTTTAGAACACGCTTCAAGCTAGTGCATGTACAGTTTTGATCCAAATATCTAGTCATGAGTATAGTATCAGACCTTTAATTATAATTTCTATTATAATTGTTCTATTGAAGAAAATGTAGCCAGTGCCCTTACCTGCAATTATGCACACACAGTCTGTGGAAAGAGTAGATAAAGACTGTCCTGTGAACCGTCCCTTGCTGAGCTAATTCACCCAACTGGTTTAATTTCGTTTGCCCTCAGTCTGCCATTGCAGTGATTACATCTAAAAGAAAAGATAAGGAAACACCAAAATGAAAAAAAAAAAAAAAACCACTAGATTTATTGTCTAAATTTTCAATTTGACTTCTATTTTTGGAACAATCAGAAAGCTAGGGTCACAGAAAGCATGTTGCAAGAAAAAGTGTTTGGTACTTTCTGATGGTGGTGTGTAAGAATATCTCATTTAGTGGCTAAAACGCATGACTCTCTTACACTCATTACAGGGCACACCTGGTGTTCTCTGATAGGTGCCCTGTATTTTGCTCCTAATATATTGTGATTCATAAACCCATAAAGAAAAGTCTTTTTGGGGATATCTAGTGTAACATTGCTGGCTGCTCTTCAAAGGCACTCTTTTTAGGCTGTAATTTTAAAAGGTTTTCTGTGGCACAGTGATCTGAGGGAATACCTAAATGCTCATTTTAAATATCCACATGCTAATACATAAGTTCCAATATTATAATATACATCATCTTCTAATATTTATTTCAATGCATCTTCTGCAATGCACATGGAGCTTTGGAACCTGCACTGCTGGCTGCTACCAATGTCCAAAGGATGGCAAAGCTTTGCACAGGAGGGACGTGTGGATTCAACAAAAAACCACTGTGTCCATCCTGAGACCCTGTTTACAGGAAGGAAGCATTCCTGGAGATAACTGGATTGGCTGCTTTCCCTGAGGCTGCTGATACATTTATAATAAGCATGGACTAACCTCAAAGCAATGAATCCCACCCCCTTGGTGAATTTATCTTAAACAGAAAATGTTAGAACAAAACCCAAACATCTTATTTAAAAAAAAAAAAAATCAAAGATGTTCAGCTCATCTTGTAAAAAAAATATTTTGCAATTGGAAACCAGCCTGATCATGCAGGTATCTGACTTACACTCCTGTATATTCTTTATGTCTCTTGTATTGTATGTATTATGAAGGAGAAGGATTATATTTTCCATACAGTGCACCTTTTATCAAAAACAGGTGCTATAACCACACTATTTATTCCAGAAAGAAAGTAGGCATAAGATTTCTTTCAAATGGCCCAGGACTTCCCTCTTCCCATCTAATCCACAATATAGGTATTTCTCTGGAAAATATCAACTCCCTGTCACATTTTATAGTTGCTTCATATTGCCCAAATCCTTGTTTACAATATTGTTTTTATAGTTATACAATAAAATTCAACCCACTGGATGGTCAAATATCTTCCAGTGAACTCCAAGTTGCACAATGTAATGTGTAGATATAATGTCAATTCTTTTGAACACGAGCCATATATGGAATTTTACATGGAGTCTGCCCCTCTCCCAGAATCTACCTTGACCTTGCAAACTATGCAGTTTTTAGCTGAGTCTCCTGGGGAAATCATAGTGATAAATGTTAGGCTATTGAAAAGTACCATGCAATAAATTCCAATCCAAAGACCACAAATAAAGAAAAACCAGTACGTCTTTCCAGCAAATCCCAAACCAACTAGTCTGTCAATTAGCCCAAACCCCCCCTGGAACAGGGCCTGGGGTGGTGATTAAGCCATGTATCAATAATTAGATTAATTCATTCAATTGATCAGATACATAAGCATGAAATAAAGAAAAAAATGGAAAATGCAATAAGCATACACAACCACATTGGCCTCTCAGGCAAAACAATGTAATGTAAGGATTTTTTTCCATCATGTGACTCATTATGCAGTGCTAATTACATCACCTCCCCATCTTGCTGCCTCTAGACACTCAATTGCTATGGATTGGCTGCTTTCCCTGAGGCTGCTGATACATTTATAATAAGCATGGACTAACCTCAAAGCAATGAATCCCACCCCCTTGGTGAATTTATCTTAAACAGAAAATGTTAGAACAAAACCCAAACATCTTATTTAAAAAAAAAACAAAAAAAACAAAGATGTTCAGCTCATCTTGTAAAAAAAATATTTTGCAATTGGAAACCAGCCTGATCATGCAGATATCTGACTTACACTCCTGTATATTCTTTATGTAGGGATTTAAGAAGTACAGCACCTTTTACACAAGCCCATGTAAATGATTTTGGCACCAAGCTTTTTACTTTCTGAATTAATTTCAACTTTCACATGTGACTAGTTCTGATAATGCCATGAATTATATGTAAACCTTGATCATATATATCTGAGTAGACAGTGCCAGACTTTAGTCTTGTTCTGTCACTGTTCATGTAACTTCAGATTTGGAAAGAGAGATTAAAACATTTGCTCTTTTATCCGAATACTTTCCAAGGCCAAAGCACACCACTGGAAAATTATAAAGCAAGGAAACATCTTTTCAGACCTTCTACAAACACATGCAGCATAATGACTTTAATGAAGATGTGCTAATTGTCATAGAGTTATTCAAAAGGCTTATGTGTTTATTTAGATAACAGTTTGTACCAGAGCAACCATATGCTGAGGTAGATTACTATCAAGTATTTTATCTTCAACAATTGTAACACACTCAGCACATCAGTGGTGCTAACCATGATGATAACTTCAACAATACTGATACCTGCTTCCAAAACATTTAACAACATAAATTGAAATCTAATCCTCTGAATGATGAGGAGGCTAAATTCCTTAAATCACAATTTTAAAGAAATACATGAGGAACATCCACCCTCACATTAGCACATTATTTGACACGTGTCTCAAAATGAAGAGAACCAACTACTGGGATCATCAGAACTCATGGAGTAAAATAAACTTTATGAAGCTAAATCACTCATTTAGCATGCACGTTATAGGAATGTGCCCTGGCTGGTTTGGTTTTTTGTCATATTATTATTTTATTTTCATTCCATAACCATTACACTGGCAAGTTACATAATAGAAACTATAATTGTGATTACAGTATATTTAAATTACAATGGAGATTTTTTTCTGCCACAGTTCAAACTAGCAGCACATTGGTGCTTCACACAGCCTTATGTACCAAACACTACATCCTTCATCGTTCCCCTCTCCACCTCAAGAGAGGAGGATGCATCCTCAAGAAATGGATGTCACAAAAAATTCTCTGCCTTAAAAATGGTCTCCATTTTACAGTAACATGAGTCAAACCCACAGTCAATTATGGGGACAATGTATAGCAGCATATCCGTGATTAGCACAAAGAAAGCACAGACAAATATGATTCTCAAGAGTTTGGGTAGAAAAATACAACATAACAGCCCACTAAGAAATGTTAAGCCTCCTTTCTATGAAAGCAATTTATTTAAATAAGATCAGATATAAGCAGTAGCTGCAGAGGTGGAGAAAGCTCAGTGTTATTAGCATTTCTGAATGTTACCAATGTTAACAAATTCAAGTATTTATGAGAAGAATATAGGGGGAAATGTCTGCTAGTGTGCCTTTTATGACACACAGAGAATAGATCCATAGGATACAAGAGAATATTAGAAATTCAAGGACTGTCGGTGCCTGACAATAACATAAACAAGGGTGTGCAAAAAAGTAGTGAAATCAGTACTACATGATAAACATATTTACCTCTCTCGGGCTTAGAGTTATTTTTCTATTGAAAGGGTGGAAAATAACTGAACGCCTGAGATAAGCTGAAGGCTTGGTCATTTCCTCTGCAAAGTTTGTATACTCAAAGTATTTCACACACTCTCTCACCTTTCCTTATTTTTTTTTCTTTTGCTGCTCCCGCTTTTGTTGATTGCTGATAAAAGAAAAGGCTAGCAGTTTATCTACAGCAAGAATTTACAGCTGTAGCAGCACTTCTAGGTCACCAACTGCAGCTTGCCAGGCTGACATAGTAAACTTATGAATGCCAAAGGCATGGAATCCAGAAATTCCCAGATTTAAAATTAAAAAGAAAAAGAGAAAAAAAAAAAAGAAAAAAAAAAAAAAAAAAAGAAAAAAGGAAACAAAAGCTGAAAAAATAAGGGAGTGGAGCATAATTATCATGCCAATTCCTTTAGATACCAGACTAGAAATTCTGCAGGAGTACCAGCTCCACCCTCTTTTCAAACGTTCACAATACACTGAAAATTTATGAAGATTTAATGCAAGAGAAAGCGGGCAGCTGACAGAGTGCACAAATATCTTCCAGTTTACAATACCTTCACTTGAGAACCCTGACAGCCTGTGGTCCATATTCAATATTAGATAGTCAATATGGATTTTGAAAAGAGAGAGCAACCCCTTTTCTTTTAATTAAAATTCAAAGCCCTGGGTCCCAAAAATTCAATGATTTCAAATCATTGGAATCTGAAAGAAGGCCACTGTGGCTTACCAAGGGGCAGAGTAGAAAAGAAACTCCAGATCTACTGAAAGGATTAAGAGCTGCTACCATTAGCACTGAAGATATTCCGGGCCCAGATATTAAATATATAAATGATGGATAGCATGTGGATGAGTTTTGCAGTATCTCAGTCCTTTATTTAGGTAGTTTAGTTATAATTATTTGTGGAAAACAAAAATTTAATAATGGAGACTTCTTGGTCTAGCCATCAAAGATTAAAGAATTTTTACAAGCCTAAGTATCACAAATTCCATCTAAAAATGTACACTTTTAATAGTGCAAGTGTTTAACCTCTCTGGCTACTTACTGGATGGCACTGTATACTCACAAACTCCAGATATTTTAAAATCCAGAAATGGATTTTGATCCCAGCAAAGCTCTAGATCAAAAAAGCAGTCCTATGGCTGTGGTTTGCATTATGAGAAATGTTGCAGGATAAATGTGGTCTTTCAGAAATTTTTACCATATGAATTCAAAATTGATCTACATGAAAGACCATTTAGAACACAACCATGCTAATAATGCAAAGAACAGAATAAAACTCCACAGTCACTGTAAAAATTCAGCTTAAACTGACTTGGCTGATGAGCCTTAGTGGCACTCTGAAAGGGTAAGTTGCAAATGAGGCAAACCAATAGGCATGAAAACTCCAAAAATAAGGGGTTTTTTTTCCTTAACTCAGTCCAGTAACAAGGAGGTGATTCAAATTATTCAGCAGATGGCTCAGATGTAAGAACAGCTTGGTAGAGGCAGGATAAGGCTAATTAGAGTATTATGCTGTGCCTCTTCTTCTTTATTTTCTACATCATTCCTTCTTCCCTCCCAGAGAGTTCATCCAGCTTCTCCATTTCTCTTTGAAATATCACCTTAAATCTCAGCAACGCTCTTCTGCAGCAGCACACCGGAGAACTGCAGAATAAGCAGGAGATTTGTGCTAAGCAGGGAGCCAGCAGGCAGCGCTTCCCTCTGGGCAGGGGTGCTGCTCTGTTCAGTCGCTCGCAGGGAAGCTGCTGCTTTGCTGCATTCGCAGCTGCTCAAGGTAAAAGCACCTGTAAATACCCTGTGAATGCCCATGCAGATTGGTGGCCGCGTTTCTATGAACTGCTACCTAAATTAAAATCACGTGAACAGGTAAGAGTGAAGGCCATAGATTTCACACAGCCGGTAAGACTAGACTATCTGAAAGATATTTGCATTGGAATGGACAAGATTATTGACATTCACAAGGTTGTACATCTGTACCAGAGAACAGGAAAACCATTTTGTCTTGGGATAGAAGTCAAACTCGTACAAGCAATAAGTACTATCCTGCTTTGAGCTTTTTTTTTTTTCCTTTTTAAGTTATTAGGGAAAAAAATCCTAACGTATCTACTTATGTGAAGGAATAACTACTTCTCTATTTTACAAACAGATCATGTTCCTACACATGGCAGGAATTATAGTCCATCTAATGTAGAAATATAAATAATATGAACCCTGAGATCATCTATTAATTTCTTTCATTGCTCATACAATTTCAAGTGTGATTGTTAATTTTAATTCTTGTCTAGACTATCAAGGAAAGGGATGGGGATCTTCTATGTAAATCCTCTATATTTAAGATAATATGTATTGGCTGAAAAGAGTGCCACCAATGCTTTCTTAGTTTAACATAAATGGGGACAAGAATACATCAAGGCCATTTACCACTGAGTTTCTTTGTTCTTAACAGAATATACTACAAGAATATACTACAATATCTGTGCTGAGCCATCGTGAGACGTGCAGTGTTACAAGACTTCTTGGCTATACATTAAGAGAACATCAGTAGAGCTGGAGAAAACAACTGTGAACCAGGACACCTGGATGACAACTTTTGTTTATGAGAGATGAATTTAATGTGGCATACATAAGCGAATTAGGAAATCACACTTAGTGAATTTTTAGAAAGCAAGGTTAAAACAATATTTATTACTGATTACAAGCTTGAACTCCAAGTAGATCTGTACTAACAAATTTTCTAAAACCTCCTCAAGTAAATGCAGTTAGAGCTTAAAATGTCCCCAGCATCACGGAACAGTAACCTGGAGGCACAGAAGCCAGCCATGTATCACCTCTCCTGTCAATGCTTTTTCGTAGGAGAAATTGCTAAGATAGAGAAGTTAGCAGAGCAGTGAGAAGGTGTTCAGATTTCTCTCTGCTGCACTCCTCCACAGACATGTATGAAACGGGGACTGGATGCACCCGTCACAATACAGATCAGCAGATGAATGGTTTTAAACCATTCTTTGGATCTCAAGGAAGAATAAATGTCTTCCCTCTTCTTAATTAAGTTGTTCCTGACTTAATGAGATCAAACTCTAAGAAATATTTTTCTTTTTGTTTCTTCAAACACATGCAAGTGTTTGAAACTACTCTAACTGGCTTCAACATAGCCAAGCCCCTGCAGAAATTTGACAGGGATACACAACAAAAGCGGTTGCAACTGGCCCAACGAAATAACCAAGTCCACAGCTCAGGCAAGGCACACACTAAAATGAAACAGTGATATTGCAAATCTGTTCCAACTCTTTTTTGCAAAACTTCAGTCATCATATTTAGCAAATGTATTGTTATTTGCATTCAGAGTTTAAGCTGCAGCCATGCTCAGCTGGATCAACATAATTTTGTGCATAATCTGAAAATTTATATAAAAATCTCTATATAACACATATATAATAAGGCAAAGGGACCAGTCAACTTGATCTTATTTTACATCAGATAATATAGTTTCCAGCAGTGGTTTTATGAGTATACTCTTTTTAGGCAAAGAAATGGTGAAAAGCATCATGTAAATAGAGTTTTGTACCATGTTGTTAGTAAAAATTCTTCTAGGGAGTGGGCAATCAGTACAATGCAATAATTTGAAGAGGAGATGTTTTAGTCATACCATCTGGGTTGTAGAACTAACGAGCAAAAGGGTGTTCCTATTAGTGTCTCTAACAGTAATTGTTATTTTAATTGGCTGAAATAAACTCTCCTGCCCCCAGGCCAGTCATAACATTGCCTTGGTGTAGACCTGCTTTCCCTTCAGAAGGTAGAAGTGCAATGGAAAACTGCCCTGTGAATAAATAAGAAGCTAAAATAGAGCAGCTACTAATTTTCATAAAGATTGTTTGGGGGGCTAAAAACAAAACAAAAAAACCACACCCTAAAAATAAAATTAAATACAGTGTCATTAATTTTCCTGGGCACTAAAGCTTTCTGGTATTACACAACATTTTAATTATGCATCTGGCATGACAATTAATGGAGAAAGAGGATGGTCTTGTAACTACTTCATCTTCTGGCCCTTGTGACAAGAATCCCACGTAAGTGATAATTATAAGGTATAATTTGGGTGATTTAAAGTTTATTGGTAAGAGAGGACATTAAAAATAATTTTAGAAACTGATATTTTTACAAAATATCATTGACCATCATATTCAAGGTAGAACCAAGGCCCTTAACCAGTTAATCACAGAAATGTTTACTTAAGTGAATAGTTGCATCTAAATCAAGCAATATCAAAGTCTTCATCTGTTAATAAAGGAACGAGCCTTGGTGCTTATCTCACTTTGCTCTGTAGAACACAATCACAAAATAACTGTGCTGGAAGGACTCCGGGCCCCATCTCACCCTACCCAAGAACATCCTAATCCCAGCTTTTGTGAGGGGTTTTCCCAACCTCCTAAAACTGGAGCACCAGTCAAATTAAAGATTCCCTACTGATCAGGAGAACATGAACATAATAAAAGGAGTGAATTCAGACTTTGTAACAACTGACGTCCTTCCACCATAAAGTCAGGCTTTTTGACACATGGACTGGAATGGACAATGGCCAAACAAAGGAAATCTTTAAGACACTGTTCAGCATTTCCAGTTAGATATTCCACGAGGCTCCCCACTCATCAGGGTTGCTGCTGTGTTTTTTATCCAGTGATGGTTAACTGGTCCCAGAGAGTGCCTTAGTTTGTTACAAGTATAGAGTTCTTTCAGATTTCCAGCCTTTAAGTACCCTGCCTATCCAAAACCAAAGTAGCGGAGCCCTTTGCAGGCAGTGACATCTTGTCATGTTGCAATTGCTTCAAACTGGAAAAGAGTTGGTATAGGTTAAATAAATGAGTAAATATACCAAAAAGAAAAAATATACAAAGCATTTTTGCATCAAAGGCAAGGCAGAATTTAGGTGTCCCTCCTGCCCCTGTGTCTAAAAACAATTGTTTACACTAACTTCACTAACTTCTATATTTAAGTATGTCCAGGTATCTTTGTTGAGGATAATAATACTAAAACACCTGCAGGATTTTGTTTAACACTGAAATAAAGTGACTGACTTACCTATTGAGAGAAAAAGCTTTTTCTGCAGGAGATTGCAACTGTATGAGGCCTCCTACAGACTGTACCCTCCTGAAGGGCTTCAGGACTTCCTGCTATTTCATTTGATATCTTCACCTCCCAATGCTTAATAACAGTATTTTAAGGGATCAGTAAAGAAACAAAAGTTGTTTTTTTTAAATGAAATAACTTTAGTAATGTCACCTTGCTGCTCATTGCCTTTGCCATATTTTAAGGTATAAAACAGACAAACTGTGTTTAGGCAATTAAAAAACGGGAAACCAAGATGATATCCTATTTTGAAGCATAGGGTCTTGTTATCAAGGAAATAAAAGTGGCATTTTACGTTTTGCAGGACTGAGCTTTGAGATAGCTATGCCTGAATGCCTCATAGGTTATAATAGCTTTTTACAGTAGTTATATTCTGCCTTTATAAAACAGCAGCTACTACTTACAAGTATAAGCTTTGCTAGATTTTAGCAATAGCAGTGGCCCCACCTTATGTTTATAGCTTTTGTTTAATGAACTTACACATACATTTTGGCTCCATGCTTCCATTATGAAAAAAAAATTTAAAAATTCCAAGAACAAACGAGGTTGGCTCTATTGGACGGCCAAGCTGTACCATTTCTCCGATTACAAGCTTTGTATCATCCAGACAGTCCAGGGTCTTGTCTGGCGTTGTTTAGCTCTGGCAGCAATTGTCTGGCAATTAGATAATTGTTCCTTGAATTAGTTTGAGTTAGTTTTAATTTATAGTGATGGCAGGTGGTTATTCACCACGGAGTGAATGAAGCATCACTCCAGCAAAAGTGTTCTGTGGAAGAGGCCTCAGGCAGCAGGAACAGAGGCCTCAGGACACAAGCACAAATCATAAGGATCAGTCTGGGAGGAGAGCATTCTTTTATTCCCGTGAAACCAAAGGAAACAAAGTAAACAAGGGCTGAACAACGGAACCAATGGAAAGTAAAAAAATACATAAGCAGACTATATTTTATGAAAACAAACCGAATTCACCCTAAAACTGGGAAGGAAGGAACTGCCAATATCAAAGGGATCCCAAAAGAAAGGAGAAGGAAACCTTCCTCACTAATTTTCTCACAGCTTCAGGAAGCTGACAGCTTTTCATAACCCCTTCCTCTCCCTCATGGGGACTGTCACCCCCGGTACCCACAGGGACACCCCTGTTAAAGTTTACTCTGATTTATCATTCTGAACAAGAGATTTCCAGAAAAGAGCTCTCAAAACAGAAAAAAAAAAAAAAAAAGAAAAAAGAGCTGAATTTAAGTTATCCTGGCTCTTCTTTTGGATGTTCATTTTTAAACCAGCACTAATTTACCCTTTTTCATTGGGAGCAGCTTCTTTACTACAGTCAATGGTGCCATGTGGAAACATTAGGAACAGATGTGGGTGATTAATAACTGCAAAAAAGCTAAATTTTTTGTGATAGACCACATAAATCTCCCTACTATGAGATGTCAGCTCTTCAGTCTGTAACCTCTGTATAGTTTATCTTAGGTGTTTGTTGCTTTTTTCTCCTTTGAAGTACTCAGATGATAAGACACTAATGATGATGATGCACTAATTACCAGAGACCTGCAGCATTGAAGACTGATATTTATTGCCTTTTGTAATTTCAAAACTCAAAAAAAGTCCTTCCAGCCAAGTTATTATGGCAACAAATAAATAAGAAATACTATGTCAAAGGTGTTATTTGCAAAAACCTTTTCTTCAACACAAAACTTTTTATGTTAAATGTTTTGAAGCTACTGGTGAAAGGGGAAATTATGTCCCTTGATAGTATCCTCAAATGTCCATAAACAAACAAAATTTGAGAATATTAAACTGAAAAAAATTCAGCAAAATTGCTAATTTTAAAACAACTTCAACTAAAACTTACCTTAAGCTTCTCTCTATCTGGAATGGTATTTAAGCCTGTGCTTAACTCATACTGAAGCTACCCTGTGGCTGAATACCTACTTGCACACTTGCTGAATGAGCCTGTAGGAACTGATGCCAATTGAACAGATCTTGAGATTCAGAAAAATAATTGGTGTTTTCTGCAGTCAGCACACTCCCATCACATATTCTGTTAATCTGAAGCTATGAAACACTAACATGAACTAAATTTTACAAGAATAACCCTACAAATTCTACTCCTTTACCCTTTGCAAACAAAATCTAGATTGTCTTTTTTTTTTTTTTTTACTTAAGAAAGAACCATGGTAATATCTGCATGTAAAATGTGAGCTTCCCAGAATTTATATTAAATTAAATATTGACTTACCAAGCACTATGTCATTCATTATTTACTTTATTCAATCTGTGGGATTTATTAAAAAATTGATAAGAATGGCTACTGGTAAAATCCTTCCAGGTGAGCTCCCTAGCCAAGCCAATTATGAAATAAGCAAACCTACAATTACTACAATAAAATGACAGGATTCGATTTTAGCAGTTGGTGATATTTTAAAAGGACGCTTTGAGACACTTACTTGAAATGAATTAGGTGCAGTTTCATATAAAAAATTTTAAGATTGCTTTTATTCTGTTATTTGCCAGACCTTTCTGTTCCCCTCTGCCCTTTTCTAAAAGATGATTTCTCATTTTATTAAAAGGGCTTTTTTCCCCTGTATCTCAAGAGTTCTCTTTCTCCCTTTATGCTCTCCATTTTAAAACCTGCTTGTATATATCTGCGAAGTGCTAGTCAGAGTGCTACAGACCAACCTGCAGGTAACTGTGAAAATACTTTTCAGTGTACAGACAAGTTTATAGGGAAAGGACATTTCCAGCTACCTGTTTCATTGGTGCTAATGGTTAGAAAGCTCTACTGTGTGCAGGAATGAGTTTTGCATACAATTTGTTATGTATGCAATTCCATGGATACAGAGTTCAGCCCTGCATAAGTTTCAATGCCCTTAATTCAGATTTCCCATTAAACCCTAGGCAGTGCACATTAAAGGAATGATCAAAAGCATTCTCACTATTGTTAACTGAAAAAAAACACAGCAGGGGAGTAAGAGGTACAGAATCCACAAAACATCCTTTTTATGTTGTTGTTTTCAGTGAAGAGGTTATTTATTATTAAGTTTTAATTATTAAGTGAATAGATAATTTTTAAATTTATGGCTGAACACGACACTGTGTTGCATGATACACCCCCCTGCCCTTCAACTCTTAATTCCTTTTATGTTGTGTGAGCCTGTGGTTGCCTTCCAACAGGGATACACTTCACCTGGTTTTGATTTCCAGACTAGATCAATAACTTTCCAATATAAAGAACCTGAAAATCATGCAGGAAAAGAAAATTACAGCCTCATATGTTAATTGGTCACATCCCTGCTTTGAAAGACTGCAGCTAAATTGAAAACAGATAATTAAAGTTCATGAAACTTAGCTACTAAGAAAGTCCTGAGCAGGAAGAGCCTGTCAGACCTTGAAGCCAACCAAACTCAATGTTTGTGATTTACACATGACTGCAGTGAAACATCCCATGGAAAAACCACCTTAACTCAGGTCAGATCATCGGAGCACTCCTTAAACATCAGCCTCTCCCTCTAACACTGACGGGTGCTCCTGGGAAGAATAGGACTTTTATCCTCAAACAGGTCCCAGTGGGACCAAAGATCCAGGCTGAAGTCAGCGGGCAGGACATGGTGGCATTTGCACAGACCCCAGCAGGAGTCACAGAGCTGGGGCAGGGGAGCACACACAACACACACGGAGCCTTCAGTAAGTGAAAAGCTTTTGCTCCTGAGCTGCTGCCTCACTCTTCGAACCAGTCTGGTCTGAAAAACTCTGTTTGCTCAGGCATAAAAACTTTGCTTAAGCTTTACAGAGATCCAGAAGAAAGCAAACAGCACGAGAAGCTAAGTTCATGATTTTTCATTATGTTTGGATACACTGCTAATAAAGATTTCTCAACAGAAAATCCTCCACAACATCATATCTATCAATAGCAGCACTCAAACACTAATTCTATCAACAATAAAAGAGTGATCATAATCTTGCACCTGCATATAAAGAGCTTATGGGCTTTCATTTGATAATGAGTTGCAGAGGTGGTGTGGAACTGCAAAAAATGTCTCTCCAGGAGACAGGGTAAGAACTGACTTACTTGTAATCATCACTGGGCGAGATGGTGGTACTTTTTTTTTTTAATCAGTGTGTGTGGGAAGGAAAGAAAACGAAATCTCATATGGAAGTACAAACCCTACTTAGATATTAATTCTGGGTCTTGATATGAAGTGGACAAGATCAAAGATATGAATTTTAATAACTGCTCAGTTAATTTTAAAATGTTTTGCTAAGTTCAATATTATTTACCATGTCAGCATCTTACAACAGGGAGATGAGGACTAGAGCTCAGCCTTACTCTTGTACCAGCATAAAATCTACATTTTATTTCTTGAGACCGAGAAAAAGATGAGGTAAACAAACCAATTCTTTCAAAATTTGAACATTTTGATTTAACTCTTGTGCTTTTATTTTAAAACATCCGCATGAATTATGTTCTTTAAAGTTAGTACAGAGATTTTATAAGATATAGTCAAATATTTCTGAAGCCTAAGGAAATTATTTAACTTAGGGCTGAAGCTTAATCTAAGGATGGGCATAAACAAGAATCTTGCTGTCAGGAATTGGGAATATTGGGACTCATTCTTGATTCAGTGCACCAATGCACTAGAGAAAAAAACCAAGACTGAATCCTCTTCCTGTTTTATTTCTTTTTGCTTGTGAGGAAGCACTCTTTCCTACAGAATTTTTCTTCCAAACCTTTCAGAAGCCTGCAGGAACTGCCCAACATCTTTCTGTTCTTTAGGAGAGATTCGCAGGAGGGGGGAATTACATGCTGATCTCTTGGAAACATGTTGTCTCCTTTAGACTAATCTGTTTGAAATGCCATTTTAAGAGATTGGGAAGCTTCCAAAAGAAATCTAAGGAAGTTTCATATTAAGAATTATTAAGGTATGAAGCAAATGTTATGGGAAAAAAATGTTATGTGGCAGTTTGCAAAATAATTGGATTCTATAACCATTGTGGAAAAAGGATTAGCTTTTAAATTCTCTAAAATACATGCACAAGCAAACAGCAGATGTTTCTTACATTATGAAAAGGACATTCTATACATACAGTTTAAAATACACATCTGAGGCATAGTAGTATATTATGTTTAAAGCTGTGAGGTTGGACTTTGAAATTTTTAAAAGGTTTTGTAAAGATTTGAAACCTTTAAAATATATATATTTTTAATATAAATTAAAGTAATTGAAAGAACTAGTTCCAGACAGCAAATGAAAACACAGTCATTTAGCTGACATTAAGTTATGAAAATATTACATTTTTTTGAATGCTGTCCCATGTGTTTGCTACAGATGGGTGCTTTGAGAAAAGATCACAGTGAATTTTTACATCGGAATTATCGAAGCACCCCAAAGAATCTCTTTTTACAAGGAGTCACATGGGAAAAAGGAGGGGTAATGGATACAAGGTACTTCTGGGGAGATTCTGATTACACACAAGAAGAAAACTTTTGCCAATGAGACAATCAGCCGTTGGCATAGTCTGCCCAGGAAAGCAATAGATGCCCCAATACTGGACATATTTAAGATTCAGCTGGACAGGGTGCTGGGCCATCTTATCTACACCATGTTTTTAGTGGTTTTGCCAAGAAAGATTGAACCAGATTATCCCTGAGGTCCCCCTCCATCCTCCTATCCTGTCCATGCTGTGCAAAACACCTTCTAAACATCAAGAATGTCACAAAGGACTTCCACTACAAGCGTGAAAATTTAATTAGCAGATACAGAGGGAAAGGAAATAATGCATAATGACTTTTTTTTTCCTCCTTTAACCTAGAATAACCAAGACTATTGAAAAAAAATCACGACCAACAAATTGAAACCTAACCTTGTTCATTTAGGGATTTGTTTTCTAGTTTGTGTTGTGTGGAAGTTGGAGTGACTGACATTTACCCTCCAGATGAAACCAAGCAGCCAGACAAGGCTTCAAAGAAAACCACTGCAGATACTAATTTTACCTAATGCTGATATAAAACCAACAGCCCAAAACACATTACCTCATATTCCTGTATTTTCAGTGAGAATACCTCGCAGCTGGTTCAAATATCAGTCAGAGAAAGATCAATTATTCTAATACCTTTCAAGAATTTTTCCTCTAGCTCAGTGAGGATCCTGCTTTTTCCTGCATCTGCATGTTTCAAGAAACTTATGACATGTATGAAACATTTGCTCTTTTAGTTTGGCTTCTACTTAGCTTAGAGGAAGGAGAATGAGAGAGACCCACAGGTATTTAGAGCAGACTGAGACTGATACTCCCATTGTGAAAATTTTCATTAGGTGTGTAATAAAATAAGAGTGAGAGAGAGGAGAGAGAGGGAGATGACATGCTCACTGGGATGGACTCTGCAGAGCTGAATTTCCCACCTCCCTGGGGTAACGTGGAGCTGGCCCTGGGATCCAGGCTCTGGCAAACCCAGCAGAGCCCACGAGCCTCTGTGTGAGGTCCTTACCGACTGACTGAGTGTTCACTTGCAACCCCAGAAACCCAGGTGTGTTGTAGATTAGCGCAACTTACAAGCAGTGTGTGGAAATTTATTATGATAATTGTTGCTTTTATTTTTTATTTCCCTGAACTCAAGGATAATTAACGCCAGTATGTGTCCTGGTGTCTGACTCCCTTAATTGGCCCTACGGTGCCTTGGGTGTTTGAAAATTCTCTCACTTAAAGCCTTTTTTTTTTTTTTTTTTCATTTTGACTTGTTTTCCTGGAGCTGTTCATTAGTGCCTAAAATATTTGATTACATTTAATTGTAATGTCTTCAATTCTGTGCACCTGCTGCAGTTTATGTAGTGGGGGAAAACAACACCTACAGAAGCTAAAAAGTGACATGAGGAATTGAATGTTAAAAAGAATTCCCCTGCAAAGGGTAATTAGGGTTAAATATGGAGACAAACCAAATGTATTTTCAGTTGGGGTTTCCTACTTAACACCGAAAGGATTTCTAGCATAACGGTTTCCTTTTCAGTGTTCACATTCAAAGGTTTCATCTCCATTTAACATTCCCAATTATTTTAAACCATATCTCTAGCATGACAAAGTCCACATGGTGTTGGTCCTGCAGAGCTGCAGTCCTGAGCCCCACTCCTACACAATGTGTTGCCTTAGCACACCTTTCCCAGCCTTGCCATCTTTCTTTCCATAAAAGATGTGCATTTTGCTACCATTTTTTTTTCTTACAATTACTGAAATGGTTAAAATTTTCCTGGATGACACTTTAGTTTTAAAGCACAGCTTGCAGTGTTTGTAAATCAGTCAATGAGACCAATACAAATTAACATCCCTGAGTATTCAGATTCCCCTGGCATCACTGGAGAAGGCATAAGGGGTAGAGTAAAAGAGAAAAAGTTTGTATATTTTTCAGAGGGAAATTACATCAGAAGGCAATCTTTTTAAGCTGCACTGTGTTTTCTCATTTATCTCCAAGGTGTGGTGTAAACCTGTAGAACAGGTTCTAAAACATATATTTTTCAGAATAAAACTAATTAGATCAGTTTTAACACTTCAATGTTAGCATCACGTGAGAAATTCTTGTTCAGCACTGCAGAGAAGCGAAGAACAAAAATATCACCTGCTGATGTCTATGATAGCTTAGAGCACAGAGCCCGCTGTTGTGACCCATTAAGTACTCTTTGCCAAGGGAATTCCACAATTCTTATGCAGTAGCATCCCAATGCTTTTATTTATTCCTCTGTATGGTAAATATTACCTGGGGCATTTTAAAGCAACAGTTACAGATCCAGACTAATCAAGGTCAGAAATATATTCATCCCTGACAGCTCTTACCAAGTATGGCATAGACTGAAAAATACAAACACTGGTATCTCTGCTTTTAGAATAATATTATTAATAATAGTCACAAGCTGTAATAAACTGTCAGGGCTCCTAAAAATGTTACCACACAATGAACATTTTATGTTAATATCTACATTTCACTCTGTTGTGCAAACCACAGAGCTGTCAACAAATGCTAGAAATTAATCTTGCATTGAATCAGAGACAGCAATACATCGATGGGAGATGGGATGACAAACACTCCTCTCTACTCATTCCCAACTAGCCTTTAAACAAATGTTACAGCAAATGTGTGGCATATTTTTACCTCAATTCAAGAACTGTCCCTGACGTCAACAACAGAAGACTGCTGTACAACTGAAGGCATGGGACCAAGAGTAAGCAGGATGGTATTTTATTCCCTAGATCCAAGACAGATTTCCTGTCAAGACACTTGATTTATGTTTCCCTGACCTACTGTGTAAAATGGAAATAAATGATGCTTTTTGCCAGTTTTTAATCACAGCACATTTGGTACCCCCAGAAGCCACTGCTTGTGAACTTCCTTACAAGCAGACTCTCCCAGTCACACTCTAACCTACAGGGCTTCTGAGATGAGAATATCAATTCAATCTTTTGATTCTGTTTCTGCAAACAAGCTCAAATAATTACCTCAAAAGAGGTGATAGGATGCATTTGATGGATTAAGATCATTCTCATTATTCCTGTTTTGGAATCTTGAGGTTGTTTGACACTTACAGGCAAAAAGTGGCCAGTGCTGTGGTACCCAGCTTTTATGGATGACATGAAACTGCGACAGCCTTGGCACATAAACAGAACCTAAAAGCAAAGTGTCTGCAGTACATGCACAAACAACATGCAACTCTTATTATTGCAAATAAATATTTTCCATTTTCGACTTTAATATAACCTGATAATGCAAAACCAATTAGGTTTTTGGTATTCAGATTTATTACTCAAATAATAAAAGGATGCAAAAACTGTCTACAAAAGAACATTGGTTTAAAAAAAAAAGCAAGTAAAACCAAGATATTCCATGCAGTTGACAGTGAGGGAGAGAAAACAAAACAAAAACCTGCCACCCCCCCCCCACA
>VZTJ01005473.1:300068-338880 GCA_013397795.1 Orthonyx spaldingii
CCCCCCCCCCCCCAAAAAAAAAACCAAAACCAAAACCAAAAAACCCCCAAACACACAAACAAAATGTGTATTCATGCAGGGCAAACCCCAGGCTGTGAAAGTGCACTTTTAGGCACTGGGTGCTGCATCAGCTTTTTAGATCTAACAGGGCTTTAGATGTTTCTTTACAGAGAAGGTCATGCCTACGTGATCTGATGATCACATTGAACAAAAATACAGAATATAATCTCTGCCTAAGACACTGCACTCCAGCCTTCTGTCTTAGCTATTGAGAGTTTGAAGTTTATCAGATTTGGTAGCTTTGTGCTGCCGGGCTTGGAACCACTCCCCAGGAATCCTGTTTTCTCTGCTCCCTGCAGCCACAGGGCCCACAAACAGCAGGGCTGGCGCTGAGTACAGCCATGCCCGGCCTGCACTTCATGTGTTACCAGCACCTGAATATAGAACTGTGGAAAAGCAAAATGGACAGCAAGAGTTTAAAGCTGAAATATAAAAAACCCTAAATGCTTCTTAAAGAGGCAAAGAGCACAGTGCCAGCTGAGAACATGTCCAGCACACGGCTGTGTGGGGAGCAGGCTGTGGCATGGCTGAAGCAGAGCACATTTACGCACACAGGGCTTGCTCAATACTTGCAAACTACGTGGAATGACACAAGGTTACACAATGAGTATTAGTAGCAAAGGTTTAAATATATATACATTGTCATAGCCAGCTAAAATTTCGGAGCTTTGCTTTTCAAACGCTTCTATCAAGCTCATCACAACAGCAGCTTCTGCACTGCTCATTCTACAGGGCTCTCCTCCATGAAGTTCTCATCAACAGCTGAAATATTCCACCCTGTTGACTCATATAGAACTCACTGTGGGATAAAGACTTAAATAAACATTTCTGTATACGGCCAAGAAAAGAAGGATAAATTCCATCCTCTGACGCTGCCTTCAGGTTTTTCTCAGTTCTAAATCCCAGCAAGATTTCTTGTCTCTCGTTTTCTAACTTCTCATGAAACTTTGACAGAATCTACAGACTCTTTGCAACAATTGTGATTTATTGATTTTTCAGACCAATGTACTTTAAAATATCCTAGTGCAATTTTATGATAATCAAACTTAAGGAAAATCAAAATGATTTCATAGATGCTGTGATATTGAATATTTAAAAGAGTGTATGTGTTATTTTAACAGTAATATCCCTCTAGCATATAAAGCTGTGATCAAAGATTAATGAGTTTTTTGTTACAACTTCTGAGTCTTGAAAAAATATTCTTACTAACATTTCAAACTGAATATAGAACCCAGTAATCTTATGAATATTTAGAGATGCAGAACAAAAGTCTTTCTTACATGTAAAAACCTGAAAGCTGTTAGACTCCTCCCCTTGAAAACAAGGTTCAAGCACAAAAGTTTAGGAAGAAAGGAATAAACATAGGCCAAAAATAATCCATGACTGATCTAATTATGAAATGTCTCTATGCATTCTGTTCTTTCAAGGTAAATCAGCCAGATCTTGCTGTTGTTTTATTTATTCCAAGTATTAAAATAATTAAAGAGGAAGATGCAGGAGGCACAGAGCAGCGAATGTCAAGAACACTTGATGCAACACCCTAATGATGAATGTTCCAGCACACTCAAATAAACAAGTTTCTCTAGAGATTGTTTGAATGAAAATAATGTAATTGCACAAAGAGCATAAGCTGAGTGTGTGCGTGTACACAAGGAAGGAAAGGAGAGAGACAGGCGGCAGTCATGCTTCTTGTAGTTGGTGGCATGTGGTGAATAATTGATCATTCCCTCCTTCCCTCTGATGAGTTCACTAATTCTCTCAGTGGCACACTTCTACAAGTGTCACGATAACTATTAAACCAGCAGAGGAACCCAACAAGCCCCTGAGAATTCCTACTGTCTGGGATGCCTTTCAAAGCACCAACTGAAAAATTAAATGTGAAAAGCAAGAACATGATTCCAAAGTCTTCTTCACCTTTGCTGTGTGGTCTAATTCTGTACTTGATAGCCACTGTTCCACAGCCCAACACTGAGTTTATGGTGCCTGCTATTTGTAATAAAAGAAGGGAAAGTAGATAGAGTAATTCAGTTTGTTGAAAAAATTGCATTAACTGCTTATTTTATATGCAATCAATTAACAGCACAATTTACAGACTTTAAAAACGATTTGTGAGTTAATTTGCACTTTGAAAACGATGAGTATATAACAGCCAAAAGTGTTCAGTTTGATTTCATACTGAATGAATTCCCTTATGAAATAATGAATTAAGGACATTGCTCATTTCAAAACCCAAAGACAAGCTGCCCTGTGGTCACAGATATTGCAGAAGATAGGATTTTTGTCTGGTTTCAGCAAGCCACAGAAATTATTCAAAGGTAAATTCTTTTTCCTAAATTCAGTGAGATGCTCACTGCTTTATTTTTCAGACTGTTAAGGAATTCAAGAGCTCAGATGGACAAAGCTGTGGGTACACACCTGAGTCACCTCAGGATTCCTGTGTGAGTAAGGGCAGATTTGCCTCAAAACACTTTGGTAAACAAAATACTCCCAGCAACAAAGCATACACTATTTTTACAATATCAGCCCTGACATAACTGAAGGCAAGAAAGCTATTTTACAAATAAAGTGGCAATTAAAAACTCTAGCACTGCTAGGTAGGCACCCCATCCTATTAGAGGAGATCTTCTCCAAACACACAAAGAAACAAAATGAAACCAGATAAATCAGAAAGATCAAACCCAAAACTGGGCTGGCAAACAACAATATGGGAAACAACTGTACAAAACTAAGCAAAGCTGAGCAGAACAATGACAGCAAAAAAATGTGTGGCATGTGCACAGTCCATGTGCAGAAAGAAAAATATGCCAGGTTTTGAGTGAAAGGCATTCACCTACCAGTCTGTGAAAACAGAGGAGCATTGTCCTCTAATAGAAAGCATGGCAGGTAATTTGTCAGAAAGCAAACAGAATATAGTACTGCTGAGTTTATTACTGTTAATCATCATCCCCTTCTTGTTGATGAGAATTATGTGTCTTTTTGCCCAAGGAAGGCTTATGACATCTAACTAATAGTAGGGAAGCTCAGGGGCACAAACCAAAAAGCTGTCAGGGCACTCACAGAAGTGATGGAACAATATATTTTGGACGTACACTCGGACTCCATGAAACCACATTCACATCTCACAGCCAAGGCAAAAGGCTTGAATTTGTGCTGAGACAGAGTACATGGACAATTCCTGCTTTGCAGCTCCAGTGGGTGAGGAACACATCTCTGGCCTGTTCCCCTGGCTGAGGGGCCGTGGGGATGTGACGGCCTGCCCTGGTCTCTCTGCACCCCCGGCTCCAGCAGCAATGCTCAGCACCATGGACACACACAGACATTGCTCCGGCAGGAGATGACCATAAGAACTTAACTCCATGGAGAGGACTGCAGTTCTCTGACACTCGCAGGCAAATAAGCAGCAGAGCATAACATAAATGTCACACTCTTCCTTCCAATCTATCACCTTCACCATTTTGATATCAACCTTGAAAAATAAATTTATGTAGAGATCCAGCCCTGGCCTGCCATCTACAGCCACCTGTGGGACAGGGCACAGGTAAGGACAGCTAAACCCCAAGCTGTGGTTTCGGTGACACTTGGACATCTCCCCTAAACAGGTTGTGCCCATATTCCTGTGTTCTCAGTTCTGCATTAAAGGCCAGGTGGCATTTGGCAAGCCTCTGCTGGCTGTATATATATGGCTGATATAGTTTTACCCTACTAACTGTAGGAATCCTTCATCCTTAACATGAGGATTAATCAAGGGAGTTATCCTAATGTTCTTTGCACCATACTAGAAATTCCAGGTCAGTTTAGAGAAACCATTTACACACTGATAGTTTGCATAACAGCATATTAACTGAAAAGTAGATATGCAGAGATCATTTTAACTGAAAGTAATTGCTATGTAACCAAGCTTTCTTTGATGTTGCTCACCACAGTATTTTCAGCCACATTATATCTTATGTTCAGCATTGGAAATGATGATGTTTATTAATAACGTTGCTGAATAAAGGTTAAAAAGAAATAGTTTTTTTGCTTCTGAACTTTTCTGACATATCAAACACTTTCTCATCTTGAAGTCAGAGAAGAAATAAGAAAACTAAAAAATGAAAATTAAAATCATCTGAGTGATTCAGAAAACTTAATTTTTGTTTCAGAATTCATTATTTGTAATACTACAGATTATCTTAATTTAATACAAAGTTACTTCAACCAGAATAGAGAAGCATTTTTATTACAAATATTCAAAAGGGATATTCCTAGGTATTTCAAAAGTTGGTTTTGTTTTGGTTTTTTTTCCCCTGAAATAGAAACCATGAAAGCTTATCCTTTCCTACAAAGACTACTTTTGATTTCCCTACTCGCTCCACTGCAGTAAATCTAGCTGCAACTATGAGTCAAGTGTCAGAAGTTTACAGAGAAGCAGATGTTGTACATGAGAGCTGTTGGAGATATTGTTCCTTCATTCTAAAGGAGGACATCAAATAAATCCATGTGCTCATGCTTTTAGCTAAGGCTATTAGCTGACATGGCCACAAGAATTTAAGATGAAATAGGGACATTAAGCTCACGGATACACAGGCATGGCAAATGAGCACAGACTGAACTGAACAACAAAACCCCAACTCCTCCAGCTCTTACTGTGGCAGTAAGAGCACAAGACACACTCAGAAAAGTGGAGTCTAAATATGACATAATCTAAGAGTGCAAGAAACGAGAGATCTTGTTTTCTTGGGAGTAATGCAAAGTGGATATAGTGTTCCTGGCAGTGCTTCTCTTAAAGCTTATTTCCCCAATCTTGGCAAATGAAAACTGGAAACGTATAAAGATTAAAAACAAGCTATGACAGTTCATACACAATAAAGTGAAAACTTCCACAGAAGTTTTTCCTTGCATTCATCACCTTTACAGCTATAAAATACTAGTTATGACACACATGAAGTACAAACTAAATGTCTAACCTGGGAAACATGCCCATTTTTTTAAATACTTCCTTCAAAAACATTTTTAGGAAAAAAAATCAAACCAAACCAAATTAAAAAGCCCACAAAGTGTACCCTAGTCTGAAGAACTGGAAATAGAGACTAACTTCACCAATCTTGATTTTTAAAGAGGACAGACAACATCCTCAAATGCTTTAACTAAAAATGTACAAATAAAACCTGACAGACTGGATAGTTATACAGTAATAATAGCTGTAACGAAAACAATTTAGTGTATTTATTTTTAGAGATTCATTGTTTGGAGAAAGAGAGCAGGTAGCATATTTACACAACCTGATTCACAATTGTTTATTTCATGATGACTCTTTTGTTTTCCCACAGGACCCTGTAAAAGGAGGGGACTCATTAGCTCTGCATATCCTGCAATAAGTGAACTTGAATACTGCCATTCATATTTATTTGCTGATCATTTAAAAAGCTTACAGCAAACAGAGAAAAAAATGCAGGATTTACAGTGCAATTTTAAAGCCCAGGCAGAAAAGAAACTCCTACTGGACAAAGAAATTTCCTTCCTCTCCCCCTGCCCTGCCCTGAGAGGAACCCTAGATGAAGAACTGAGGTTTTTTGGTTTTTTTCCCTATAAATTTCAAGTCTCTATGCAATACTGTTGTGTATTTTCAGGCAACATTTTTAAACAAGAGTTAATCCTACTAATTAGTGTAAGCAGGCCAAGCAGCCATTCTTTCAGTCAAGTGTTACAAAAATTAACCTGTAAAATAATTAACTGAAACACAGGTCTCTTACCTTTTA
The DNA here is from genome assembly GCA_013397795.1 of Orthonyx spaldingii. NCBI lineage: Eukaryota > Metazoa > Chordata > Aves > Passeriformes > Orthonychidae > Orthonyx > Orthonyx spaldingii. The sequence goes on from VZTJ01005473.1 coordinate 305,867, forward strand.
CATACATTCTATGTTTTCACTATGCACATGGCCAGATCCCAACAACTCCATGTCTACATAGCTTCAGCTACTTGCACTCACAATCGTCTAAAGTATCTCTCTGGAGCAAGACTGGAATAAAAAAAAACCTTGAGAGACTTTTTTTTCTGAACAACCTTCTTACACTAAGTCATCATTCAACAAAGGAATCCAAAATGAGCTGTAATGCCCAAAAAGCAGTAGTGCGTAGTTGCTTCTGTGAAATAACTTGCATGAACTATTAGGGTTCAGACACTCTCCCCACTCTGCCAGACAGTTTTCTTGCTTAAAATGCAAACCCTGGGGCACCGCTCTCCCACAAGGATTCCTGCATTGCCAACTCAGCCTGTGTAGCTCCACTTCGATGGAATTCTGCTACTCTTTGAATAGCTTGGAAAATGTGTTGAGGGCTTGTACATATATTAATACGTTCCCCAATACCATGTTTAAAAATGCATAAGTGATCAGATGAAAGAAAACTTGCAATTTATCTACTTGTATCAATATTATATCCCACAGGATATTTTTTCTCTGATTCCAACTGAACTGCTATGCTCTTAACTCCAATACATATTCTATCTGGAATTTATCCCCAAATTTTAGTTTTTCCTTACTTCCCTTTCCACTTCCTTGAAGAAACAACTGAAGCTCTGTTAGACTAGGTGGTATTTGTTGTCCTTGATGGATTAACCCAGAGTTCCTCGACTCAGTAAAAAGGGAAAAGTCCACACAACTCCCTCATTGGCAATATAAATTCTCCCTAGGCAATAAACATCCAACAAAGCATCTCTGTTCATGAGCTACTTTTATATCACTTTGTACTCTACTGAAAAAATTAACATAAACATGTCAATCATATCAAGTGGATTTAATTTGTCACTTTTTAAAAATAAAAACTGTATATAACTATTTCAAATTACTTTTGATCAAAACTGTATACAACTATAATCAATGACTATGAGAGTCACTGAAGATTTAGATAACTACAAAGGCCATTGCAGTAACTTTAAACACCACTTATTTTTTTCTAAACGTTGTGGATTATTAAAATTTCTCTTATATATTCATTATTAAACATTATAGACTGCTTAGACTTCACACACCATATCAGTAAAACATTATCACTTAAGGTGTCACACCTGGCTCACTGCAAATTAGTACTCTTAAATCTTTCTACTCTAGAGCTTATAATTTAAAAAGGTCAATTACTTCTCTAAAGATATTTCGTCATTTGTTTTGTATTTTCATAGAATTTCTAAGCCTCACTGCTCGTTTTTCTCTCACTTATCAGTAGCACTTAAGTTCTTCACTAATCAGCAGCGCACGCATCCTCCAGCTATAGAAACCAACATGAGAGATAATTTCCATAAGCATCAAGTACAGGTTCACTGCTTCATTGTCCCTCATTTCAGGGCAATGGGATTTGTGGTACTATTTCACTTAGGTTCCACTGAAAATTCTACCCATGTCCTACAGGAGCCTTTGCTATTTGCTCTTTAAAATAGCATTTCTGTTTTCCATTTTTTTTCTGTTCTGCTCCACAAAAATCCACTCCAAACAGATCAATGCTATGTGACCACATGGAGATAGATCTATCAGCAGGATTTCCAGGACAACACGGAAGCTTAGGTTATCAAGCAACAAATGAACAGATGGTCCTGTCATTCCTTATTTCAGAAAAGGTGATTCCAGTGATAACATCTGCTAATAAGCCTTTCTTGAGTATCCTTTAGAAAGTCAGCAAGCAATGGTGTTAGAAATGAAAGATCAAATTGGGTCAGACATGCTCTTCTCAAGGTGCACTGTAGCTTTCATAAAGGTAATAGCAAAATGGATTGAATGTTCACTCCACATCAGCTGCTCTGAAATGACTGAAAATATGTGAAGGATACAGCACATAAGATGTGTGGATTAGAAGGGAAGAAGTACCTGTTCTATGTAGATTGCTAACCAGCATGGAAATGTTCCAGGGTTAATTGCTTGGTGTTGTCCCAGCCTTTTTATTTTTTGAGTTTTTAGGTCAAGTTTATAATAATTTTTCTACTGCTGGAATGACTGAAAGTCTTTCAAAAGAGAGAGAGAAATGTGAACTCCAAATTTCTCTGTAAATGTGTTACATTATCAGGCATTTTAACTTTTATACTATTTGACCATTATGAAAACAACAGTCTACATAATATTACAAAAAGCAACTGAAATGAAAAAAAAAAAGTATTTGAAAACAATTAGCTTTCATTTAAAATTTAGCCTGTCAGTGATTACTTAATAGACTTTTCACCTTTGAATATTATGATACAATCAGACTTTCAAGGTATTAGACAACTACCAGATGAGTAAGATTTTCAAAATTCCCAGGTATTAATTTCCACAAAATTCCACTGCCTTAGCATCTATGTACTTGCATAGTTAGGTAGGTAATTAATACATTTTAATAGAAAGAGTTTTGGGATAATTTTAAATGTCTAGTTATCTTAAAAAATCCACAATTCTTCACTGTCCATTATCTATGGTGAAACACTGTGAATTCACAAATTTGCTGGTGGTTTGGTTTTGAGGTTTTTTCCCTTTTTTTTTTTTTTTTTCATTATTCAAATTAGACAAAGACTAGCTATAATATTCCTCATTTATTTACCCATCCAGGAGACAAGCCCTAATTGTACATCATCTCTTCAGCAGGACTCATATTTCAGGACAGCTGGGCCTTTGTAAACAGATTACCCTCTGCTGCTTAGGGAAAGAGTCAAAGAAATACCATTGAGATAAAAATTGAGTACAGTTCATTAGAAATTTCTGAGAATTTTTGACATAGAGACCACTGAAAGAGCCTCTGCTCAGCATTTTCACATAGATCTTCCACAATGAATACCTCTTAATACAGGTTTTTGTAAAGCCATGATTTTTGTGGTGTTTGAGCTCATTTAGCAGTAAAAGCTGAACAAATATATGAGGTACTCTGGCCTGAAGGTCCTCAGTTTCAGCCATGTTCTTCAATTCCAGAACTGAGATGTTTCCCATGAAAACCTATTTGTATCTGGTTTCTTGAGCTGCCCAGCTTACGTCAAATAACAAATCCAAGGATGAATTACCAAAGAAAGATTTGCAAACATTACCAGCACCAGCTATCCAATGTGTCTCCTTACCAACACTGGGAAGAATAAGATGACACTCAGACTGTAAGGAGCAAAAGACAATAATAACTGCACCCTGTCCCCAGCTGTGGTTTACATTTGGCCAAACAGTGCTGTGTTCTCCTTGTTTATGGAAAAGAGACACTGGGGCAATGGTCAGTGGGTGTCCATGCTTAGCTGCAGTGCTGGCAGTCAGTTCCCTGGTGATCTTGGAGAAGCCATCCCGATCCTTCCCAGCTGAAGCTGAAGTGCCATATCCTCTCTAATGTCAGATTAAAATGAGGACAGTTCTGCATTTTAACCCAGACAGATCAGGGATCCCACCACTGCTCTATGCCAGAACACACTTATCCAGCCATATCTGAAAATGCTTCTCCTATAATGTCTACCACAACCAACTGCTTTTATTGCTTCATTGTTCTCAACGTGTCAGCATTCAATTTTATTTGACAATTAATTGCTCTTATTATAGGGGTGAATAACTAGTGCTGAATTTCAGTTTTTCATGCTTTTTTCATGACTAGGATGTAATCTACATACTACCCAACCTTCTGATCTGTTTATGTTGTATGGCAGGGAGAAGGCAAATACAATTATTTCTTCTGAAGTATTTTAAATAGGGGATGAATTACAAGCTTAATTTTGTTTAGTTACCACAACTTGTGGAGGGTAGGAAGGAAGGCTGCTGAGCTTGTTTGTGAGATCATAAAAACTGAAATGGTAATAAGTAAGCTTATAATCTGCTATTCTCTTTACATAAGATAGTGAAACCCAGGATGTTCACTGAGCTGTGAAATACAAACCCCAGCAGATATAATATCAAAAAAGGCTTTTTAAAAGAACATACTTTCCCATTTCTGTAACTGTTTACAGTGCATTCATGTGTTGTGGAAGACAAATAAAAGTATGTAAAACAGTGTGTTATTGTTATGCTACACAACTTAAAAAAACAAAAAAAAAGATTTAAAATAGCCTACTTTAGAATTCTGCTGCAATACTTTTCCTGAATGTTAATATATTCATGAATATATATGTAAACAGTCAGATATCTTGAACTATTTATAAAATGGAAATACTTTACTAGAGAAATATCATCTTGATTATATTACCATGAAATGCAATCTGATTAATTTATTTACTTAATAACCTCTTTTGGAATTAGGTGCTTCAATTACAGTCATTACAATCCAAAACAACAGGTAAATAAAGACAATAAAATACATGAGTCCTAAATCAGGCCTCAGTGATTGCAACCCCAAGCTCCCATTGAATGAAGTAGCTGGAAGGGTGTTGGTTAGAGATGGGCCCTTCAGACTAGAAAGCCCTTCAAACCCAGTAAGAGAAATAAACCTGACAAGGTAATGCCAAAAGAAGCAAATCTCCAAATACCAAGAGCAGCAATTCCCCGACAAGCTGCAGCTGCCCTGGTGAACACTCCCGGAGTCTCCAGAGTCCCTGCAGCCACCACAGTCCTGTTTCCACACTGACCGTGGCACTGCCACGTGTGCACAGGAGCATTCAGAGCGTTCTGCTGGGCTTCCAGTGTGGTTTAATCTGTCTGAAAGCTCTGCACACAGGGCCACAGAGAGCAGTTGGTGGTGATGCCTCACAGACACGGACACGCAGCTCACAGGCAGGGCAGCACCAGCACTATTGGCACAAATGGCAGCTACAGGCTGCTTGGGAAGTCAGCTGCAGCTCCAGACAAACAGGGCTCTCTGCTCCCTCGTCTACACAAAGCAAAGGTTGATTTCAATTTATTTGAATGTGCACAGTCTGAATTGAATGAAACTAAAAAAGGGAAACGGGCATTTTCAGAAAAGTTGCACATCCGTGTTTCAGAGTTCCCACCTTCCAGTGGACTATCAGTCAAGAGACAAGCAAGGAAACCCTCATTTTGAATGAAAAAAAAGCACAAAGCACTAGATATCTTAAAGCATTATATGGGGCAGATACACTTATTTATAATATCCATCTGTTTCACAAAAGATAAATTCTTTACCAACTTTTATTAATAATAATTATTTACGTTTTGTGAAATTACACTTTGAAGTTTCACTTATTCTGACACTTGGAAGAAAATGTGGTTGTTCCTTCTGTATTATGCTTTGCTATAGACTAATAAGAATAATGAGAGATTTCAGCCTTTGTTTTTCTTTTTACCTAAAAATTTGATAAATATCTCCTAGTCTTATCATTACTTTTAACACGAAATAAATGAAGCTGTGCTTGAGCAGGGAGGTTGCACTGCGATGACCTCAGTGGTCTCTTCAAATCTTAAGCATTCTGTGAATCATTGACACATAACACCAAATGTAAATGTAGCACCAGAAGGAAATTCTTTCATGCTTTCTGAAAATAGATTATATACAGGTAACACAGGGTAACCTAGAGAGATCCCCAAATTAATGACTCACACGTTTTGTAAGATGAAAGACTAACATTTGTCTTCTTTCACTCTTAAATTTATTTTAAAAAAAAGCAGTTCACTATGATTCTCAGACTGTACCTCAATCTGACTGTGTCAATACTCTAATGGTACTTAATACACTTTCCCACTCAGTCAGGGAAGTGCTGAAGCACTGAGCTGAACTGGGGCCAATATACGATAATCAATAACAGATCTTCTCATCAGTGCAGTCCATTAATAAAAGAGTACAGAAGGAGGAGGGTGAGCACATTACCCTGCTGCTGTGTGTCTTTAGCAGATTTAGGTCACAGGAAAGACTCCTGGAAAATGAAACAGCATAACCTTGGCTACAGCCTAGATACCAATCTGAGGAGAAAACATCGCAGGCCACCTGCCAGAAAGCATTCCTTGTCTTTAAATAGTTCACTATTCTGCCTAAAATTCCACAGCATGGGCACTCTATTAACTACCTTTTCAAAAAATTCTTGTCATGACCACATCATTAAATAAAGAGGTATATGTAATTTTAAGTGCAAAGTAGATACTCATAAGGCTTGATTCCAAGCTAGTGAAGAAGATTTAGCTGATGCCTCAAATATTCTTAGGGATAATACAGCTCCAACAATAGATTTGGAAACCACTGATGGCTCCTCAATTAAGAATTTAGAATGAGATTTTTAAAAGAACCTGAAAGCAAGAAATCCAGCTCAACAGAAATACAGGAATACTCTGGTAATAATAAAAATAATAAAAAATTCCTACATTTCAAAAAGATTTGAGAGTGCAGTTGAAGATTTTAATGCCACCTAATATCGATGAAAGAAAACATTTCTAAGGCTCATTCACATCAGCCAAATTGGAGAAAGATTTAAGTACAATTTTCAGAGATAACAAAAATACTTCCACTCCTAAAACCCCCTTGATATTACTACTAATAAAATTTAACAGATGAAAAACTCCATTAAATTTTGTTTAAAGTGTTGTCCTATATGTAATAGTAAATTCTCACAAGACTATTCTTAGAAAGGCAGAAATATGCCAGGACAACAGGGCATTAGATTGTTCCTAATTCATTCCAATTCACAGAGTAATGCATCCTGGCTTCCAACATGAGAATCCAATCTACTTGATGTGTAGCTGACTTGAAACGAAATCACAGCAGCAGCAACCTGACATTGTCTATTTTGCTAAATAGAGAAGTACTTTAAAAATGGCTTTTCTTTGTTTTTCTTAAATAGTGTTGGGCTCTATATATCAAAACACATATTATGGCAGTAGATCTAAGCTGTTCACCTCTTTTGTTTGACAGCTATAGTCCAGTCACACCTTGGAAAGCTATTACTCTGCGATATCTGTGGACTTGTCACTGAGATTCCTTTTTTTTTTAGTTTTCTTTCTTACTAGATTTTAATACATACCTGTTTGTTGGGATTTATACAGGATAATCAATATTCATATTAGAAAGCACAAACATAAATACTGGGTTACTATGAATTGTAACAAGCTCCAGGAGAATCCCAGTTTAGCTTACAGTTCTGTCTGTGTAATACTGTGAAGACTTTCATATTAGCAGAAACCTGAAGTAAAAGTAACACATTCTTGGAACTGGACTCAAACTGCTCTCTTAAATGTTCTTCCCATTTTTAAGTTGATTTTCTGAAGAAAATATTCAAAACCACTTTTATTTATGGTGTATCATGCAAGAATGTTATTATCATTATTATTATATTATACATTCTTATTTGATACAGCAAACGAAGCCAGTAAAACTCTTTTGAAGAATGTTGATAATGTGGATTTTCCATGGGACTTGGGCTTCTAAAGACTTAAATGCTTTTGCACATTTTTCCTCTAAGTATTTTCTGTGTAGAAAATATTATGATTTTTAAAATCATCCACTAAAACTTTGCATGTCCATATAGGTAAACTGCCTTTATATTGACCCACCTACTCTGGGTTCAGTATAGGTCTAAACTCTCTATCTAAGGCTCTTCAAAGTCCTCTGTTGAGTGATTTCCCATCTGTCCTTTTTGCATGATTAAAATAACCATATCTTTTTAGTATAAAAGCCACTTTATTAACAGGTATAAGCAGTCTTTCACTGTAGCAGTGTGGCAGATGCCGGGAACTCATCCCGGTGGGCTGACCATAGGTAGTGCTGCTTTGTACATGTCCCTCCCTGTTTATCCAGGACTGGCCAGATGTCACTGGTCAGTCATTTGCCCACTGGCTCGTCCCTTGCCTTGCTCTCCCTTGACCGAAGGCATAAGAAGCTCAGGCGAGTGACGATCGTGGCCATTTTTGCCAGGTTTTACCATCTCGCGGCTTGTTCTTTACACCTTCCTTTTCCCTCTGTGAGGGAAATAAAGAACGTTGATTAAAAAGGCGAGTGGTCCGTCTGTTTATACCTGCAAACAGCTGCCACCGCCCGCCCAGGACTGGAGCTTCCGAGCTAAGGGAGCTACCGAGGGCGGGCACAGTGGTCCCAGAGAAGTCCAGCGCCGAAACAGCAAAGCTACATTTCACTGTACACAGGATAGAGCACAAACACACATTTGTTGGTATTTTATGATCTCGCTCTTCAAGTACAAGTTTGGAGTTAGCACTGAGCAATTTACAACTTCCTGAACTGTGTATTAGTGTATCTAATACATATTTAATGCCTTGACAGCAAACATCATTTTGATAAACAAGACCTAAAAATGAACAGAGATGTAATCACATGTTTAGTACAGAATCAACTCATTCCCACAAAAGCAAATATGTCTGTGTCAGTGAACTCCAGCCAGGATTTACACTTCCTATTTCTGTGTACACCTACTGTAAAAGTCAATTTGCTGTATTATAATGCAAGAGATGAACTGGGGAAGAGACCTTGCTTTCTAAACCATGTTTCTAGACCTCCATATTATTTTTATGACAATGTTAGATTAAATACGAGGACTAAATGAAAGAAACTCTAAGAAAATACATTGGATTCTTTATTTATTCATTTTTTAAATATTAAAGTTTTGTCCTGTGCTGCAAGCTAGGAGTCAATTTTTAATATATATAATAAGATATATGTTTGTAATTTAACTACACTATAATATTTAGACGAATATGCTCATTAGATGAACGTGCATTTAAACCAAATTCATTCTTATGCAAACCCAGCTCAGCCCCAATAACATGCCATTTATAGAGCAATCCACCCAAAATATCCTGCAATTAGAACACTGAACTTGCTTAACCTTAAACTATCCTATCTTGGGTCACGTAAGAGACTGAAACACTGAAATTCACCTTGAATATTAGTACATTACTAGCCTTTTTTATGACCTGACATTTTAACAGTACAATCTAAATGCTATCAGTAAGTATTAGTGAAAGTGTATCCTTGATCTGCACTTATTTTAGTTCACTAAAGGTCCCATTTGTTTTTATTGAGGTTAATGGATCTGTGAATACAGATCCATTAACCTCAGAATTTTTAAATGTTAAATCAGCAGCTTTAAATAAATGTTAACATGAGGCAGCAATCACTGATACTGTAATCCCAACTGGAGGGCAAAGTTTAGAGCACAGACTCCCGAGAATACGTTAAACAACCCAAACTCCTTTATTAGTAAGATTTTAAAAAACACCACCCAAACAATATAAAGCTGAATATTCTCTGGAGCTACAAGCAATAAAAGCATATTTCCTTAAACAAAATATGGAATCATGCTGTATTTAACTGCGGGCTTATATATCTGCTAATTCATCTGCTATTTTGGCTTTGAACAATTGTCTTAATGCAAAAACTGTGTCTGCAAAGGGATAATTTACACACTCACCCCGTGGTTATTACTACTTTCAAAATTAACATGTCACAGTCAGCACTTATGAAAGTAAGTTTGTTATCTCCCAAATGATGATTATATAGTATTTAAACAGCTTGACATTCAGAAGCAGAGTTTATTGCAGACCAACTATTTGATATCCATGGCAATTGCTGTGGGGAAGAACAGCTCTCAGGGAAGCTGGAGTTTTATAATTTGTGAGAAATGTGTTGTGCACCCATGTTAGCGGTAAGACAGGTCCTTGAACAGTGACCTGGGAGCATCCTATCCCATATTCCCACTGCTCTCAGCAGAGAGAGAGAAGCAGTTGCCACAAAGTACACTCTTATGATTAGATAGTGGTATTTTAAATTTAATGACAAGGTAGTCTTCAAAGGAATACACCTGCTTTTCAGCTATTAGAAATATCATCCTTTTTTCTGCTAGCAGCATGTATTGACTTGATAATAAACCCACAGAGTGTAATGGCTTTTCCTAGAGACCTGTTGAGTCAACAGGGTGTTTTACCATTGTGCAACTTCCTGAATTGCATTTACAGTCATCATGGTCAGCGAGGCCAGAGCCACACCATAGACCCACGGACTATTTCCAGTTCTCACAGAAGAGGACAAACAGACAGTGTGAGAGCTGACCAGGGCTATTTCATGTGGGAAGAACACAGAATGGCACTACGCAGACACATGGAGTATCGTGGAAAGGCCAAACCAAGTGTTTATCATGTTAACATGCCTTTACTACTTGCAAATAGTTCCAAACATAAAAAATGAGAAATGAAGAGAAACTAATTGTTAACAAATGGCATCTTCACATTCTTCTGTTATACACAATCAACCTGCCTTCTAACATCATCTACCAGCATTCAGGACTCTAGGTTCAATTTGCCTTCATTCCTGAGGAAAGGGAGAGTGGTACTTGTGCATGTTCAAATGGGAAGAACTTTTCCAGGCAAGTTCTTGAGATGGAAACCCACATGTGGTGTCAAAGGTTTCCGTGGGGCCTCTCTGCGTCAGGTTTCATTCGGACTGCATAGGAAGTGTTTCGTCTCGTTCCAGCTCTCTAATCGTTCACCTCCCTGTCAATCAGGCCAACAGTATTTTTTGCATTATATCACCAGATCTTAAGTGTTATTTTTTTTCAGTGAGCTACCGTTTCAAAACTGCCCAGTAGACTGTGGACTCCCACAGTGAAAACTTTTGGTTTTATTATTATACAGTGTAAGGGATGAGCCTAGATGAATAAAAATGGTACAGAAGCCACTTGACAATATTGCACAACCTTGCACAGTAGGTCATAACAGGAAAAGTAAATTAATTTTTCGAGCTTCCTGGTGTTGAGCAGACATTCAGCTGTACAAACAACAGTATGATCACAGAATAAAGACACTTCTTAGCTTGATGTATATCCTTTGAAACAAATATTGGTCAGTGCCTATAATGAACACAATGAAGTAATTAAAAACCCCAACCTACAAAAAGCCTCATTTCCACTTTAACCTTACAGAGATGAGGCACAGCAATAGTATTTTATTTTTCTGAGTACATGGGCTGCTTTATTCTAGAAGCTCAGGGGACAGCTTCAGTACAGAAGAATAATCAGGGAGGAAGAGATATTTTGCTGTTTTCAGTCTTTTCCATTAGCTGGCCATAGAGGGGACCTTTTGCGATTTTCAGTATTTATGAAACAGTGTCTGCATGTTAATCTAACAGCTTAATTTTGAAGGAAAATATTCATTTAAGAAGTATTTTGTCCCTTAAGGGGAAAAAAATAGCAAACCACAACACAATCAGTTACCTGTATTCTAACAGTCTATACAGGCATTCACCGCCGTTCTTGACAATAGTGCACACCTACAAGTTCATGTATCCATTACTACCTTAGGTATTTACCAGCCTCTCAAGTCCCAGTAAAATCCCTATAATTTAATATTTAAACCCAAAACTATTGATAATAAAAAATATAATTCTATAAGCATCACTATGAGAAAGAAACAAAGCAATAATGAAGTCAACTCAATCTTCTCCATAAGAACACATCCTCAACCAAAGATCCACAGGCAAGAACATAGAACAGTTTCTTAAAAAGTAACACAACCAGTCTGGAGCACTCAGACAGCAGAGAAAAGCTACACAGTAATTTCAGAATACATTTTATTTAGGTAATCCTTTTCCAAAATAAATACTGAAACTTATCATTCACTTCAACACAGATTTCAGTGACCAACACTGACATAAAATCATGGCTGATATAAAATCTATTCAATATGGTCTTTGGTCAATTATCTAAATACTCATTTGGCACAGACTGAGACTGGAGCCACACTCAGTTGAAATAATTTGTGATGACATTATGTACAAATAGGGCCCACTGGACTAGTCTATATATTGAAACCACCCATCATAGTAAGCTGAATATATTTGATGTCAAACCAGTGCCTGCTACACATAATGGAAAAAAGATAGTAGTTAAAGAAGAAAGTTTGTATGCAGGAAATTACTTCAATCCCCTTTGCATCTCCTCCCAGCCCCAGAACAAAGAGTAACACTTCGCTGATAATGAACAAACCAAGTAAATCAAACCTAATATAAAACCACGGGCTGTTCGACATTATCTGTAATTAAAGTTAACTGGAATGGGAGTAGGTTTCTTCACACAACTCCCTCTCACTTCCCTTCACCCCAATCAACTAAAGCACAGCGCTGAAGTCATCCTTTGACTGGGGATGTTCACACTGATAAATAGAAGTCCTAATTCTATAAGATGCTGTAAAATAGATGCAGTTACTCCCTAGTCCTTGTACATGATTTGGGGGAAACTGAGCTTACACAAAGAAAAAACTGAGAGATCACAGAATACTCTGAGTTGAAATGGAGCCATGAGGATCGTTAAGTCCAACTCTCAAGTGAATGGCCCACACAGGGATCCACCCCACAACTGTGGTGTTACTGCCCCGTGCTCTGACCAGCTGAGCTGAGCTGAAGGGACCTTTCACACCACTCAACACCACTATTACAGAACATTAAATATAACCCATTTGTTATGCAGTACCTGTTGTACTTTACGGGACGAGTTGCAATGTAAAGGGAAATGGTGTTTGATGACAGCACTGCAGATTTGCCTTCTTACTCATACAACCCTTAGAGTAAAACACTGTCCCAAACCAAAACAACTTGGTCTGGCAGCAGTTTCACATTCACCAACCACACCATTGCTGTTTTCTCTCTTGAAAGTTGAGTAGATGTCTGATAAAGCTAACATCTACTCATTCCATTGGTGATCTTTCCACTAGCTTTCAAAAGGTATTTCACAGAGCATCTGCTGTATTAGAAGAGGTCTTGAGAAATACACTTGGAGGCAAGCAGGAGAGGATGTTGACAGTATTCCCACATTGATAATAAAGACAGGAAAGAGCATGAACACTGTGCTTTCTAAGTAATCCCCTTGAACCACCTGCACCTTCAAAATATAGTGGTTAATTTGGGAAAGGAACTTTTTATTGAACTCCTTCTGGAGATGTTGCTTTGCCAGAAAAGTTTAGAGTGTGAGTTTCACCACGTATGTCTGGTGAGGGTACTGTTGTGAAAGATATGTGCATACTGAAAAATTAATGCAAGCACTGAAAATCAAAGAGTATTTATCAGAGAAGAAGAATATGATGTTTATGACTCCCAAACAAGATGGGGGTGACAAAATACAGAGTTTATTTCATTTGCAGAGGTCCTGCAACTGAAAGAGATTGCAAATCCTCTGGTAAAAACCCCAGAAAGAGGCCTGAAGGTGTCAGTAGTCATTGCAAGTGTACTGATTTGCTATTCCTGCATGCAAAGCACATGTATTACCTGTGACAGTGGCCCCTGTAATGCAGGAATCTGTGATAGATTCAGCAGTTTGCTGTGTGCTCACCGACACCAAGACTGCTGGTGCAGTGCATGAGCCGAGTTCCAGAGATGGTATTTTATTGAGATTATGCACATGTGTCATAGTGCTCTCCAGGTAAAATACAAACGACATACAAGATATCACAGAGCATCTAACACCTCATTGATTCCCCACGTGGAAGAAGTGGATCCATAGCCTCTGCACACTCAGTATCCTGTGTCACTGCTGCAGCATGCCAGCAGTCATCTCTGCTTCATGAGGGGAAAAAAACCCAACCTATTTTTATTTTAACAACAAAAAGTAGGATTTAAGAGATGAAAGATTGAAAAGTTTTGGCAGTACCAAAACCTACTTCGTAGAACTTGCTGTATCCTGAGCAAAACAACTGTTTGCTTGTATCCTGAGCAATTTTTTTAATGCCATTGATTTTTTTTTTTTTTCCCCCCCACAATACCACTAACAACCTAAGTAATCAAGTACAGAGCTAGGAATCTGAAGGGTATGACTGTTGTGCTTTTTCCTGCTTAGAATATATTAGCAGTGCAACTTCAAGTACATATATCCTCAGTCATACAGAGAGCTTTCAATTGGTTGTATGAATTTGTGGACGACAGTACATACTAAGGAGAGTATGGGCAAGAAATTACAAAGACTTTCAAATATTGAAAAAAATAGGAAGCATGAAATGAAATGTCAAAATGAGGACATAAAATTACAATGTAATCTTAACGCAAAACAAAGTATTTTTCAGAGCAGTCTTTTGATTTGTAGCAAAAGAGTAACAAAAAAAGACTTAATTTCATGTGCATGTAATCACAAGTTTCTGATTATTTCTCTAGAGTTATTACTGCAACTTGCTCTGAATCTCCTACATACATTGGAACCAGCAGCTTGTAATGAATTGAATTTTCATTTTTCAGGGATCCCGGGAAGGGAAGAAACAGGATTCCTGCCGCTCAAAGCTTGCAGGCAAGTGACATCAATTCTCCCGTGTCACTTCACTACAGATGGATTCACAGTTCAATAAGCCACAGGCTCTTCATTACCAAGTTCTGCTACCTTGGGCTGGGGATACACCAGGAAAGTCAGAGCTTTCCCATCCAGCCTTGTCTCATCTCAGCACTTTTCATCCCAACAGACCTTGGGAGATGCCATTTCTGTCAATTTTATCATTTTCTGTGCAAGTTCTGTGAACTGGAACAACAAAGCTCTTGAACTGGAGGCTCTTGGAGGGGCTTCCCCACCTCCAGTGGGTCATTTTCAGGAACTGCCTTTACCTCTCAAATGCAGAGTCTTGTGCTCTGGGGTGGGGAATGGGTGTGAGCTTACATGCAAGAGGGAGCCTATGTGGGCAGGGTTCATGCAACAATATAGACCCTTATTATAATACATATACACCTCCTGACTATCAACATTATCCACACTATTTACACACACATTATATATTCGTCATGATACACTGAAAGAAATTTTTTTTTTTTTGACATATTAAAAAGAGTAGTGGGGTATTTATGGCTTCAGACTAGGTCAGGTTTTATTGCAAAAATCTGTTAGACATACAAGTATATTCAAATAGATGTACTAAAAAAGTTTCTGATAGCATTGATGATTAGGAAATAAAAGCTATATAATAAGACTAGACTGAAAGGAAAAGAAAGCACAGAAAACTGATTCCATTTAAGAAAGCAAAGGAAACAGACAAAAACCTTACCAAGAATGTTCTTTTTCTGCAACCTTTTTTCTTAATTCATATGTAAAGCACCTAATCTTTTCAACTCTGGACATAGATCTCATAAAACCATTCAGCTGTGATGCTCTAATTCATAGAGACCTAGACAGATTTGGTAGATGCAGCGCTCCAGCTTAACAGGTAATTGGTAGCAAGGATGTTCTCTACTTTCTTTCTCTGATAGTGTTAAACATGTATTGACAGGATGCCTCTCTGTGCTGCTCTGTGTTTGGCACTTAGGAGAAGTTCAATTAACCAACCTTTCATCTGTCTTTCCACATAAAACACGGCTTTACTTTCCTGTGCTAATTGCTGAGCCCAGAGCACTTACTGCCTCTGCAATTCTAAAGCCTGGCCGTTCACTTGGGAGCATTAAGCATGCTCACTGCTGCAAAGAGCTGGCACAGATAACCTGAATAACTTCTCACACCAGCTTCTTGTCCTCTCCCTGTGGAAGTTTTTGTCCACGCTGGCTGGAAAAAGGAGTGTGCCTAATTTACAGGACTCCCTGCACATCTGCACTCAGTGAAGTTAACACATCGTACTTAATCCTGGAAGCATGGGGGTACTGTATTTCCTAGCATGAATTAGATTTTGAAACACTCGTGTTTTATATAGGGATAAAAGCCAAATAATACTTGTAAGCCAATTAAAATGTTGTCTCAGTGCTCAGAGGTTAACATGGTTGGGAGCTTAGAAGTGGATGCTTCTAGTAGAAATAACGAGTGGATGGCAGACAAAGAATTAATAAATTATCTTAATCTGTATTTGTTTACAAATATACAATCCCTACAGATGGTTTTAAAGAGAAAGGGATTTTAGTGGCATAATTTAAGCATACACAAAAGTGATTATCAACCAACACTTCAATCAGTTGCTTCTTGGACAACTCCCTGCATGTCTTTGTTCCTGCAGAGAACAGATTATTCTCTGAACAGCTCCATTTATATTGCTCTCTGTATGCTTTTGCTCAGAGTTCCAAAATATAGCTAATAACTAATTCTTCAATCACATTCAAGATAAATTTTACATTTTCTCCAATGTCATGTTTTGTCTGACAAAGAAGGAGAAAGAGTTTTCTAGTGTCAAATTTAGTTCAGCTGAGATGGAAGGCAGCATTCTCGTTAAAGTACCAGCACCTGAAAACAACTGAGGAAACACAGTTTCTCATTTCCATGTAAGAAATAGATTCAATAAACATTCCTAAAAAACTGGGTGAAATTACTTTCTGAAGTTCAGAATTCAGAGAATAAATATATGAAACCCAGTATTTATTATTAGTGTAAGCAACAAGATGTTATTTTAATACCTGAATTAACGGGTTTGTAACATTCCAGACTGCACTGACTTCAATTACAGAAGCCACTCCACTTTTCAAGGCTGAGAGTTTTCTGACCTATGGTCAAATGAGGAATGGGATTTCAGGAGCTGTACTGAGTACAGGTTTTTAGATTGTTTGGAAAAGCCCTAGAGGGCTCCTTTTGCTGCTCCTTTTAAGAGTATGTAGCTAAAATAAACCAGGCAACCTTAACCCAGATGCATCATAAAACACAAAGAAGATGATGCTACTGAGCATGTCACCAAATACAGCAAAAAAAGTTTTAAAAAGGTCTAATCATCTACCATGCAAGATGTATAAAATAGATGACTTATGACTAAAAAGGCATTTTATTTTCCTCTTTAATAGAGGAAGAAAGCTCCCCAAAGTGGTCAAAAAATCAACAATGTCACTATAGACATAATTTTGGTCTTATTCAAATTTTCAGCATTACAACAGCAGAAATACTTTACAGTTATACCAAGTTCAGGACATCACTAAACTCCACTCTTTAGGAAGATAAAGTGAAAAAAAAAACCAACAAAACCCTTCTCCTGTGAGCATGTACTCTGAATAAACAAGGCAGGAAGTTAGAAGTACAGAAAAATCAACCTTGTGTTTTGAAATATAAGTTGGTAGATAACTGGTAGGAAGTTCACACCAAAAAATGTTAGGAGGGGCCAAAATGTACCACAGCCTTCAACATACATTACAAATTATTTTTAAGGGGAAGAAAACTGGGACAGTGAAGTGCAGCTTTACAGTTGCATTTATGTTATAAGTATATTCTGCTTCCCTTCAGAAAACCTGCAGCAAGACTGAACCACTATTGCTGGCTATGATTATAGAAATTAAATAGAAGCTTCATTGCTTCATTGAAATCATTCAAACCTAACACATTTATCAACTCTTTGGTGACACAGAAGGAAATAGTATGATCTAATCTTGACTGCAGCCTGCTCTACTCCAAAATATTCTCATTTCACTAAAGTACCAGTTGCTTAAACCAGTCTTGTCATTATGGCTTAACAGCTTCCATCCATTTAACAACACAACATAATTTTAGCATATTTGTATCTTAGCTATCAAGTAGAGTACTATATGGCATGAGCAGTAATTTAGCATGGAAAATCCTTCATGAAACAAGTGACTTATACTTCTTTGAAAAAGGAAATTTTTATCAGCATTTCCTCTTGTCATAGGAACAACTCCATTCATTTCCACAGAAGCAGTAGGAGTGAGTTGCACATGTTTTTTTTTCATTGCCTCTAGCCACTAAGCTGAGTCAATCCTTCTACAGTTCAGTATCACTCAAGTATTAGCCCATGTTCCTGGTTCTTTAATCATTAGATTGAAAGACACCACTTTCAACTTTTCCAGCATAATTGTACAGGCTAAGATTACTTCCACTTACAGTTCATCTGCATTTAATGCAGCCTAAAAAAAAAAAAAAATTGCAGTACAAGCTGAAATTATTATTAAATATCCATCACATTTGCTTCAATTCCAGACACCAGAAGCACAAGGGGTTAATTGAAAGAGAACAATCCAGAACTGGAGTCTCAGATCCCCTGTCCCCAAAAATGCCTTTTCTCATGTCAGTCTCTCTATCATCCTTACCTCTGCTGCTTTTGATTTAAGTAAGATATTTTCCAAATTAATATATGGCATAAGTCACAAAATCTGTCAGCAAAGATGGATTAACCATGGACAAGGTGAAAATACTAAAATGGTAAATTAGATTACAGATTCCAAAGCTATGTCTCTGCTCAAAAAGACACTGCTTAGGTTGAAATGAAACAAACTTTATAACATTGATGCTATGGGGAATTGAAAACCTTTTCAAGTGACACAGTCTGCTCAATGTGTAAAATCATTCTTATTTGTCAATTCTCTGGACAGAGCAGGAACTAAAAGATGACTCATAATTATTTCCCCTCAAACAAAAAGATCAACTATACAGTACTTGGTCCTGCTCAAAGGTTTACAGACAGTGTGGGAAAAAGAAAAAAAGGAATTTTGCAAAATAAAAGAAAAAAAGGAAATTCCAAATTGCTGCAACATATTTGTTTCCCAATTCCCTCTGAAATGTTCTACTACACACAGACCTGATAATAAAATTGAAATTGGTATGAAATAAAGTCTACCAAATGACAGTAGCTATCTATTAGTAGTGTATTTTTAACTGCACTATTTTCCTTTAGCCTGTATTTTAGCAATGACATGCTGTATGCGTTTAATTATTTGTTTTGTTTTAAATCAAGACTATATTAGTTTAATTGATTATCCACACATGTAGGCTTGGCAGTCTAATTTGTTCTGAGCTCTTTTGGGGAGATACATTTGAGGCTCTGTTTTGTGATTTGCGTGACTACAGAACTGCCTGGAATCAAAGCTTAGCAAAAAATAGATCAGAATAACTGTACAAAGTAGGCTAATTATCCCAAAATGGCAGTGTGGAGTTTGACCACCCTTGGAGCTGGAAGAATACTTAATTTCCCAAGACTGCCACCTCCCATTTCAGTGCTCCAGTATATTCTCCACCCAGGTAGGAAAATGATGGAAATGAGAAATACCAGTTAACCAAGCTCTGGTAGTTAATTAGAAATCTGCCAGTTGAATAATAAACCCCCACATCCTTGAGACCATTTATTACCATACATTTACTGAGAATAATTGAGTTATAGGGAAATGACTTTTACCTCAGCTTTATTAATGCACCTAGGCATATTTCAATTTTAAAAGTCACTATCCACAACCAGCATCAAAACAACTCAGCCGCAGAACTTAAATCCAGTGCAGAAATGTATTAGATGGATCATGATAGGAAAAATGTATCATTAGATTAATTAGGCAGTTATCAGAATTCACAACTGCTCTCTTTGACAACTGATTCAGTGGCTCTAAATTAATAAGGGATGCTTTCCATACATTTTCTACAAATAGAAGTTTATAGAAACATTCGTTTCTTTGATGTTTGTCAGGAAAGCTAATGCAAAAGAGACTGTACACTCAAACTAAGCTGCTATTCCAGAAGTATGATCAAAAGGTAGTTCTTACATCCACACTTCTCTAATATACTGCATTCAATAATGAATCGAGAATGCTTATGATATCCATTTACTTCAAGAGAACTTCTCTTTTTTTAATCTTTACTGAAGACAGAATTGGGCCCAATTTGATTTTTATAGCCAGTATGTTTTTCAAGCCACTGCACTCAAGAAGACAGAAGTTTGTACAGTACCTTATCAGTAAGATATCTAAAATATAGTAATGAAATGTGGGAAAGTGATCCTCACAGTGCAAGGCAGGGATAAACTGACATATCCCAGGTCATCACCTGTTCACTGATCCTACTCAAACACTGGTGAAATTATGGGATAAAAACCCTCAACGGTAGCATGCCGTTGTTCATTCCAATCACACTTCTTGAAGCCCAAAATAATCTTGTAAAGTAAAGAAATAGAATGGGAACCCTACTATTTATGTCCCTTTGGAAGAATCCTTCAGTTTATCCTCCAACTCTTTTACTCCAATTCAAGTTGATTTCATTTTTATTATATCCTTCTATTGAGATAAAAAATATAATCAGTTTTTCAAACAATAAAAGCATCCCAAAAAAAAACCCCAAAGCAAACACAGCTCATCACTAGTGGTTGCTTTCATATGAATTTTCAAATGAACATCTAAACACAAACTCAAATACTTTTATTTTTCATTAAGTGGGATTGATATAAGGGTAAGGATGTTCTCCTTTAGTGCTCTGAGGATAAAACGAATACACAGAAAAAAATTATTCAAGCCAAAAGAAAGCCCATCATTAATGTATTAGTGAAAGATGAACACAGGATTGACACAGATGAAACAAGGACAGTTGGGTTGACTAATGGCCAAACAAGGAAACTGAAATGTGTCATAGTGAGCAGTCCTTGCCCTGGGAGAACTCAAAAGCTGTTTATTCATTTTCTGCCAGGCAGAGCCTTTGCAAGCTCTCAGCTTTAGTCAGCATTTTACATAATCTCCTTACTTAAAGCTACACAAGCCTCTCTAGCAAATTCTGAAAGCTGCTTTTAGATCTTGTACAAACACCACCACCCTTCCAGATTTACAAATTTCTTCTCTGGGAGGAATGATTCAACTTTCTTGGCCAAATCCCTGCTGAATTTTGTGGATATTCATGAAGGATAAATACAGCTCATAAAGGACAAAGCAAATTTGCTTTTCCAGTCAGTAGGCAGGATTGCTCAAATACCATTAGCAGAACTGAGAGGGGGAAGGGATACTTCAGAGAAATTCTGAAGAAACTTCTTTAGAAACTCCGAAAGGCTGAGTTTCTAAAGCAAGGGCTTCACAGGACAGTCAGAATATAATTTTGTAATACTAACAGAAAATAGAGAATGATTCTATACTTAAATTTGTTATCTGATTTGATTGAATTGTCTTCTAGAATGTGAGACTCAAAAAACATCATTTAAGAACAAGCTAACAAAAGAAACCCCAAGAACAATAAACACCCAGGGAATATAATTTGTGACAGTTGTAGCAAGACTTAAACATTAGCTGTCATTCTTTAAACTACTATAAATATTTAAATTGCTACAAGTTTGCCATATTATGATCTAGACAGAAGCGTCCTTCTTTGCAGTTACTGCTTCACATGACAGATCTCATGTTCCACTTATATTTTTTTAATCCTTAGCCTTAGCGTTGATGTAACAGAAACAACATATGCTGCAGTATTTGCTTTATTTTCCCCCCTGTGTCTCTTCATTTTTTGCCTATATACAGGGTATGTTAGAAGGCAGTAAAGAACCCACATGATTACCTGTGATCCTCAAAGATGTTCCTTAGCACGTGTAAAGGCACAGGATTTACCTGACCTTATGCAAACCCTAAACATTCTGGAAAAGGAAGGTAAACAAGGAGCAGCATAGAAGAAGCTGTGTTTTCACTGCTCAAAGGAAAACCAATCCCACTGGTTCTTGGACTGAGCTCTGCTCTGAACATGGAACTATGCTCTACATGCTCTCTAGGGTGAAATTCCACAAAGACAACAAAAAAGGCCCCTCCTGCTCAGATTTTGGCTAACCCAGCCCATGTTCAGGTCTGACGGATACTGGGAGCATCACAGGACCAAACAGGCGGCCAGGAATAGCAGGATGAAGGATGCAAACATCCCTAAATAAGGAAGACAATTTGTATTAAGAAGCATCAAGGTATCATCACTAGGTTATGTCTACTTTTAAGGCATTTTAATCTTTAATAGTAATATAGTTACGTAGTTAATATTGCAAACCAACTAATTCGTTTCTCTTTTCCATTAGGGAAAGCAGCATTATTCATAACTCAAGAATTCCATATAGTAAAAGGGTTTCTTTCTGTTCCCTCTAAGAAATAAAGGACAGCCTCATATTGTATGATGGCACTCCACGGAGCAAGTGTTGAGATGGATGAGCAGTTCTAAGACGACTTTTGCTGTCAAAGGAAAACTTGTTTTTGTCATGGGATAACTAATACCTAAAACCTTTCCCATGCAAGAGAACAGTGCAGCCAAAGCATCTGACACAAGGTAAGCCAAGCAACATGAAATGAACACATCCAGAGGAATGCAGTTTATCTCACTGCTCTTTATGGCAACCTCAGAGGATTCAAAGAACCCTACCTCTGTTTAAAATTTTGCACTGGCGGAGCTGACACCATTTATTTAATAACAAAGTAAAACAAATGATCTGGAGCCCGTGAGGAAAACATTGAAGTTAACAAATACTGCAGAGAGTAATAAGCTTTAGAAGCAGAACCAGTGTGTGTGCAGAACAGCCACCAAACAGGCAAAATGTAAAATGCCAAAAGCAGCACAGAGAAACAAGCAGCACTATTTCTCAAACAAAACTTGGATGGATAGCAAGGAGATAAAATGCATTATTGTCTCTTGGTTTATGCCACAACATATTTTTTCCACCAGTCACAACTACACAGATTTGTATATTCCATAGTGGTTTCCAAATCCCAAATCCTAAATCTATTCAATTGAATTTCCAGGTTATCTGCCACTGAACACTGGCTTGCCAACAGCTGATCAGCAAGGTAATAGTACTTTTTATTCTCTAGGTTTGTGAGGGGAAATCCATAAGCACAACAGTACAGTCTATTTCTGGGCTTTGCAACATTTCATAGCCATGGCCACATCTCCTGGTTTCTCCACTTGTAGCTACAAGCTGTTATCTGCCTTTCACATGACTAAAATGTGTCCCCCTCTACACAATCGGGGCTCAAAACCAGAACACGTTCATTTGTGCACAGAACTGACGAGTTGGGGTGAGGTCCAGTAATGTGTGAGCAGTTAGACATTTCAGCGTCTTCCTTCTTCCCTCCTTATGCTGCCAAGGATTTCTGATGTTCCCTGATGCTCTGTATGACAGGGTTAGATGGCAACAAAGCACCCAGAGAGTGCATTACTCTATGAGTAAATATATGAACACTGATTAGAGTCTTATCTGGTAGAGTTGATGTTCTGACTTGGAATCTGGGCCAATTTCAGAGTTGTTTTGGGTGGGGTTTTTTAACAGGTTTTTGAACAAGGTCTGAAAAACTGTCTCTCTGTTCTTCCCTGAAGCATTCCCACTGGGAAGGACAGTACATAGATCTAGTCTCAATGGCAAAGCCATTCTCCCCTAATACGCTCTCGCTCTCTTCTGGTCTGCTGAACCAAAAGCAACTTCTGCCTCATAACACTCTATAAAAAGAAAAGTTAAGTGTTACAAACTCGTTTTCCTAACCTACAGCTGGCTGAAAATACAGCTGATGTGGATATAAATATCTTGAAAGGGAGGAAGCACTGAAACAAAAGCTGTGCTTCATCCATGGTATAGCAGGAGGACACAATAATTTCTTGTGCTGAGAAAAGAAAAACAATAGCTGATGACTTGTACTTTGTGTGTGACACAGGAAAGATCCAAGCTGTTAGGTCCTTTCAAGAAAAGGCTTTTGAAAAGCAATATAAATTGGCAAAAAGTCCTTCTTTCTTTTTTTTTCTTTTTAATTCTTCATCACATACCTATGAATTCTGATCACAGAGAAGTGTAGGAGACATTTTCAGGACTGCACATTGAGCCACATTTTATTTCATCACTGTTCCACCTTCTAGCACTCAAATCCCATCTCCCCTTCTCATCCTTAGGAAGTGCATTTCTCACTCCTAGAAGTGAAAAGACACTATTACATAAACCTTGACTAATGCATATCTAGACCAACCCCCCCACCTGGAATGAAGAAGTTAAACTATCTCTCTATATATCTGAAGAAAGCAGATCTCCTTCTTTGGAACATTTTTGAGACTCCATGACATGGCCAGTACAAATCTCATTAGCCAGTTAATTCTCTATAACCCCTTGAAAGCTAAATTATCTTTTTGAAAAGAATCACTTCAATTGCTTAAGCTTCAGCCTAGTAAAGTAATTTGCACATCTTTAATTATGAGGGATTAATTCTTTCATCTATCTTATTTTTGGCCAACTTGAAAAATGTCCTAATCTCTCCATACTCTTTACTACCCTGCATTTCATCCTTCATCACACTGGACATCAGTTCTTTATTACTGCTGAGGTTTTTTTAGGTGGGAATTCTTCATCATTAGCTTCACATTCTCACCCTCACTCTCAATTACTTGCATACTTTTTATTTGATTGCCATCATCAGCCTAACGCATTTCTGTCAGTTACAGAATCCGTGACACTCCCTTGAGGACATGGCAACTGGAATATCACCCTCAGTTGCAACTTTCCATGGGGATCAATTCTCTCATTGTTTTCTTGTATAGTGTTTGGGGGTTTTTTTCTTTATAATTTTAACAGCATAGTCATACCTTTCCAAAAATCAATATTCAATTTAATCCCTTTCACTGCACATCAGGCCACATGATATAAAAAGAATTTTTCTTTTGCTCCTGAAACCCTTCTTTTTAAATCATGTTCACATTCTATAAAGTCACTTTTCTCTAATTCCTTTCTTGGTCCTCAGCTTTTTACATTAATATTCATTTTCCTTTGGATTTTTTAAAACTTTTTTTTTTGTAAAAGATGTGCTCATTAACAGCTGAGTTGCATTCTGTCCACTTCAGGAAAAAATTATATTTATCTTAACTTATTAGCCCTTCAGCTGTATGTTCATGGAAAAAACATCAGCTCAGATTCTAAAGTGTTTTTTGTGAAATAACATGAATAATGTCAAAGGAGTTGAAAATTAATATTTTCAGGGAGAACTAATTTGCATACACCAAGCTATTTCTTGGCACATGGTAGAAGTCACCACTTTACTATAATGAAAGTCCCCTGGTGAGGAATTATTTATAAAACTATAGTCACAGATGCATATAGAATTTCACAGATCAGTGATTGCCATCTATTCCAAATTTATGAGAGAGAATTATCCAGNGAATATATGGAATTGAAGTTTCTGTGACCTTGGACTCATCAGATGACCATTAACCCTCAGTAGGAAGGAGATGGAAAAATTGCCAATTTATGAAGTAATAAAACTATGAGTCTTTTATTCAGTGCAGCTGCAAAGCATGGAACAAATCTGGTTTTGGTGATAAGAACTGACCTTACAAACTAATACCATCTGAGGTCACAACTCCACTAATCCCACCCACCTCTCTCAAATGAAGTGTGGGGGCTGTTGTTTGGGTTTTTTTTGGCTTTGCTTCATATCATCAGGTAAATTAGCTTATTTATCACAAGGAAAAAAAAAATATTGCAGAGGTAGACAGAATCCAAGGAGATTTCTGCTCTGCAAAGCTCTCACTGTCCAACTAGACAATGAGATGTGTATGCCTGTGACAGAGGCCACCCAAATGAGCTGCTCACAGCTCCTACAGAGACACAGTTTTATTTTTCCTCTAAAATACTCTCCATGAAAGTGCACTACAGTTTAAAGCTCTGTGGAAGGTGAAGCTCTTGAGCCACAGAAGACAGAAGGAAAGATTTTAACAAAGTACATTTATGCATGTACTCACAAAGTTTGAGCCAGTCCTGGACTTACAGAAAGAGAGCAGCAGCTCCGAATGCTGAACTGGGCAGGAAAGTGACATCAGCCACAGGAGAGCTCCTCAGTGATGAAGGGTGGGGTGGTTAACACTGGCCACCAGTGGAGCAATTATAAAACCACCCAGGACTGATTTATCTCATCCTGAGCTGCAGATTACAAGGGTCACTTGGGCTGTTCCTTGCTGGGAAGAGGAACGGTGTAACCTGGTGCACTGACAGCACCCTGAGGAAGCCAAACCACGGCAGCACCTGCAGATGGGTCAAACTCAGCTCAGAGTGTGGGAAACCAGTGGCAGACACCACAGCCCTACAGCTGCTGTTACAATAGACATTAAAGAAGCAAAATAAATAGGTAGTACATTTCTAACTAGACCAAACTGCCTGAGAAATGTTGCTGCTCCAGACTATGGCTCACTGCCCCTGTTTGTTCAGATTTTTGTAAGACCATGCTGTAAAAGTGATCAGTAAATTAAACTCAGCAAGCAAACAAAACCCAGAAAAAGCAAGAAAGTACTGACAAGAACAAAGCAAGGTACCTCTGCTTATATTTTTCCATATAATTTTCTAAAATTCATATAAAACTTTTATTCTAGAAAATGTCTATTTCTATTTGCATGTGTTTAGGGTTGTTATCAACCACTATTTGTATCTCCTGTTAAAAAGATGACCCAATAAATAACTACATAAGCAGCAAGTGTTGTAAGAATAACTTAAACCAGCTATGCCAACCCCCCTTCAAAATTCCACCAACACTGTAAAAGTGGAAAGTCTTTAAGATGAGTGTTAATAATTTCCAATAATTTCATTGTCAGGACAGACATGTAGCACTTTCCACATCCTGAAATGCAAAAGTTTAAGTTCCAAATGTACCAAATTTACTGAAATGCAAAAGATATTTAGTTGTTGCTGAAAATCCACCATGTATACATGTATAAAAATATAAATATAAATCCAGTGCACAAATCCCCAAAATGAAATAAACTAAATAAGAGCTCAATATGCCCCCCTTTTCAAGCTAAAACACACTGATTTGCATTTTAGTTTTCCCTGTACTGGGTTTACAATTGCATCAACAATTGAGCTAAACAATCCTGTAGTTCTTCAGTTCCAAGTCATGGTGTTGTCCGTGCTACAAGCACAAGTGAAAGGATGGGGAGCCCGACTGCTGCAGATTTCATTGGCTCCTTAAAAGTCCTTTTTAGCTGCCTTCCACTTCTCCATTCCCAACATGCAGAGGAAACATCATACAATTTCTTTAGATTTATTAAGCAAAAATTTAGATAAAACCCAAAAGTCACGACTTTCTATTTCACTACATATGCAGCAGTATTCAAAGAAGCTCTAAAACGAGCTCTAGATCAGCCCATGAAGTAATTCAGAAGCAGATCAGCTTTAGATGGGTAAGCCCTCCGTGTGACTAGACTACCTTGTCAGCACACAAAATCTTTGCTGAAAATCTAAGAGTATGCACAAGCATCAAGCTTCCAGAATATTCATAATACTGTACATGTGAAAACAATAATAAACAAACCACACAATTTTAAGAAAAACAAAACAGTATTAACACTAACATTATTCTAAATACTGCTATTTGATCCAGCAATTAATGTAATGATACAAAAATATAGTTATAATTAACAGAAATTCCCACAGGATTCATTCATTTGAAAAAACTTAAATTATCCTGCTAAAGGGAAATTCCCATCACAATGTTCCCATGTTACACCATAGATAATGTAACATTTTGAATTAATTTTCATATTTCTCAGTGGTATTTTAAATTCTTTAAAGAATGATCTTCAGAGCCAATATTTCTTTAGATATGTTTTACCCCCAAGATTAAGCTTTTTTTACAATTGCAGGCAGAGCCCATACAACAAATAGGTAAAATAAATACAGTGGAATTTCATTTTTTCTCTCCCTGTAATCATAGACATATTAAGAAACACAGCTTCTACATTTTTAAGTCACCTAGACAGCTTGCCAGATTCTGTGCATGTTTATTTAACAAGACTTGTGATCCTTAAACTTTTGATAGGCATTTATAGGTAAAAGCAACAAGAAATCATATGACATTATAAACCTTACAAGCCAAAACAATAAGATTATTTTATAGCTACAAAATAAAATAAAACAAGTCCACAATATCATTAGATATAATTTGGAAATTTATTCCAAAGAAACCTTGGAATATTCTTCATTCCACTGTGATTCAAGTGGCAAGGGGCAGGTAGTTAAAAAAAACCCAAAAAACCAAAACAGCAGGCGCTGAAAGGAAGAGTGTGAAGCTGTACATAACACTCAAAGAACAAGGCTCCCTACAAAGAACAATTATCCATGAGAAACACAGTCTCAAATTATAAAAGGCTCCCAAATTATAGCAGTGTGCAGTCTCCAGCAGCACCAAACATGACAAATGAACAATAAAAGAATCTTACTTGCTTTACACAAAGCCTTCAGAATACAATCCCTCACACCACAAAATGACAAGCAAAAATGACTTTCTTTTTCCTAATGTTTGTTGTTTTCTCCGTACCTTGGTACACGGTGCCTTTTCTGGCACCTGTAACAAGTCTTTTACTTTAGGCTAGGAGTTTATTCCTGGCTATTCTATTCTTGTACCAACAAAATGACTGCTCCTACCAGACATTACAGTTTCTCTGACACACAAGCACTTGCAGAAAGCTACATTTCCCCGAGAAAGGAAAGTAACAGAAAGGAGAGGGACAATAGTAAAAATTATGTGTGAAACCCGTTACCAATGCACCTGTTACCTAAAATTTCAGGAGTGAGCTCCCTATCACATCTCAACATTTTATAGAAAATTCTACAGGTGGCCTCCTGCCATACCTGATTTGTTTGTTTGTCTGTTTTTATAGAGAAATGATGCAAAGAAAAGCAACAACAACAACAACAAAAAAATCATGAAGGTGTTGATGGCAGGAAAAGCTACTTGGTAATCAATGGCTCATAAACAAGCACTTGAACAGGTGATCTTAAAGCTCCACTGGATGTGGTTTTTGTAGTGATAGCTAAACTTCTACCTAAAAAATAAAAATAAAAATTTCCTTCAGAAGTCAAGATCATGAAGCTAAGATTGCTGATTACTTCCTGATTAAATACAAATAGAAAAAATTCATAGAATGGCACTTCAGAATTTTTTTC
Source organism: Orthonyx spaldingii (assembly GCA_013397795.1). NCBI lineage: Eukaryota > Metazoa > Chordata > Aves > Passeriformes > Orthonychidae > Orthonyx > Orthonyx spaldingii. The sequence goes on from VZTJ01005473.1 coordinate 334,379, forward strand.
CCTGAAACAAAGCAGAGAAATAAGAAACAAGCACAGACAAATCAAAATATGTATAAAAGTTACTTCAGGCTTAACAGCGACAATTTTTATCCTCTTCACTGTTAGATAAGTTTATTATTTTATATAGACTAAGTTATTTGTCTATGGAAAAGTTGATAGAACAGCAGTGAAGTGCATGTACTCCGTGTTTTGGGTTACACTGTAAGGTGTAACCAAAAGTACATATTCTGTTACCATCTTCAGGAGCTGTTAAAATGGGTGGGGCAGTGTTCTTTGTCTCTTCCATGGCTCATCCCTGATAACTCCCTCCAGGGCTGTCTCTGCTAATGGGCCATCAAGTTCTCCCAGCACGACTCATAAAATTCCATCATCCTCTTGTGAGATGCCCCGCCCAGGGGGAGGAACCAAACATTCCTACCTGGATATAATCTGAGGCTTGGCACACCAGAGCAGCACTTCCACTGGATTCCCAGAGGACAAGAGCTCAGTAACCACCACTGGACCTCCAGAGAAGGACCAGATCTCTACAGGATCACTGCTTTGACAGAACCACATCCATCACTCCAACAGGACTGCAGCCACCCTGACTGACAGGGTGTCAGGTCATATTCTGACTGTCAGTTTAAGCCAGTGTTTCCGTACTATTGCCTTTATTTTAATTTTCCTATTAAATGCTGTTCTGACTTGGAATCTCTTGCAAGATATTTGTGTGGTTCATTCCTCCTGCTGGTTTGCCTTCAAACCAGTACACTCAGTCAGTTCTTTCTTGAGGCTTCAGCAAACACAGATGACCCACACACTGCAGTGTGCACACACGTCTCACACAGACATCCACTTAAGGTCTGTAATACCCACCTTACACAAGACTGTTTCCAGAATGACTTCCCTTTTGGAAGCTGTAAATTTCAAAACTCACTTATCGATCTATGAATTTAAATATAGGTATTATTTCCTCATTTATTCAGAAATTAACTGGTTTGTAGCACAGGGTTACCTTTCAATTCGTTCACTTTGTCCAGGCATATATGTGGAAGTAGGAATGCATAGCTACCCTTCATGCAGTACTTTTTAATCCTTCTGTATTTTGTTACATATTCTCCTCTTAAAAATGTAATCCCTTCAAAGAATTATCTTGCTAAGTAAGGTGTTTTCCTTTTTTTTCTGCTATACAATTCTGCTTTCACAAGTTGCAGCAAATAGTCATTCACACTTTAGCTTCCCCCCATTAAATGTATGTAAAATGTCATCACATATTCCTTTTTTCACTTACTACACTGAAAGTGCAATCTTGTAGGTATGTGCAATAATTTTAGAATTTTGATGTAAAAAATGTTAAAAATAAGGACTCTTACATTCCCCTAAATATATTTATTCGCACTACTAAAATTGCATCTAGTGCTGTACATTTATACCACAGTGTGCTTTGCCATGGTGTTCTGTGAGCAGGCAGATCACACTTCCACTTAGAAATAGTATCTTTAATTAGTCCAACAGTTACACACAGAAAATTAGAGAAGCACTGGGAAAACTGAGCTCTTTGGATGTTTAAAATAAAGTCTGTTTAAAATGTTATAGGTTTTAAAATGTGTGAGTTTGATTCAAATCCACAGGAAGGTAACAAAACTGATGGGAAGAGAGCTACCAGCAACAGGAACACAACCAAGCTATGAATCCAGCAATGCTTCCTTTGGAGCAGAGACTGAGCTGGAGTCAAGACCATCTCTACACTCATAGGTCAAAGTCAATATAGAAAACAAGAACAGCAGAGGAAAACCAGACCTGACAAACTGAGCTGTGTTTGCCAGCAAAGCAAATAGGAAAACTGAGATTAAACAGAACATAAAAGTAATGGCAAACCTGGATCCAAAGCGTTAAATAGCTTACAAAAAACCCCCACAGGTAAAGTGACACTGGGAAATAGAAAGTATCAGATATAAAGGACAGGATATTTGGTTGATGTGTACAAAACCACAAATAGAGCATTAACCTGTGACATGCAACATGTATGATTGAGTGAAGTACAAATAATGAATTAAAGAAGAAAAAAAAATATTAGAAACTGAAGCAGGTGAGAGCCTCTCCCCAACCCACATGTGTGCAATGGCCTTGAGGGATGATGTTACAGACCAGAATGCTGAAGCCATTACATAAAGCCACTCACACTTTATATAACAGTCTCTCTGAAGCCATTGCAGTGAGCCCCTTGTTATCTCTTGAGAAGGGAGAATGGACGGAGGATCACAATAAGCTGGATTGTCTTAAAAGATTCAGAAGAAAAAGTCACTAAACCTAAACCAACCAAAACCAACTCAAAACTAACAACCCAAAGTTTTGTTTAACTTGGAGACTGCAGCAAATTACTGATGCCAGAAAGTGCTTGAGGTTCTTTGACTGAGAAGTAAAGAGGCCCTCAATTCTAAGTCAAAGAGCCACTCCCTCCACATCTGATTTCCACAAGTTTCCAACAGGCTCAGAGCCCACTAGAAATACACACTCCCCCTATGGTATCTCTCCATTAGGCATCCTGCCTGGGTAAGAATAAAACTCGCCTTGCTGCTGCAGCGAATGTAGTCCTCCACTGAAGAAGACCTTACATTAAATCTTGTGAAAGTAAAACTACAGCACGACAGAAGAAACAGCCTTGCTACGTAGCAACGCTTACTCACTTCCTTTGACTTAGGTGGCTGCACAAGATAAAGAGTACAGCTCTCAGAAACAATCTCCAAGGTTAATTGGAATGTGAATGGAATACAATACAGAGCACTACATCCTTCTGTAGTTGATTTTTCCTCTACAGTAATAGGTACAGCATTTTTAGCTTCTTTTTGCATCTAATGAATATACCAGGACACTCACAGAACAGAGCAGGCGATTGTTTTTCACAGCCTTATTTACTCAGCTTTTGTTTATTCAATTGAATATAGCTGGGGAGTTTGCATTCAGCATGACATATTTACTGGTGCTGGTAACAGGATACTCTGGAAGATATTAAGTGTTGAAATAAAGCAACTGCTTTCACTGCCTAAGTGTCCCTGGTTCACTTACCATGTGTAACACATTTCAAAGGCACATAAAGTGCACAAGCTTACAGAATAAAATCTTCTACTGAGTATTTTCATATATGTTAGAGAAACTGATTCTCTTCTCTGTCAGAGTAAATCAATATCTATACTATCTAAGAACTAAGACTAGCATTTACTGAATAGACAACTGAATTTTAGATACAAATTTAATAAAAGTAATACAAGACAGGAAATAAACACAGGGCAGACAAAAGCTATTTCTATTTCCTTTAGGCTTCTACAACTGAGAGATAGATTTCTAAGCAGTTGTAGATGTTATGTGTTCTCTGGGATGTTACTGTTCAAATCTTAATCACCATTTATTGTTTTTCCCCTCAGAACATTTACAAGCATAAGGCAAATACATGCAGATAGAACTCTCTAGGAAATTACTTACATAAAAAAGCAGAAGCTACTAAGCAAAGATATGTGGGGTTTGGAGATCTGGATTCACTTCCCTGATTAAATGGCCTCAACACCCTGCAGTTTGCATCATTCATGTTGTTCAAGCCCATTGTATTTAAAGATGACCACGCCAGAGAATGAATGGGAAAGTCAACCTCAGTGGATGAACGTTCAGCCAGTCAAAGCTACAGACAGCAACCATTTTTGGATGCTATCACACTATCACTTAAGTTTTCCAAAATGCTACTGTTGTACACATCCTGCACTTGGCACAACTTTCTCCCTGCTCCCTGACTCCCCCAGTGAACACCAAGGTTCTGTGCAGTGATATTTCTGCTGTTCTTCAACTTGATGTTCTATTTTGCAGCTAAAAATACAAAATTCTTAGCTGAACAAGAATATCCTTGAAAGATGTTCATGAGTAACCATGCTTCCTGCTGTACTCTAGACAGTCATTGGCATGTGTACCTAGTCAGTCCAAAATACTTGCCAGCCCTATGAAATGGACCCTTCCCACTGAGGAAATTAAAAGAACATTTTAGGACATGCCACCTCTCCCCAAGAAGACACATGGAAACATCCTCTGTACAGCATCCAAGACTGACATGGATCAGAGCCACATAAGAAGTGTCACAACATCCAGCTCTTCTGAAATGGTGGAGAATAAGATCCCATCGCCTCTGCTCACAGCTCTGAATTCCCGAGTACAGCAGCTTCCAGCCCTTAAAGCCCAGGCCTGCTTCCAGGCCCCACAAGTCAGTCTGCTGAAGACTCCTTTGGAATCTCTGCAGAGTCTCAAGGATTGTTTACAGGAAGATTAAGCCCAAAACCAATCATCTGGAAGTTCCACCTTAGTCCCAGTGCCCACTTTAGGGTCACAGATCATCTAGTCCCCTGCACAGAAAATGCATTCTAATTTAGCATTCCTTGTAGCAAGACGTCAGACAGGACACCCAAAGAGAGATTCACGTTGCAGTTGATGGAAGTTTGTCTTAAATTGCACAGAAAATGCCCTGGATAGATTTTTTTTTTTTT
>VZTJ01005473.1:338921-377944 GCA_013397795.1 Orthonyx spaldingii
TTTTTTTAAATCTGTAGTACTCTAAAATTCAACTCAGTTTGTATTCTCAGACACTTTTATATGCCTAAAAGCCACAAAGATTTTCCTTTCCGATGTTGCCTGAGATCTCCTAAGCAGTAGAAGCATGACAGTTTTATTAAATGTTTACCTAAAAAATTCACTGCACTTTGTATGTTTTCGCTGTGTAAGTTCCAGCAACACTCTGATTCCAAAGAGATTCAAACAGGGCTTTAAACACCCACTGCCAGCAGAGCTCCCACTGCCTGTACAACACAGAGTACACATGGAGAAAAGAAAGGTAAATCTGGTATTAGTCAGGACTTGTGGCACTGAAGAGGGAAAATATGATTTTGAAATGCCTGGTGATACCTATAAGTGGAAACGGTCCAAATGCTCACTCAAAACATTTCAATCAATGCAACTTTCAAGAGAAATGCCAAATGGGACAAATACTTCACCTCCTTTCATGACTGCCACTGTTTCACATTTTACTTGATGAATGAAATGAAACTCATTTTGATAAGTTTCCTGTGTTACTGTAAATATCTGTCAGTGCATAGACCCCAATATTAAATCTCCATGAAAATTTTAATTTATTTTTGCATAATAGAGAGTACTACAGAGAGAAATCAGAGTCCTGTGTCCAGATAGTGGAGGAACAACACTTCACCTACAAGAAACAGAAGCAAACACATGAAGTAAATGTCTAACTCTGTAAGAAGGGACTCCTTCACAGCTGGGACCATGACTACTTATGACATCTGAAACAGGTGAGCTAGTGATCACTAGAAATGTCACTAGAACAAAGTAAAAAGGTTTGGTTTTACATCTTTTATGATTAACAGAGCCAGATGAAAAAGCACATCTCACTAGTTGTTCATCTCAGAGAGGTTCCTCAATTAGCATTTACTTCCAGTATCTGCTTCACTCCTGAGCACAAGCCTAGAGGCAAAACTTTATACTTCTTCCTTCGAGTCTTTCATAAACATGGATGATTGAGTAGCCTGCTCCAATGCCTCCTTACTTCCAAAATACACAATGGTATTGATTTCTAGTTTGGCACTTCCTTTGAAAGCACAAGGTAGATTCTGCCTCATTTTATAATTTGTCAGTCCTCTCTCTATACAGCCATCTTTTTATGACTGCCTTGCAAGCTCTCTGTTTCTCTTATATAGCAAATATTGCTATGTAGACAACATACTGACAGCATTTAATTTTTATGTGTCTCAGTACATCCTGTGTTCTTTACTGCTACTTTTTTATTCCTTATATATATATATATATATATATATATATATATATATAATATCTTAGACTTCTTATGTACCAAAACTACTACTACCATCTTTCTTTAATTTTCATATGCCTTTATTAACAAGCCAATTGATTTAGACACCTGTTTGATCACCTACACTGGTCTTTTACACACTCCCAACAAACACACAGATAGTCTAATCAGACTTGATTACTGTCTGAATCAGATATTGTGTGGTTTGTTTATGATTAGTTTTTCAGCTGGATATTTCCTCATGTACTGCCATGCCTGACTTTATAATACTTTAGCCCTTTTAACCAATCTCCCACATACACCTATAGTTCTCAGTAGAAATTTCAGCTCCTGCTGTGTTGGATGTCATTTCTTCAAGTTCTAGAACTCTGGTAATAAACCTAAAATGCAGTTTACTTAGACAGCCAACCTACGCTATCAGGGACCAGCACAACACTGAGACAGAGGCTCAATAAATGATACAGTTGTGCAATTCATTACAAAGTCAGATGAGCTCTTTGTCATTTAAGTAGACAGGAGAGACTGACATTAAAATACAGTTCATTAAAAGTGAATTTGAGCCTCTGCATTCGCTGTACCAAAACATCTGGAGACAGTCTAATTCTTACTGGAGTGCCTCAGAAAATATTTGAGCTTCTAACTAAGCACAGGGGATTTGCCAAGTAAAAGGTTGCCTTTTTTGTATCACTATATACTTGAGGAGGATTTATTTTTATGAATATCACAGTACCTCCCATCAACTGCAAAACCATGGACCCAGTACTGTGGCCTGTTTGTATTAAGACACATTATTTCAGAAAATATTGCAAACTGTTTGCATTGGCAAGTTGTCCAGGAAAACATGCAGTTAAGCTCCTGTGTGTTCTTTACCTTAGTTTAAATATTTATCACTTTTGTCTAGGTATGAAAATAAAAAAATCTGTTTCCTGCTTTTGGCTATTCTGAACAGACGACGATATTTTTGTAACATTCTTCATTCTTGACCCTCATGTTTCATTATTATTTGATACCTTTTTGGATCATTAGGACTACAGACAGGTCAGATAAAGTAAAGGAAAACTTTAAAGACTCAGTGAACAGATCACAATCTAGCTCAAAGAACCCTTATAGATTGATAATCAGGTTTTCAAAGTGCCTTGGAAGCAGCTAACATCTGTTTTCTTAATGCTTTTCCCTTTTCTTTTACAGAAAACTTGCTACATTGTTATAAAAATAAAGCAAAGGAAAAAGAGTGAGAAAAAGTTAACTACTGAAATCAGCACATCAAGGCAGGTGGATATACCAATGAAATTCTATACTGCTCTTTAGATGCACATTTATTGTGATTTGTGAATAGATCAGAGCTGTTTATTCAAGTTGAGCATATGTGGCTTCACACTCTCTTTTGATCAGGAAAGGCACCATGAGAGGCAGAGCCATGAATGCTCATGTAGGATAGTTAGGACAGTTTGCATCGCCTGCTGATTTCAGAAGCCAAAGGAAAACACTCCAACAACAAAGCAAAGCAAACAATGGTATGTAGCTACACACTAGAAACACCAAAATCTTTCATTCCAGCCTTGATTTGCACTTGTCTATTTAAGCTTGTTTAAATCATGAGATCTTTCCTGAGACCTTTCTTGAGAATTTATATTTTAAAGTATTTTAAATTCATGCTCAATCATCCATAGTAAAATATATTCTAACTTACATAAGTTTGTAATACTGAAAAAATGTATTATGGGTTAATTTATGATCAGGAATGGAATGTCTTTGGGTTTTGGGGTGTTTTGTTGGTTTTTGTGAAAAAAAGCATCAAGCCTCACTATCTTTCATAACTCTGTCTGTCTTCTTATAGCTGGTATCCAGAAAGTTATTTCTAAATGTGTTTACTATTAACTGTTAATTTTAATTCAGTAATTTTAATGATAGGCTTTTGCATTTAGCAAATGATGGAGCACGAACCACCCAAATTCACTGTGCTAATCACTTCACAGTTCAAAGGTAAACCTTACACTTTTTACAACAGTATCAGCTGCTGTCAAGATGTAAAACATATGTGCAAGCAAACAACATAATGCAATTAGTTAATTTTTGTAGATTTGCACAAGTGTTACCAAAGCAGAGCTTGATCCAAATACATTACAAAATTACAATGAAAAAAAATTATGCAAATTCTTGAATGTGCAAATATATTACCTTTTATTTTTGATACCACTTATTTCTATATCACTGAACAAAAGAAGAAGATAAATTGTTCAGTATTCATACTTGAAGTGTTGGACAGAATGACTCCCTATTGATTTTCCTGCTGCTGTTCTGTTGAGGGTACAATTGAAAGACATGCAAGTACTTTACAGTTTTCTAAAGGAAGTAAACATTTTGACACTGAAACACAGAACGAGACCTTGGAGGTAAAGCAGCTGAAGAACACAGAACACAGTAAATCAGTAGTCCTAACAGTGACTATCTGAGAAAGTATTTAATTGAAATTTGAACAGCCATGTGGGCTGTAGGTATAGATGTGATCCAGTATCAAGTAGCGTTAGGGACTTTGCACTACTGAACTTGTTTCATACTGTTGTTTCATACCGTTTGAAAATGACCAAATGCAATTTCTTTCCACAGGTCCACAGATCCTCTCTTACCGTTCCCAGTTCTAGTATTAATTGCAACTCATTGCAATTATTAGCAGAAATATAAGTGACCTTAGAACTCACAGTCTCCTGTGGTGTACATTGATGCTTTCCGAAAGTATAGTTGTGAGCACTATTTCTTCTAATTATCAATGCAACCGATAAAACATATACAGAGCTGTTTAAATATCAAAAGCATCAAAACCTGTACTTTGCTTAAAATGTCTTTTTCTGTGATACTTACTTACAAAGTTACTTTTATTGAATTTTCAAGTGTGACTTCACTGTCACACTGCTGTTGCCCTCAATAGCAGTCAATATTAGTATATTACTTTAATGAGTTTCTAGTAACCCAGAGTCCTAAGGCACAGCTGTGCTCCTGGAATCAAACATGCAATTCCCATAGATTTGAGTTATCAGAACTGCGTTGTTTCTTCTCCACCTCTTTATTTTTCTGGCACATCAGGTTAGGGGGTTTTCCTCCCTTCTCTTTCCTCCACACTTTTCAAAGGAATGCAGTAAGAAAATATGATGTTTGGTGGTTCTATTGAGTGGTTGGGAGACCTTGATATCTACTGGAGTCCAGCTATAAATATGGATAGAATGAACAAGTCAAAGCCCAACAGACTACAGGTTTTAACATGTGCAGGGTTTTTTTCAGGAAAACCTAAGCCAAGCTTGTTTATCAGTACACAGCTCCAGAGAAACGAACCTTAGCAACACCTGCTAATGAGCCTTGAGCACTTAATTTTTGCGAGTTTGGGGACCAGTTTACACATTCTCCTTAAGTTTCATTTGGCTGTGTGTGGAACATCTCTGCTTGAGCACTAAGGAGTATTCATATGATGCAGAGAGATTTACAAATAGCTTTTATGTTTGCCAGAAGTGCCGCTTCTTTTCACTGCCTATAAGAAAACTATTTCCCCTTCCTTGTTATACTGAGAGGTCAATCATGAACTCAATCATTAATGAAGCTCAACAGTACCCAGCACAAAGCTCAAAGAGAGTATCACTTTCAGGCATCCACAGCAGGAGCAAATGGCCAATTCTGAAAGAGAAATCTGTTTAGAAAATGGGAAAAAGGAATTCTCTCACACTCTTTCCTAAGCACATATTTACTTTTTGATAGGCAGTGTTCAAGCACTTCTTGTAAAGATTACATCTCTGTTTTCATAAAGATCAATTTCAAATGCCTTATTGTGCAGGGTGAAGGATATCAATGTTTCTCCCAGAAAAAAGAATATAAATTCATATACATTCCTCAGCTCTTTCCTTCCTATTCTCACCACCATAGCAAAACCACAAACCCACAGGGTGACAGCTATGTCTGTCTGTCTCCAACTACAGTTGTGCTTAGCCAAATCCTTCAAAATTGTCAGAGCTGTGTCAGAAGGAAGACAACATTGAGCACACAGAACAGAAGTGAGGGGCAAAAACCTTAAGTCTCAGAAATGGAAAATGTAGTTGTGCACCAAAATGAAAGACTTTTAGTGAAATTTCTATTTTTTATCTACAGATTCACTTCCAAATTGCCTATATCTTTTGTAGACTTAAGAGGTAACACATATTTGGTTTAGGTATTTTTAATTAAATTTTGTTTCATAATTCCCAGTCACACTTCTGTCAAATGTGGAGTTCAAGGCCTTGTCTTTCACTAAAACTGTTCCACCAAACATTAACAATATTTCAGTAGACGGATACACAGATGCAATTATAACAAGCAGTGACCGGTTAAACAAATCCTACATTATTCCAGGCACTTTGGATAGTTGAAAAAATTCTCTTGCATAATCAATAAAACTCTTTAGAAGGAATATTGCCTCTTCATCCACACTGATTTTATTTAGAAAAAACAAAGTTTGAGAGAAATAGAACCATTCAATACTGATTAATATTGGGAAAGGAATCTATGCATATACTTAATTTTCTGGAAAGTCATTGCAGGTTTTTTGATGCAACCGAAAAGAAAATGTTATTCGGAATGTGGGTTCCTCCTTCTCTAAACTCCACAGAGAAATACGTATCAGGTTTCAACATAATAATGAAAGAAAAAAAAACATGGGGGAGGAGAGGGGGAAGGGATAAAATGTTCTTTCAAAGGAATAAATAAAATCCATCTAGAAAGTTGGCTGCTTCATTTAACATAAGCTGTTTGCCTGGCTAGGTCTGGGGAAAACTCATCAATGTGTGGCACTTTTTTGACTCTTCTCTGCTGATCAGATCTCCATCAGCCAAAACTCAAGCTAAATGAACTGGAAATCATCCTGATTTCCTAAACATCATCATCACATAACATAGTTTCTAAAAATACCAGCTGACCTATCACGTGTATGACCTGTGGCCTTTAGTTGGATGGGACTAAGCTACTGCAATCAGCTAATCCCTACATAAATATTTTCCTGTTGCATAGCAAGACATTTAAAAATCAAGCTTGAATCAGAGATTCAGAGCATCTTGGTGACTGTGGGAAGGGACAGGAAGGTAATTCTTTTTTTTGTTTCAGTTTTATTCCATTTGCCTATATGAGAGGTACTTATACCTACTTGTCTGGCGCTGTTACTTTTCAAAAACAGTCTGGCTTCTAGCTCGATTCACAAGCAGTACTTTGCTGTCTTATGGTTTGTTTAGTGATGAGAAAGATGATGGGTAAAAATAGGAGCACGGCTTTTGCGAAACACACATCATGAAAGCGCTCTTTTACAAAGGACTTTCAAGACATGCCTGCTGTAAATTAATGCATGGGTCTAATTCATTGCTATTTCCTATAACCAGAGAGTTAATTAATTAATTTTCATGTGCTTTCATGTTTTTATCTTATCAGGTTTTCAGGTTTATCCTGGGTTCTCCCACTTAGTCCAGAGAACCTGCACCACTAGATGTCACTGCAAGCAGAACATTGGGAATCGCACACTCATACGGAATTTACAGTCTCCTGCTTTATTGCTATATTTTTATAAAAACAAACGTTAGAAAGAAATTATTTTCTAGTCATATTTACTTTCTCATTTAGTCGAAGGTGAGTAGCTGCCAAATTTGAAATACACATTGAATCCCCAGTATCTGAATCTAAAGATATGAGTGAAAGCATTGATGATGTAAGAGTTGAAGGATGGGGATGATTACACAAGCTTCCAGTACCTTATTTACAACCTGATAACGTCCTGCACCACAGTTAGTTTATTATTATTTCTCAAAAAACATTGCAAGTCTCTGTCTCATTAGAGAGCAGAAGTAGCACACCGATTAATGTGCATATGCTACAACATTAATTAGAGAATAAGATTTTGTAGAAGATTGATAATTTCATAGTGACAATTGTAGCTGCAATTAACTGAATCATTTCTGGAAATCTTCTGATGAGACAAAATGAAGAGAAATGAAAAAACCACCAAGATCCAGCTTGAGGTAGAAAGAAGGCAGGGGTTATCTTCAGCATAAGACAAAAGTGCCTCTCAACAAAGTGGAATTTGCACTATGATTTTGCAATTATATTCCATTGTCTGCACTGGCTTCTAATGGAGAAAAAGAAAAATCAAGCCACATCTAAAAATAATTAGCTTTTTTTTAACAACAAACAAAGGTTCCAATCAGTAATATAAGCAATCAGCAGATAAAATGTCCTTAATAATAGGATAGTGGCAACAGAATAATAGTAGGGAAAATAACTATTCAAATTACTCTGCTCAACTGACATTTAATAAATTCATATTTAAAAAATGACATTTAGAGAACTAGATGATAATGCAAATGAGGGCTATATTTATGAAGGGGTGAAAAAACAGCTTCTAGTCTCAAGTATAAGAAAATCCTAGGTTTTGGTACCTGGTAAAAAATATCAAAACTTGCTGATGGATAGTGATCTGGTGCAATTGTATACTATTTGGAGCTAAATGCCATGTATTCTCCATCTGCCCTTACTGGCACGGCAGAAATAACTTTCTAGCACTGGCTTGTTCTTGCTTATCCACGTCGCCCTCTTGACACGAGGTGCTGTTTTCCAAATATAAAATGGTCCAATAGGCCAGAAGGAGCTGCTGTAATTTATGTGCTTGGACACTGCATTGTGCCAAACAGGAGCTTGACTCCTAATGTTCCTATCATAATTCAGAATGTGGATTGCTCTGTTCCTTTATGAATATATATTTTACATTTCTATCCTGCCTCACAGTTCCCACTATAACAAGGATATTACATTTCTTTAAGAGTACTTTCATTGTCTGAAACAGTCTTTTCAGATTTAGAAGAGGCTTTTTGCATTCCCTTTTGCTCAACCACAAAAAACCCAGGAGGAACATTTTCAGCAACATAATAAAACTTACTTCATAGCATTCAAAATGCAGCGCAGTGGTGGTGCTGCCCTCCATCCACTCACCTGTCCTGGAGTGAGGAATCCAGAGAATTCCCTTGAGCCAAGTCATGTTTTTGTCTCTCACCGCATTTTCCCAATTAATATTTAAAAAAATCCCAAACCAAAAGTTTGACACTGGCTTGCATTTCATTGTTACTGACAGCAATGTTGTACTCCTAGCACTTCATTGCTAAATGGGACTACTCGGTTTTTAACCTGATCCAAAATTCCAGGTGATGCCTGCTAATGGATTACTTTGTCTCAGACTATGATACAGATGCTCCCTCAGTATCCCCCAGTTTTCCTGCTCCCCCACTATCCCCAAAAAGGATGATATTGTTGTTCTTGGGGAGGTTGTTTTTAAAGAAAGGATGTCTTTGTTTAGCACCAGTCAGTGCTGAGTATTAAGTGACAATGACTTCATCGAATGTTGGGTTGAAGGCAGAGAGTTCATTTAATATTTGTAGACAGTCTCTATCTATTTAAAAATGAAAGTGACTTATCTTTCAGCTATACCCTTGAATTATATTACAAAACCAGAGGTGTTACGTGTGCAGTCAAACAACCTTAGGTTTTCCTCAGGGAACATCGTAATTAAATCTTAAACAAATTTTAAGAAGCCTAAGCCTTGCATCATACTCAGCTTGCAAGTCTTCTCATTACACAGTTGAGATTACATCCTCTTAATAGAAAAGCCATTTCCACTTCGTCAGAACACAAAAGTTAATTAGAGCTTCAAAATGCATGGTGGAATCTCAGATAAAAAAATCACCAATACATAAATCAAAACAAAGTGATCAATACAGCTGCTGTAATACTTGTGGCATTCATTCCAATATCTAGATAAAAATCCCAGATAAAAACATCTCAAAATGAAATAATCAACATCAATTTTTTAAATCACATTGAAAAGCTTTCAGACTGTTTAAGACTCATGACTCCAATTGATTGAGGACTTCAGGCATGCCACTTAATTGCAGAAACAAACTCCAACCCGTTTGTTGGAGTTTAACTTAGTAATTTCTTATTTCAACGTATCAATAAAGCAATATTCAGTGAATTTAAAACTCTTGAAATATAATCTGTAAAAGTCTGGAAATCACCTTGAAAACCTGGCACTTGAGAAGAAAGGAAGAATTCAATCTCTCACAATCAACACCACAGCACATTTTCTAGAGATTCTTGGAAGTTCATGCTCAGGTGTGGCCTATACCAGGGTATGACTGTAACTTTTTTTTATTTGGAGTAGTTTCAGTTCTGGTTGCATTTCACTAATGGATTTTAAGCCATTCCCTCCCCCCCATCCCAACCCCTCCCCTCCCCACTGAGTCTTCCCCAGCTCAGATAAAAACATTAAACATAACTGTTAAACCTTAGATTACAAAATACTGTATAAGACTAATCATAGATATTTATAGTCTGCACAAACTTTGTTTGCTCATCCATGGCAAGCATTTAATAAAGCTAGTTCATCTGGAAAGAAGTTAAATTAAATAATCCAAAATGAATGTGATGCATATTCAGAAAAATATGGTGTTCAGAACTAACAATAATGAAATTTAAGCCTTAGGAAAAAAAAAAAAAACCAAACTACAACAAAGTCTGTAATTTATTTCATTCTTTGCCCCATTTATTTCTTCCTACCACCAAGGGGGGGAAAAAAAAAGGCTAATAAGTTACCAGCTTGGTATTTTTTTTTTTTTAATAGAAGTTCTGATAATTGTCCCTTTGTATTTAAGTGCCAGCTAAGATTAGAAGAAGGATGTATGTATGTAATGGATGTATGTAAACTATAAATTCAGAAATCCAAAAGTATGACAATTTCCTCCCAGTAAAAGACCCAAAATGCTGAAACTTGTCAACCCATTCCCTGCTACAAACACTCCATACTGAAGCCAACAGCCTAAGGACCCAGATGAGAAATGTGGAGAGTCCTACTGTGTAGTGGCACTCTTCTATTGTCTGTAACAATTAAATCCACATCAGTAATAACAATCCTGCAATTTGACTGTTAGCCTTTGAATGCAATAGCAATATACTCATCTTTTCACATGAGGAGTGTTTCCTCTGTGGCTGTAAAATGATGTATGACACCACGTTGTACTATCTAACTCAGCTATGAAGTTGTTGGTACACACTGAGATCAGGTAGAAACTCCTTCAGGCCAAAGAAAGGCGAGGATTTCATTTCATGTATTGTATTAACAAAAGAGGTCACAATTATCAACCTTACGATACTTTCAGGAGAGCACACAAGAGGGAAGACAATACATATTAATATTACCCTACAACTTCAGAGACCTTAAAAAGCAATTATCTGCCACAAACATTCCTACTGCTTGATGCTATTTATCATAGAACAGTTTCTAACTTAAGGCATGGTACTCCCTTTTTTTATACCTTTTTATACCTTTGAAGGCTTACTTCTGCAGTGCCCTGTATCATACTATCATAATATAAAGCATATAAAGTCATATTTTATACTGTAAAATTTAATACACTAGCATAAGATTTTTTTATTTTTTTTTTTTAATTTAAGAGCCTGTGATTTTTTTGCAAGAGACTGTGATTCATGGTAACTTTAGGAGTAAAATGAAAATCAAGAGTTACGAACTGGATATGGAAAGTTCTGTCATTCAGAGATGCAGACATTTCATGCCAGCAATTGGGGCATTCCGAACTGACAAAATGTCACTTTTCCTTCAAAGAAGTGGAAGGAAAGAAAGAATCATCATGACCCAAAAGATACCTCCACATTTTTGCAGCCAGGATTGAAGAGTTAAAATGACAGGAATTATTCCATTTTTGATGGGTGCTCATGAGACCTTCAGCATACTCACACATCCCAGAAGATGCTGAGATAGTTATACTTTGTTTGAAAAACAAAGTTACTATGGATTTTCTTAATAATTTTTGTCTCACTCTCCTCTTAACAACAACTGCATTAAAACTTCTGTTCTTCAACAATTCTCTTTGCTTCTTGTAAGTGTCAATTTATCAGGATAAAAAATAGCATTAATATATTGTTTAATAGTGTTTGTGCTTTTCTTCTATTCCAAACTTAATTTAAATTAATAGTGATACCTATACATTTTATAGGTGGTGAGTAAAAAAATACCACCTTATACTTACTGACAGATCTGAATTTTAGATCAGCTTGTCTCATTACATCTGTGGTAGATCTGGGGCATTCTATCTACTCTGACAGGTTTAGCTTCTGCTGAGCAACATCCCTCTGAACCTGCCAGTGTTCAGATTCGGGGCACACACTTGCTGCAGGTGGCTGGAAAACTATACTGGGATTTATGGGATTCATTTCCCTTTAATGGAACACTTTCTCTATAACCTTAGTGTTTTGATTGCATATGCATAATCCAATTAATTGCTAATGACAAAAGTGAGTCCTTCCCATCCCAAACGAACCTGTTCATATTTTTTTAGGTAAAAATGCAATGAGCCCTGACCCTCATAATGAAAGGCACTTGGAATGGGCAACACACAGAGATTTTCCATACTGGTGTTGGATAGCCACCTCTGGTGTGCCTACATTAGGGCTCTGTTTCGGGTCATGAGTTTTGTTTGGTTTGTTTTTACTGCTCATTTCACAGTTAAATCTGGTGCATCATGTGAGCCAAAGTACAGTCAGGAGGCAGAGTGCACACACAAGATGCCTTTCACTGGGAAGGAAGCTAGAAGGTGTGCCAGAATTGCACATAAATCCCTCCCATCCAGAAGGAGTGTTCCATTTGGAAAACCAGCCTAGAATAGCATAGGATATAATCTCTGTAAAAAAAAAAAAGTGTTAGTAAATGCCATGCCCAAGACAACATCTCTTTTTCATTCTTTAGCCTGCACTGCCTCCTAAGGTGGACTTTGTCACTGAGGATTGCCATGGCCTATAAAGATTGGTTTGGCATTTTTTTTTAAAGCTCCGAAAAGAAAGTTTTAATGTTGGTTTACAGATAAGTATCATTTTTATATCCTAGCAGAATTCCAGTTGCAGAAGCACGGTCTAGTCTTCAAACATGACTTGAGTTTCCAGCAGTCTCCCTCCTAGGAAAGCAGTTCTTGGGGTAGTCTTAGCGCCACTGCTCAAAACCAAAAAACTTGGTTTACTTCCTTACATCCACTTCAGTCACACCACTTGTGATAAAAACCAACAACAAAATACCAACAAAACCTGAATATGAGTCACTTACTGTCGTGCATAAATTATTACTTGAAACTGGAAAATGTGCTTTCATCAAGGATGCTGGAACAATAGTTAATATTTTTATGAAGTAATCCTTGTATCACTGACTTCAAATTGGCCATGAAATATTGTAATTCTAGGGATCTGGATACTGTCAGAGCATATTTTCCAATTTAACTTCAATATTCAGCTCACGTAATCTACAATTTAATGATAGTGGAGAAGATAATCTTGAACTGTTCTTCAGGAAGATCGAGAGCACTTTGAAAGCTATTAATATCATTAGTATTTGCTGTGCATGCTAACACATCATCTCCTTTATTTTTACTGCTAAAGTATAACCCTTCAGAAGGGGAACAAGTCAACTACATCCAAAAGTTCTAATGTGCCAAAACACGAGGCAGATTAGCTGCCAAAGGCCCTTCAGATTCAGGGGTATCCTAAATCAGATCCAACACCACGCAAGCGCAGCACAATTCAAATTCCAGCTTTTGCCCTGGAACATGGCATGGCTAAACGTGTGCAAAGGCCCCGAAGTCTTGGATAACTGAGGACCATTAGGTATGTTCAGTTCTCAAGCTCAAAAATTCTTTTTAGCATTTTACCTATCATCTCTATTCTATATGGTGTTTTTAATACTTTTCAAATGCAAGTTATGGAAATCTTGTCTTTTTCAGGCTATTACCATATGAACTTTCTCCTTAGAACCTTTTATTTTACTTTTTATTCCCCCCTCCATTCCCAATTATTAGGGAAACAGCAGTATGGAGCGAGAGGAAATTACAGGCAGCCAAGTATTAGAGACATAAAGGATGGGAGAACATAACAGGTGTAAAGATACAGAGAAACTATTTAGTTTTTTCAGTAAATAATGTCAAATCCAACGTCTAGTGAGATATTTATTTGGTTTTATATGGACAGGATATGATCCTTCTGAAATGTCTAACAAGCTTCATATTCTTAAATAAAGGAAAACAGAATTTGTGTGTCCTGGTGTACACATACAGAAATTAAAATGCATCTACATGGAAACATGCAAATCGCTGTAATTGCAAGTGGTTAACATGCTGAGCAGGTTCCTACAATGTTTTTCCAGCATGTTAGTAAGATTAAATTTAAAATCAGCCATACATCTCTCTATTCTTACATCTAGTGGCAGAAACTTCAATGTTAATAACCTCTTAAGGTTATACACTACCTGGATACCTGCCTTACTTAACTTATTTTCAGCTTGTTGTCAAATTCACACTCCCTAGCCTTTATTTCAAAATGAAGGAATCACATGCATGTTTTTCTGTGTATCAGTATTCCCTGTCAGGCTCACAGTCCTGGAGACCTCACCTTATGGACATCAAGACTGAAGTGGATAAGCCATTGTTACATTAGAAAACAAATACAAATAAGCAAAAATATACTTTTCATTCTTTCTTCACTCAGTTATTGTTCTAGCAGAAGTTAGAAGTTCATCATTGAAAGTCTTGGAAATAAAGAGAAAACACCATTCTGTAAATTGTACTATAAACAAAATAAATGTTTCCTAGAAACTTGATAGTTCTGAAAAATCAGGACAGAAAAGGATTCCCTTGGAATGCACTATTTATGGATAGTACAGACAGTACTCTACAGGAAATTAAATGTTTGGTTTTCAAGGTGAGTTTTGGTGGGATCTTTTTATTCCTTTTTACACATACGTGTGATTTGTTTCATAAATGTGAAACTGCAAGGAAAAAGGTGTATTTTTTTCCTTAATAATGCAAGTATTGATAATACTGCCAAAATTTACACCATGAGATCATGGAACAACCCCACAGAGGCAACTGTCTCCAGAGGCATTAGCCTATATATGGATCATATCCCAAAGCATTTCTGCATGGCCAATTTTAAGGGAG
This sequence comes from Orthonyx spaldingii, assembly GCA_013397795.1. Taxonomy (NCBI): domain Eukaryota; kingdom Metazoa; phylum Chordata; class Aves; order Passeriformes; family Orthonychidae; genus Orthonyx; species Orthonyx spaldingii. The sequence goes on from VZTJ01005473.1 coordinate 353,253, forward strand.
AAGTGATGTTCCTGTTATTGCCAGCACTGAGGGCTACTCAGAGAAATAAAACACACATACAAAAGATACACACAGAGCGAGACAACTCGCTGAACTCCCTTCTGACGCAGAAATAGCGGTGGGACAGCCTCTTCCTTCACCAACACCGCTTGATATTGGAACAGGAAGAACTGTCCAGCTGTACCCCAGAGAACATCTGCACACACACACGTAGACAACACACACAGACCTGACAGCAGCACTCTGCAAAACCAAGCCTGTCTTTACTAGGGGTGCTTTCAAGCTTTGCCAGTTCTGTCCCCAGCAGTCCCTCAGCACATCACTGAAAATAACTTTGTAAAACCCTCGTTGTTAGGCTGCAGCACCACATCTTTGCAGAAGCTCTGTCCGCACAGCGCTTCCAGCGGCACCAGGGCTCCTGTGAGTGCCGGCCGAGCTCGGCCCCATGCCAGCCCTGCAAGGCACTGCCCCCACAGCCTGCCATGGGCACCCTGCTCAGGGACACAGCCACTCTCCCACCCTGTGTCCCTGTGGTGTCCCCAGCAGCCCTCCTGCAAGAGCAGCCACCCCTCGGCTCCGCTACCCCGGCCTGCACGCGGCTCTACCACACACATTTCCCAGTGGCACAACACTAGTGATTCCTGTTTAATACTGATTAATGTTAAACGGGACATTAAATGCTATCAATGTAAACATTAAATGGAAAACAATGATCCCAAAGGTCTTTCCTGACCTGGATAACTGCAGTTCTGTGAGCTCCCTCAGGCAGCAGGTGCGATCCAAGCTGCTACGGTTCCAGGAGGAACCTTCTAGAAGGAGACTGCCAACAGCTGCTGTTGAACGTGTTAAATTCTGAAATGTTCCATAAATGCCAACTTAGTGCCAGGCATAACATTTGCAAAAATTTCACTATAAATGCTTTTTTGCTTTCTGTCGCCCAGCTCACACATCACTCCGGAGCCGTGTGCTGCCTCAAGCAGTGCTGCGTGTTGGCCCTGACTCGCTGCAGGCACTCACCGACCTGAACCATGGCCATACTGGACCTTTTCTAAAACTCATTATGGTCAAAAAGTGGTAATTTAACACATGGACAGCCAGTTCCTGCTTTGCTGAGTACAACATGGAAGAACAGATAAAAGAACACTCACCTCTGAAGAGCCCTAATTAAAGCAGAGACTCCTGGAATAAATAGGCTGCAACACTGTGCTAGGAATGCTGAGTTTTATGCTCCTTTAGGCCCAACCCAAAACTCTAAGGATCTAAAACCAACCTAACGTCCAAAAAAATACCAAAAACCACCAGCTTCTGAAGTTTGGTAACTTTTTTGCTGCATACCTAAACTTTAAAGCCTCTAAGGAAAGCTGTGGCATATGATATTTAAAAAGATGCTGTGAAGATATGGAAAGAATAAAAGGTCATGATAACCAATGATTTAACAGATTGTGGGTGGAGAGGTTTTTGTGCTTCTGATAATTAATTGGCAGGTTTAGAGAGCACAGTTCTTAATTAAACTGTAAATACGTGTTGATGAGCATCGTGATTTAATAATGATTAATGGCTTTATCCTGTTACCATAAGAACATACAAAATTAATTTAGTTCTTCCATAATTTAGCAGACACATTCATAATTTTTCTCACTAATTTCATAGAAATAGTCTCTTTCTGTAAACATAAAGGCTGTGAACTTCAAGATGAAGGCTTGGCATGAATCGTGTGGTTGGCTAAAAACAGTGAACAAGATGCAAAGCGGAAAAACAAAGTATTTCTGAGGACTACAGTGTCCATTAAGTTGCACGAAATGACATGTTTGTTCTTTTCCTTTCATTTTCTTCAGAAATTTATTATTGGTGCTGAAAGAAACCAGCCTTCTGCAGCAAGAGAAGCTCTGCTTTGGTGGAGTTGTTGTTAGAAAGGAGAACTAGCATACCTAAATCTTGTGTCTGTTTTCACTTGCATAGAAAAACAGATCATGCACCACAGGAGACAGTATGTGGGGCATATTCTCGAGTCTCCAGCTCAAGAAGCAGTGGAAACTTCTGCTTTTACAGAGATAAGTCAATAAAAGCAAAGGTTCTGCAGTTCCAACAAATCTTTTATTCAGGCTGTGCACAATTACTGATTGCAAGCTTGTTGGAGAGAGAATTGGAAACACAACTAAGTTTTGCAAGAAAAATGTCTGATACAACATAATTATTCTAACTCAAAGGACTGATTTTTACACAAGAAACAATAGAATAGTCAGTGAGAAGGAAAAGGAATGTTTCTGTCCTTCCCAATGGTTAGTAGGCAATTGATGTAACACTTAGAGTTGTCTCCCATGATGCAGCATCTTCCTTCTTCCCAAGGAAAATTGAAGAGAATGAGACTTTTGGGGGTTTTTTTGGTCAAAAGATGCTACTGCTAAAGCACAATAAGAATATACATTTGGATTATTCTAGGATTATGCTCTAAAAGAAACTGGGATCCTGCAATTTTTTGGAATTACAAAGGGTATGGACCTTGGAAAAAAACCCCAAACAAACAGAAAAAACTGTATAGAGGCTTGCAAATTACTTAAAATTCTAAACTGTAGCCAGAATATATGTTTTTTTAGCTAGAAACTTCCACATGTATTCTCCCTACTGAAAATGGTACAAGTTTTCTGATGGGGTCTTTGAAAAAGTTTGTGTCAATCTCCAGGATTTAAAACCTCCTTGAAGAGTATAACTTGAGCTTAACTATGAAGCTGCTAAGGTCTCTCTCTATAAATTTTTCATAAGTTTACAATGCCAGAGTGTTGCCTGGTGGTTCACACAGCAAGTTAAAGAGCAGTCCCTACCCACACCTCGCAACCACAATTGCTTACGACAAGACAACTTGGAGGGGGCAGGAGGGGAAGACAAGCCTCTATTAAAACCTCCCTGTAGTCTCTCATGGTAATTTGCTTGGAGAAACACAGAGCTCTTTCTTAGGAAAGCAGTATTTTAAACAACACTGCCTTGCAGTGCACGGGATGGTGAATAGAAAAGCAGCAGAACATCTCAGAAGTCTGCAGTAAACAATTCTTGTCTGGCAATACTTGTGGAAGTATATATGAAAAGAGTAACCAGACAAATCTTTGACTTTGACTCTAATAAAAAGCTTACTTTACTCTTGGACCATTTGTAAAAGCTGTAGTGAAGATGATTAAAAATGAGCAAAAAGGAAACAGTATTTGCATTCATTCTGGTAATAGAATATGAAATTAAAGCATGAAGGGATTAATGTTTTAAAGCTTGACTTGCAGTGATAAAGCTAAGGTATTAGAAGAGACAACATAACCGTTACAGGATAGACAAGCAAAGAAAAAGCAGCACATGCCTTAAAGATGAGCAAGGCAACCTAGAATGGAATTACAAAATGATTAATCAATACAAATGAGAAAGTGTACAAGGAAAGAGAGCTTGGTGAGGCTTCTTATGGGACTCAACACTGCAGCCGTTTAAAGATAATGAAAGGAGCACTGCAAAGCCAAAGAAATGCTTTCATTCAGTAGCAAAGTCATTTGTGAACAGTTTAAATTACCCTAATCACCTCCCCTCCAGCCGTCAGTATGCTCTGTCTCTTTAGTTATTTTAAAAAAAAGGGTTTGGGGAAATGAGTTCTGCAAATCTAAGCTGCAAAATAATTATACACACACCGTTTTAGCATTTTAACAATACAATCCCAAACATTTGTTCTCATTAGAATGCAAATCGACTCATTTAATAATCCCACATGAGAATTCCACCACACTCAGCTTAAAAAGCGCAGTGGTATTCAAAATATTATTAATAAATGCCAAATATGGAACAGCCAGTTTGTTTTGCCAGCAGCTCAGGGTAGATAAAAGACATATAGAACATTTTTTCCAACCAAATTCGTTTAATTGAAATCTAACAGTGGGAATGGTCTGGGTTGGTCTTTAAAAATATGAAGGTGACAGTACCCTCTTAACACAGATACATTCACATTCACCAAAGGCTGAGCACTACAGCCTGTCATACAAATCAATGACATCAATTTGCTTCAAGTAGTGTCCAATTTCAGTAAGGTACTTCACTATTAATAGTTTTAACCTCTGGTACCAGTTCAAAGCACTGTCCTGAAGTGTGTCATTTCCCATTTATCTATCCAAATGGTGGTGTCATATTTCCACTACTACTGCAGAATTCTGATAGTTAGAGGACTGAAAAAACCCTTAGCAGGGGAAACAAAAAAACAAACAAAAAAAGGCTTAGCAATACTATAATAATCAGAACTTTTCTATGATATTTACCATCCTATTCTTATGCTGGAATGCTATACACTTCTATTGCTCAATAAAGTATAGTATTTCATAGCCATCAGAAGGAAATCTAATTTAGAACATAAATCAGATATATTTAAATGGCACTCTCTAAATAATTAAGAAATCTGCAATGACCAGGACTGATATAATTAAGCAAAACCTGACCCTGAGGCCTCTGTATTAATGAGTAACTCTCATGTCAATATAAATGAGAAACAAGGTGGAGATAACAACAATACTTTCTCCAAATTCCTGATACCAGTAAGAACTTCAAATTAAATACACCATGTGCCATTCCTGGAGTGAGAATACATAATTTTAGTAGATAAAAATTAAAATGATTGCACTGATCTGCTTCCAAGCCCATGATTCAGGCCTGATTCATGGTGATTTAGGGAACAATTTGCTTTTTTTCTGAGAGGGACAAGTTGTGCCCCTTTACTCATTTAGAACACCATGGTACATCTAACTCCACATCCCACAGAGCAGGCCAGTAGGGCCATGGGCATAACTGACTGGATATGATTAGAAACACCAACTAAAACTGCAGCTTCCTGCTCTGTTCCTCTGAGTTTCATTCATGTGGATTCTGCTGCTTCCAGAAACTAACATGGTGCACAGGACACGCATCCAGGGCTGAGCAGGGAGGGATCCAAAGAACATGTTTGGCATATTGTGTATGCTCACTACTGAATGTTTTTTCAGTACTGATCAGGGCAATGCAGCAGCTGCTGAAATATTAAAAGTCTTTTAGAGTTAATACAGTATGACAACAAAAACAAATTAAATATTGTAATATGACATGGAGTATAAATTGTCCTTGACACAAAGTTATAAATATCTGGAGAATCTTTATTTGTTCTGAAAATGTCAGCTTGTCAGAAATTTTCTTCTGACTCTTTTAATTACCTCTACATTATGCACATTTAAGCTACAATAAACATTTTTAGAAATATCAGCTTTGGGTTACTCAACTATGTGGTTAAGTACCCACTTCTAAAAATTTTAAGACAAATTAAAAGGATTTCAGGTTTTCTGCCTCAGAATGCTGATACAGAACCCACTTCTTCCTGCTACATAAAGCTCTCTATCACATGCTGATCACTCAGCTAGGTTGCAGACACGTATAAAATAATCCAAAGCATTCATCTACAGGGAGGCAATGCCAACTCTCTTTCTGTTAATCACAAAGTGTGTGATGAAGTTCACAGAGTGGTGTTTAACTCCTTGTGAGCCCTGGCTGAGGGAGACAAGACAGTGTGATGGATGAGGATGCTGTGCCATGAGCTGCACCTATAGCACACCTCCAAATTCATTATTCAGTCTTTTAACCACTTAGGTATTTCTGCTCCACACGAGTAAAGATATACCTCAATGTAATTAACTGAATATCCTAGAGACACATAACCCACAGATGGACTAATTTAGTTTACTGGCAATGTAATTGCCCAGTAGCAGTGAAGCAATGGATAATTATCCATTGTAAGCTACTGTTAAGTATGCCCTAATAGATTGGTTTCACTGATATTTCTTGGGTATTTATACAACCTGCTCCGTTACATTTTCTGACCACCTAAAACCTTCATTGAATTTGTCTTCACAATTCTCTTAGAAGGTAAATAGCACAGTTCTCATTTTACTGAGGAAGAAATAAAGAAGCAAATTTATTCCAAAGCACTTATATGCCAGCTGGGAACTGAAGATTTGTGCACCCTCATGTATTTCAGAAGAGTGTTCTACAAGAGGATGGGCTGTGGCACTTGGATGCACAGGGCACCACTACAGCATGAAGTGGCTCTGGTCAAGGAACAGCATATTTTGAGTCACATAAAGCACGGGCACAGCATGTTGGAAGGGACTGTACTTCTGGAGCTGGCCACAGCACGACAGCCACAACTGCAAGTTCTAAGGTTATCCTTGAGAGAAAAAAACCATTCACAATGGACCTAGTCATAAAAATGCACTCCTGAAGTTCATGGAAAAAGAGGAATACCAGCACAGCAGTGTTTTTATTTAATTAAAGATGCCTGCTTGCTTACGTTTTGTATACTTTGTGCAACACTTAGCCAATCACACATGACAGTATACAATTATTCTAGGAAAACTTGCTTAGACTATATTTGCCTCATGCTTTCAGCCATTCCAGACACGCAATTATTACACAGTTGTGTCTGGGAAATTATCAAAACAGTATGGTATTTATAAAAGCGAGAGCAAGCCCACATACACATTATCAAATTAAACTGTGGTAATGTGCTTTTTCATATGACTAAAATTTTTATAACATAATTCTGCACTATCTTGTTGCTTCACGGAATTGTTGCACTTAGAGTCAGTAAAAATATCTCATTCACATTTTTATGCCCAAAACATTGCAGGTTTAAAAAGAAGCTTTTATATCTTCAGTTACTTGATCACTATATAACGAAATTATGAAAATCATCATCTTGGTAGCCTCAGAGCTTTGTCCATCCCAGTTTCCTGGCTGCATTCTGTGCCCCATGGTTGAACACATAGTTTCATAAGCAATACGGTATTTAAAAAGTGCACCATAGCTTTCCAACAAATCACCTACAACAGGATTTACAAAAGGAGTTAGATTTTCATCATCTGAACTTATACTAGTCCTTTGTTGCTGCTGTATCCACACCTTTGCCTTTACTCTGTCTATATCATTGGAATATGCCTGGATACAGCCAGTATCCAGTGCCTTGACACTGTCGACATTGAAGTCTGTGGTGTGGTGCTGGAACTACTTTTCATGCTATGCAGTCATGACAGTAACCTCTACTTGAGTATTGAACAAAATAATCTCTTTATCACACAGCATTCACATGGTGGCGAGGAGGAGAAGAATCAGAGCAAAATAAATTCTCTCCTTTCACATCCCTTTTCCTCTGTGTCAAGTGAGGTAACTCCACACTGGTCAAGTGAAGCTACTGTGCACCACAAAGCTCCAAGTGCAGTTCAGCATTGTACTGAGCTGCAAGAGCAAGGGTCTCTTGAGGCCTGTCATCTAAACCTCATTAAATGGAAGGAAGCACAACTGCTCTTTGTCCCTGAGGGAGTAATGTACTGGTTTGTTTAATTTTTGTTTGTGTTTTCTTTTGTGGGAGGAGTTGTTTGTTTGAGGTTGTTTTTTGGACAAGCAAAAATCATTCCAAATGGAGATACCAGCTAAAAGTATAAAGTACCACTTGTAATATTTTTTATTGGTTTCCTAATATTTCACAATGAACATGGCATTTTAAAATTGAGAGAAGGGTGCTAAGGCAGCTTATTGTTTGCTATTTCTAGCTGAATTGCATTTGTGTGGATTAACTTAATATAACTTTTACTAGCATACTTTTGCTTGTATATCACTCTAAGAAGAAAAAAATACAAGAGAAAAAGATTTCTTATTGGAAAAAAATGGCATATTAACATTTGCTGGAGTTGCTCATTGTTGACCTCTTCTCCTGGAAGAAGTCCTGCTGTGGAGATTTCATGGCAGGTTTTGGCTGTGGCAGTCCTTTACTCCCATAAAAGAAGTTACTAAATACATCATTGGTTCCTAAGAGATTCATTATTTACAGTCACAGAATATCTAACACACTGATATTCACCAGTATTCCCAGTATGAACAATACCATCAGATTTTCACCTGAGAACCTGCCAGAGTTATTGTGATAGAAACATAAAGTGTGATTAAATTTTCTCATCCTGTTTCCTAAAGTGGCCATCCCATCCTATCCCATACCACTCAGGATTTTTTCTAACATTTTTTTTCTTCTGAAAAGCATTTCTCAGGAAAATTAATACCAGTCAGCTGTAGTCATGATGCTTCCTAATACGAATTGCAAAGGTCAAGGTTGTTCAAAGGTGGCAGGAGAGATGCTAATTGCCAATTTTAAAAGTTAGTATGTCAAAAAGTTGTTCAGGTAAGTGAACACATAGTGGGGCAAGGGGGTTGGTTCTGCTCTCTCTGAATCCTCAAAAGAAGACAATTTTAAAAGGATCTTATACATCCTTTTCTTTGAGAAACAGGATACAGACCTCAGAAGATGCACAGGACAATTAAAAGTTATTAGACAGACCTACATTTTTTGCCAATTGTCACCTTTTTTTACAAGTACTATTAGGAAATAAAATCCTCAGAAGAAAATGTGTTATTTAAAGAGTATCCATGCTCCCTGTCTCAGATATATAATAATATATGTACAGTTATAGGGCTGGGGTTTTTTCAGGATTCTCTCCATTTCGTTCCTTATGATCATGTGACAAATAAATGCACTGGATGTGCTTGAGTTGCTGCATAACTATTGAATGCATAAGAAGACATCATTGATAAAGCAAATATAAAAGGCACACATGCCTTTTTCCATGAATGTATTTGTAATTTGCTTCAAAATAACATTAATAACCATAAGCTGAGTGCATGCCTCTCCATGATAAATATCTAAACACTGAATGTCCTTACCAAAAGATCTACACAGACCACATTTCAGTAACCTTAACCAATAAACAAGTTAAAAAAAAAAATCCCTAATCACCTAAGAAAGACATTATGACAGGTTCAATAACTGCCTTTATCATCCTTTATTACATTAGTTATTCCTGTTATGGATTGTGCTAGTGGGTTCGGGTTTTTTTAAAACATACATATTACAAATCAGGAGGCTCATAGGGAACTTTAGGTAAAGCTAACAATCCATTTACAAATCCCTCATTTCCAACAGCATTTAAATTCTGAAGGCTTCTGCTTCTAATTGTACATAGGCAGGACAATTTGCTCCAAGGTTTTATTACATTAATTTTGTATAACATTGTTATGCATTATTAGATTCTTGCTAAACTACACACTGCTGAAGCATGAAGTAGAGAGCTCAGACTAAAACCCATCCTGGAGTTTACAGTTACTGTGTGGTCTAAAAAAGTTTAAAGTAATGCACTTATATTTTAAATATTCGTAACCATGTAGCTTGGGAAAAAGAGAATGCAGGGTTGAAGGAGCCTCAGTGCAGGAGCAGATCTTGTAAAAAGAACAGAAAAACTATTCTAACTTTGGAAATGCATGCAAATTCTTCTGTAACTAGTTTGAATAGGAACAGTGGTAATATATGCTGGTATAATTGAAGATATCTTTTTAGTCTCTTTGGAAAAGATAACATTTCTAGGCAAATTTGATGCTTCAGAATAAAATAGGAGATTACTTAGGAAATTGAAAAATGTAGGGGGAAAATCCCTGCTCTGTTAATTGCAGCATATCTGTTTGAACAGTCTTATTAAATTCTTCATGTTTATTCTTAGGGTTTCTTATGCCTGTACCACACAGTGGCCTAAGGGGATGGTATTCAGGCTTCACCCAGAGATCTGAATCTTCACTCAGAATGGTCTTGGCTGATCCTCCTGCCTCTGCAGATCTGAGCACAGTGTCTTGAGGAAGCCTCAAAACATCCCAAACCTCCCTAGTGCCCTGCTGTTTAGACAAGCAATTAGAACAACCAGCTGCCCCCAAAGTGTCGCTGTGGGAAGCAGGGATAGGACTGAAGGTGACAGGGAACGGGGAGGGGAGAGGAACCAGTCCCCTCCAGCCTGACAGATGCTGTGATCCAATGGCTGCTGTGAAATTTCACAAGCCCTGCTGAAATCAAAGTGCCCCAGAGACTCCTTGCAGCAACTCTGGTGAGACATGGACAGGATAAATGGATGACACGATGGATGGAAAACTGGCTGGACTCTCAGGGTGGAAGGGTCAGCTTTTGCCAGTGGTAGAAAAGGCAGTTGGTGACTGGTGTCACTCAGACACTCATGCCAGTGCTGCTTAATGGCCTTATTTACAACCTGGACAATGGGATGGAGCACGTTCCTTGGCAATTACACTTTCCAGCTGGCTTAGGAGCTTTTTTTAGAATTCATTGAGAAAGTCTTATTATTAAAAACACATAAAAGAAGAAATGAGGTGATTGGCCTGCTTCTCTGTATATACATTTTGTAGAATAACTAACTGATTATACTGTCTGTATCAAATATGACCACTTATATATTTCACTGTCAAATAATAAATTATTATGTTTATTTAAAATGTTTATAATGAGCACCTTGTACTTGGAAATCTATGCTTTTATTCAAATATTATCTATTACTAGAGGAAGACAGGCTGGTATTTAGAGCTGTTTTTGTCAGAGTACCTTCCATCATCACTTTTGCAAGACAAATGCAAAAATAGAAATATTTTTTTTACCAGCATCTTTGGTATACTAGGGAAATGAGAAGGTTCTGTGCAGAATTGTGGGTTTGATCAATGCAGTTATACATATGTTCAGAATAAATGCCTAATTCAAGCACCTGATACATGCTGCTCACTCATTCACATTATTCAGAAAACTGTAAAACAAACTAATGATAAATATGTTCCTGGAATCTCTATTGCTGTAAAGAATCAATGAGGATAAAACCTTTAAGATACTCTAAATCAATGAAGAATCAAGAGTAACATTTCCAAAAGGGTGCTTGGTAATAATCTTGCCACAAGAACTCATACACTGACAGTGGTACACACATAACTCCAAACTCAGAATATTTCAGAGGAAAGGTATAATTGTTCATTAAAGCTTGATATGTGATTGAAGGCACAAATATCACAGTTCAAAGTATAATGCAATCTAAAGAAATAATTTCAGATATTTTCTGTAACTCAGATAACTACTAGTTATTTCTTTAGGGAAGATATTTGACTTTTGTTGGTCCATGAATCTGTGGGAGGAGGACAGATCAGGGGAGAATGAGTGAACTTAAGTTATTTGTTACCAGACCCACAATGGAGTTATTTTTCTGAAATTGTGCAGGGAGACATTCTCATGAGGAAAGATGGTCTGGTTCTGATTCTTCAGAATTGAGTCTTCCCATTGGCAGGGAAGGACAAGTTTTATAAGAAATCTAGGAAATTCATTCTCATGGTTTCTGTAATAGTTTTCATTAACAGAACCTAAACACCAAAGGAAAACCAGAATAGAAACAAACCAACCAAAACCCAAAGACTTCTGCTTCAAAATGACTGTTTGGTAACCAATTCCCATTACTGTCATCACCCAGAGGGAAAAGAACATCAGCATGTCATCTAAAATTAAAATAGATTAGATAATGGCAGGGATTATCCAAGGATACAGCTCCATTGAGACTCTATTGATGAACAGTCCTCTGAGACACAACTTATGAATGGGTGAGGCAAACCACCTGCACTGAAAATGTGCAAACAGCAGCTCAGGAGGTGGGAAAATTAGATCAGGCTCACCCTAATGGGAGCTCTGTCAGTAAGGAGACAAATTTACTTCTACTTTCATAAAACAGGAAGTATGTCAATAACATATTATAATCCTCACAAAGAATTTCTTTGAAGAATACCAGAAATAAAGGCAGTCTGAACAGGAGTAAATATGCAAATTTCCTGTACAGTAATGTGGTGGTTTGATACTGGCCAAATGCCAGGCACCCACAAAAGTCACTCACTCATCCTCCCCTGCCACAGCTGGACAGAGAAGAAGAAAATTTAATGAGGAGTTCATGAGTTGAGATAAGGATCAGGAGTAAACACACCAAGGGTAAAACAGGCACAACATAAGACATACAAAGTGAATTTATTACTGACAAAATCAGAGGAGGCTAATGAGAAGTAAAATAAGCCCTTAAAAACACCTTTTTCCCCCCAGCCTCTCCCTCCTTCTCACCGACAGTGCAGGGGACAGGGAGTGGGGGTTTGGTCAGTTTGTCAGGCAAGATCTTCTGTGGCACAGGGAGAGGAGTCCTTCCCCTCCTGCACTGTGGGGTCCCTCCTACAGGAGACAGTTCTCCATGAACTTCTCCACCCTGGCTCCAAATCTCACGAGCAGCAATCCTCCCAAAACTGCTGCAATGTGGGTTCCTCCCACGGGCACCCAGTCCTCCTAAAACTGCTCTGGCGTGGGTCACTCTTCCACGGGCTGCAGTCCTCCAGGGACAGGCTGCTCCAGCCTGGGAGCAGAGGGCCCCTCTCTCTGCACTGGGTCTTCCCCTGGATCACAGCCCCCTCCAGGCATCCACCTGCTCTGGCGTGGGCACCTCCCCCAGGGGCTGAGGGTGGATCTCTGCATCCCCGTGGACCCCGTGGGCTGCAGGGGCACAGCTGCTTCACCATGGTCCTCACCAGGGCCTGCAGAGCAATCTCAGCTCCAGTGCCTGGAGCACCTCCTCCCCCTCCTTCTCCACTGACCTTGGTGTCTCCATTGTTGTTTCCCTCACATGTTCTCACCTCCTCCTCTTCTCTGGCTGGAATTAACACTGCCCCCACTTCGTTTTGATTCTCTTCTTAGATCTGTCATCACAGAGGCGTTACCAACCTCTCTGTGTCCCAGCCTTGGCCAGCAGCATGTCCATCTTCAGAGCCATCAGGGATTGGCTCTGACAGACATGGTGGAAGCTTCCAGCAGCTCCTCACTGAAGCCACCTCTGTGACCCTCCCGCTACCAAAAACCAGGCTGTGCCAAATCAACAAAATTTATTCTAAAGCTAATACATTGAAGAAAGAACTAGAATAATTGCTCAATGCTTTCTTCAAAATGAAAGGTTCATTATTTTTTTACATCACTAAATTCTGAAAACTTGACTAATTATGTATTATTTACTTGTCATATTTTTTAAATGGCTTTTTGTAGGCTTCCTCTGCAAGATTATGCTGCACTACCTACCATTATCATGACTGCTAACACAGAGGTTAAATGTTCTTATGTTCTTTCTTCCAAATAGAAAGAGCAATAAAGGGCAGTGGAAAGGGCATTACTTCTTTTTCATATCGTTTTGGCTTCCCAGTATTGTTGAGTAATTTACCTTATGTATTCTAAAAAGCTGAACAAATGATCCTAACAGAAATAACATATTCAAATTCTGCATTTATATTCATTTGTCTTCATGTCAGTAATAATTACTAAATTAATTCAAGTGTCTTGCTTATTGAATAATTGTTTGGTATGTTTTTCTTCAAGATACAAACATTCAGAATGTAGCCTTTCAAAACACACTTCACACAACATGCTTTAATGCAGGCTTTACAATAAATTCTCAACTAATTCCAATCATGCTTTTATAATTCTTTTTTATCGTTACTTCTGCACTGGTACTGTCACTTCATATAGTAGGACAGTCTTGGGTGGAGCACTGATTTAAATTTCCTCTCAAACTAATTTTAGTTGTCTGGCGGAGGGAATAAAACAACAGAAACTGAAAGAAATTGAGAGATTTGCTACAAAATTTTCAGACAACAAACATGCAAACATTTTGGGAACTGTGTGTTTAGGAAGGAAGGGATGTATTGGATAGAATTCTAGCCAGACCTGATTCCACGGCACATGGAAGTCTCCCTTCTCCTAAACTGCTACTGTACTTTTCTAAAATAGAATCACAGTTCAGCCTCTGACTCCTTGTGAGTCACCAGAGAAAGCAGTGAACGCTACTGGCATTCTTCTTGCAGCAGTTTATTTTCATCTCCTATTAGCTCAACTGCACGCTTGCCTTGTCTTACTGCATCATTTTGTGCACTTTTATTGGAAGTAAAATAGCAGCAGGCTCTGTCCCAAACAAGTCAGTGCATGAGAATAGAAGCAAAGGGCATCTGATGTCTTACTTCCCTGAAGTAATTGGCAGAAACAGTTCCCATATGCCTTGTAATAAGAACATAAATTCCATATCAAGCAGGCTTAATGTTAAATAAATCATTTAACAAGGCAATCAGTTCCAAGATGCACACATTTTTGGGAAGGATCAGCAAGGAGTTCTACTGAGTAGGATTCTGCTTCCAAATGCATCACTCCCAAGGAAGTGAACAAATAAAATGGTAGATTTAAAAATGGCCAATTCCCAAGGTCTCTGAAAACACCATCTCCAAGAAGTGTCAGATCTGTCAATGGTACAGAAAAATGGTAAACAAAATTGTAGAAAAAAAAAATGGAAATTATAAACTTATTTCAGTGAAGTATCTGAAAAGACATAGAAAACAGTATTGTAGTAATGTTTGAAGAAATAAGAGGTATTAGATCTGACAGGGTAAAAAGCACTTAGGGGAGTGTAGAGGTCAGTAGAAAAAACAGCCACTACAGGCTGTTCACACTGTCTCTCCTAAGACACCTGCCTAATGGTTTCCCATGCCACAATACTGAGCTAGCATTCTATTCAAGAAGGGAGAAAATATTACCCACCAAAGCCACTGAGAAAGATACTAACCACTTCACTAGGATTTGGGTCAGGTACAGGTAAAATATGGCAAGATTCCATCCACATGTTTTTGCAGTACCTAGGAAAAGGCTTTGTGAAATCAGATATCGATAAATGCCAGCTTCTCATTCTTAGGACATTCAATTTATTATCGTGCAGATGACTGACCCATTGTGAATTTTAAGACAGTTGCCACTGCTGGTCTACTTTTAAAACTTTTTTACTTATTTAGGATGAGTACATCCTCTTAGTACACCTAAATGTACTTCTAGTTCACCTAATAATTCTGTGACTTCAAAGATGTAAAGGAAAGAAAGATAAAAACAATTAGCTGTATTTTTTTTAACTTAAAGGGAGACATTCTGTCAGTGTGATTATTTACTCTACTTAGAATCACAATTTGCCCTGCTGGCTTCATGTGAGTGGCTTGCAGTAATGGAAAATCTATTTGCTTTTAGTAGAGCATAAGGTACTCAACCACCATAAAGCTTATTGTCAAACTAGTGCTGGCTCTGCACAAAATGATTTCTAATGTTCTTCATTTTATTATGTTAAATGAATTCTCTAGTGCAATTATTTTGCAGTGGATCATGGGGGTAATAAGCTAATTGTTACTTGTTTTAATTGCTTAAGTATGAAGTGTCAGTGATTTATAAGTAATGAAGAAGCTGAGATGAAGTCATAAAATACTAAACGCCCATAAGATCAAGCAGTGCCCTTCTGCAATGAGGAAGACTTTATTTCCCAGTGGCAAAAATGCTGCATGCTCAGCCTCTCAGTGGCAAGCTAAGGACAGCAGAAGGAAAGAATTGTGCCTCCCTTCTCCAGCATTGTGGCTTTAAAGCAACAGCAAGTTCCCTTCAGTACAGTCACTGGCACAGAGTTAACAGTGCACATTTCATACGCTGCTCACAAAAAGGGTGACATGAACATTACTCTGCATGAACTTTATGGAAATATTTTTGCACAGCTTTATGCAGTCAATGGACCTACACCAGTGTTCAATCAGTTGCACCTGTTTTGAACTGGAATAAAGTTGCTTTAACAAGTGATTTATATTAGCATGATCAAGTAGAGCTTAGCTTTGCATGATACAGAACAAAGTCTTATTATTTGTTCACACTGTTGATAATGAAGCTGTCATGCAGTGTACGCTTTCTCTTGATCCAAAGTATCTAGCTATGAAAATCAGATGGAAATGCATAATTTCCTATTGCATTGGTCCACAGAGATGGACGAGGGAAAAGCTGGTTTGTTTCTTGACTTAATATTTTAAGCAAGGTTCTAAATTTCAAAGACTTGACATAAATAAATCTGTATGTGTGAATTTACAAATTATATTTTAAAATATTAGAGGATTGATGTTCAATAACTCTTCAAAACTGTGCAAGTTACAGAAAGTAGAACAAAATTTTACAGCATGAGAACAAGTGGATAAAATATATCTTTTTACCTTGCTTATCCCCAGTGCAAACTGTAAACATGCACAACACAGAATTTTGGTTCTAGTCCATAAGCTTAAGGAACATGGGAAACGTTCATCCCACCTAATCTGAACTTCAAGACTTAATCATTTCCAGAAATCAATTTTCTGAAATATCATCAGAATATTTGTTACATAGACTATCTGAAAGAAGAATATGCTGATAAACTGATCTCAAATTTCTCCTATGTTAAAAAATGAGAATCTTCTGCTTTCTGTAAACCAAATTTCTTAAGGGTTAAGGAGGGCTTTCTAGTCCTACACTACATTCACAAGAAAAGGATCGAAACATCCAAAACAAGCACCACCAATGAAAATCAAATCCAGAAGAGGATGACAATATATATTGTATGGACTTCAGGAAATATAACAGTTGGAGAGTGGGAATTTTGCTTTTTTAGAATGAGTTCCAATTTAGGGAAGTTATTAAATATTTCTGACCAAAAAAGGACCTAAAAGATAATGGCTACAGAGGAAGAGGATGGTCATTGATATAGCTCCTCCTGGATCTTGGATCTACCCTTTTGACTTTTGTATTTTAAATAAACTTCACATCCCAGAATTAAAGTTTTATCAAAAACAACAGACTTGTATTACAAGTTTCACTTGTGATCACTGTTTTTCAAAGAAAACTAACATTAATAAAAAAAGTCCTCAACTTATCTTCATGAAAATCCAACTGCCAGTCAACAAGAAAGCAACAAATTGCACAATTTCAGAGCGAGCTGCAAACTTCACTCTGTGATTTTTAATCACTTATAATTGTATCACACACACCCTACCCTGCATGTATACAAAAAGCTGGAAGATAAGAGTGACCAAACTCAAATATCATGATTTTCTCAAAAACATATGAAAAATACAGTTTTCTAATTAAAGGGGTTTTGTGTAAATCACATGTTCAAGTTAGCAGTAGCATAAACCAGTAACTACTACGAGAGATTTATGTGAATACAGAAGAATTGCACAGTTGAAATTATTATAATTTTACAAATGCAATATACACTATTATAATCTATATTATAAAAGAAACACTATCATTACAATTAAAAATTATTATATTTTCCAAAGAAAACTGTCCTCACTTGTTCAGTTACTATTCAATCTCACTAAGAGCTCGCTAGCTGGTCATAAAATAAAACTTCTTGGTTTTGTAAGCATTTATTTAATACTTGAAAATAGAAATTTTCTAAGAATATGACCCATATTCACTAATTTGAAACAAATATTGAAGTCTTTGAACATTTGTGCTGCTCTCATTAACTAAATTTATTGTGGACATACTGACAGACCAAAATTTGTGCCTCGCTGCACCATACCTGCCCTGAGCAACCATACCTGCCCTGAGCAATTTGCAATCCATAATGTTTGGCCAAGAGAGACAAACAGCAGCAGAAAGCTAAATGTAGGCAGGAAACATCAACCTTTTTATGCTTACAGAGGATATGGAAGCTAAATTTCTCCTGCACATTTTACTAACTCATTAGAAATCAATCCATAGGTGTGGAATTTCATCATTAGCCCAAACTTTCAGTATAAAGAAAACACTCAGCTGTTAATATTCCTTTACATACACACACACAAAGCCCCAACCCTTCTGCTAAAGGGATCCAGAACTGCACTCAACAGGAACAAGTGAAGCAGACACATTACTTTTTATCCTTTTGAAATAAGACTTTACCATCTTTGGTGAAGTAAAAATATAAATGGAAACTTGTTTGCTTCAATAAACAAGATCTTTTCTGGTTGTATGTGTCAGAGGATTTCTTCCCATTGCTTCTGTTCTGCCTCCATTGAAAATGATATTAGGCTATCACTGAGTTTGCAAGCCCAAAATGAAATATTTTGTCAAAGTGGCCCCCTCTCTGGGTAAATCATAAACTTTAACATCAGAATAGGCATTAAAAGCCAGGATTTTTGGTTCTTTTTTTTGTTTTTTTAGGTTTTTTTTAGTTTAAAAGGATACCTTTCACAATGCACAGTTCCTAATTCTTTCAAGCACTGCACGTGTCCAGAGCAATGTGAGCACTGCACGGTATCTGAACGGCTGTTTACCTTCTGTTGTAGTGCTGAAGAGGAAATTGAGCTATATATGTTTTTTATTGGCTTGGGATATCTATCTACTATCTGAAATTACTTCTATTTCCATATCCATTATGTGAATTGGATGTGGAAATTATAGTCTCAGGTTTCTTGTGGCATCTGCACACTAATGCTGATAGCATGTGGACTCAACACCCCTTGGAAATAATTGTATGAGATCACTCACACCATTACATTTGATGCATTAGGTCCATTACATACTCCCAGACATCTCTGTCCTCAGTACTGTAAGCTATATCCTTGATAGTGCTGATATCAAGGAGAGAAATTCACCTCTTATTTAATAATACTAAATGTGAGATTTCAGGGTAAAAGCAGTTCCTGACAAAAATCAACTTCTTGGTCACAGCAGATTTGCTGATCTCAGCCTACACAGGACAGGCATCCTTTCTCTCTTTTGTAATAACAAACATCAAGAGGAAAAGACACTTCATGATGATCTGGTAGAGTTGTGTGGGCTTTCTTCAGCCAGCAGAAAATCCTACGCATACATTAGTCATGAAACGGTGCACGGAGATAACAAGCCAAGGGAGAAGTTCTGCTTTAAGAGGTGTGGTACCTAAACCCACCCTGGACTGAAAAGGAGCTGCCTCTTGCTGTGTTTCAGGCTTATCGGGTTACCAAGACACAATGCAGTGGGAGTGCCACTATGCATCTGTGTACATAACTACGCAGATTTCACAGGAAAATTCTAATAGTTGCTGGCAAAACATGGCAATCCCATGCCTAGCCATTGAATAAGAAGGCAGAGAAGATTTTTGGGTTTTTTTTTTTTGGCAAAGGAGTTGCAAACAAACTTTACACACAAAATATCATTTACCTTCTCTGAATTTCTTTGTTCCTGCTTTTTCTGGGGAAGTTTAACACCACAAGCACTCCTTCAGGCTACTGAGATTTAAATCAAACACATCCAATAAGTATCTTTCCTGTTACTTTGGTGGCTTGTTTCAAGATAAGTGTTACAAGGATTTTTTGAACTTTGGAAAGGCGGAACAGTAGGACACAGAATATATGTTCAGCTACTCCCACAGATGAATCAGGATTTATCTGAGGATAATGGCTTCATTCATCAATTCCAAAGATGAAAGCCACATGATAGAATAGGTACCAAAGTCAGTGTGGGACAGCTCTTCACAAAGCACTGTCAGTACCAGGAAGCAGGAAGAATACTTGAGTGAAAGTGAATTTCAAAACTAAGAGTGGCTGAATTTGGACAAGTATCTGATAACTGACCATGGTTCAATGTAAGAAGATCAACTATGTGAGTAAATGATATTTTAAAAAGGCAATCTATAATTTTCAAATCTATAGCTTTTAAGTCCTAAAAGATGATTTGATTTTAATTTCCTTCTACGAAGATAATTTCCCCCACTGGAAAATGGAAGGATGTGGTACATTTGACTAAATGCTTTGCATTCTCTAGACTGCAATGCTAACTGTGTTGCTGTTTTCAAAGTCCTTTTAAATAATACAAATGCCAAAATCTCCAGAGTTTAGGATGGAGCAGGAAAGGGGGAAAAATGTGGTTTTGGCTCCATTTCTGTGCTGTTCTAGTACAATTGCATGTCCCTCTGCTTTGCTGAGTGCAAAACAGATGCGTGAGAATAGAGGAATGAAACCAGTTCCTCCAGTGCTTTGGTAACCAGCAGGACTCTGAGATGGAAATCGTTCTGAAGTATGTATGCTTCCATTCTCAGCTTTTGAAATTCTGTGCATATCAGATCGTCCTAAATATATAGACAATAAATTATGTAGATGCCCCACACAAACACATTCCCCTTTGCTCTCACAATTATGTACCATTAAGGGTAAATATTGCCACCATTTAACACATTGAGGTTGATTGAAATATAACAAGAAAACTCAGGATCGCAAGACTCCAGCAAACCCACTTTGTTAGATGCTAACCACAATTCACAGACAGAAAGACCCAAACCAAACACTGTTAAACAAAACAAACAAACAAACAAAACTAACAAAAGACAAAACCACAATCCATGTTCAGTAGTCATAGTCAAACCATCATCAAGATCAAAAAGACTTCGTGCAGCTTTTACTGAAATACTAAAACTCAGGCCAAGAACTTCTAATGAGCTGGGACAGTGCTTAGCTTAACAGCGAGTCTTAACTGGAAGGATTTATGGATTGGGAAAAAAAAAATTAAAAAGGAAGCAAGAAAAAGAGAAGCTGGTGTATAGAAATCATGTTTCTTTTCCAGAGTCACATTGCATTTCAAATGCAAACACACAAAAGAGCAAAACGCAGTTTGCTTCAGAGTCCGAGCTGTCTGCAAACTGAGCCCACTGCCAAGATACTTTGCATATCGTTTGGGCTTGATTTCTTTTCCAAGCATTATAGGGAAAAAAGGAAGTAATTTTCTCTAGAGAGATTTTTATTTAGCATTATTTTTTGAGTCTCATGTAAAGAGGAAAACATCACAGAAGCCGTAAGAAATTATTGATGAAGCTGCATTATTTCCTCACCATATGTTATTAAGTGACAAAACATCAGTTGAATATGTCTTTTCAAGAAAGATTTTGAAAGACTCAGGAGCTTTGTCAAACTAGTATAATCCTCTTAGATGTGCCAACACTGAAATAAATTTTATTGCTTCTGGAATTAAGGAGTATAAAATTGAATGGGGGAAAAATCATTAAATGGTTTGATTTTGTGTGTTCTTTTTCCCATCAATCTCAAATGTTCATGCTCAGAAGAACTCTTACTTTATCTCTCAAATTTTAAGTACCAGCCATCTGTATTATCCACAGTGTTTGTGGACAGATAGATATGAACAGTGTTTATATGAACATCTTAGAAGACATGCACTTGCACTTTCAGCTGTTGGAAAATATTAGTTGAACATGTTAAGCATGATAATGTGAATTCAAAGTAGATGTCAGCTCTCATCATGTGCTGTCATCTAAAGAGGAACCCAAAATTACAGTCTAATGAGAATAATGACTAGGTTAAGTCTGTGCCAATGCCCACTTTCATAATCATTTCATGGTATTTGTGACACCCTCTTTCAAAAAGCAGACCTACACTAGTTACATTTTATACTAGATATTCTGACCTAAATCTGCATGGTATTACTTGGACCTTTCAAGAATTTGAGGAGGCCATTCCACTTGTATTGTGAGTTAGGTGTTAATGTGGGCACAGACAAAAGAGAGAAAGGGGTGGACAGCAAACTACAGAAAACATAATGGGAAGCATTTTCTGTTATATTTCATAGAGGATATTAGACAAAAATTCAACTAGTTTTTAGTGAGGGACTGTTACTAAAATGAAAAAGAGCATAAACAATCCATTGCAATGAACTTTTTTTATTTTTTTAGGGGTTAATTATAGATGAGCATTCCCTATGGGTATCTCAGGAGATATGTCTCAGTCTATTTCCTATTGACAGGTGGCAGTGTGAATGAAATGTGGTATTATGAATTCAAATTGGATTTCAACTGCTCATCATTCATACTTTGGCTTTAGAACAGACTGAAGCTATTACAGCCTAAAAGCCATAATGAAAATGGGTGTCTTCTGTCCCATTTTCTAGTCTTTTTTCTTATTTTTTTAAGAGGACAGATTTATGATGCCCATTTAATATTTATCATCTCAGAATGTATTATTCTGGATTGTGTACAAGTGTTACTTTCCATTAGGTGAAGCAATAAATGCATATTCCATTGTACAAGTATAAAAATATAGCATTTGGGTGGGGCGGGTATTTAACATGGACAAGCATTAAATCCAGAGGATTAGTTTTCAGTAATTAGGCACAAAAAATGTTGACTTACGTTATGGTAGGGGTTACCAGTCTCAAAATAGCTATTACTACTTAAAAAAAAAAAAATTATGCGTGTATACTCCAAGCACAGGCTAATTTTGTTAGTCCAAGAAACACAAGACACATGCAAACAAACTCCACGCTAAATACTCCATTCCTTCTTTCTCAATTTAATTTCTATCTTCTTGACCTTCCAGTTTGTTCCTTGGTTTAGAATTGTGTAATTTGTAAACACATTTTCATGCCAGCGTATATAAGCAGCAACACAGACCCCGAGATGTCCCTGCTAACAATGCAGAAAGGGCACAGAAAAAAAAAATCACTTGCTCATAACAATGGAAGAGAGAAGCTACTGTCAGAAAGAGAGAAAATATCTACACTGAACTCCTCTGTCACGCTCACTATGGAACTTTTCCCCCTTATCCTCTTGCTTATCTCCTTGCTTGCAGCCAGTGGCTAAAGCAGCAGTACAAAGTCCCACCATAACAACACAGCTGGGAAAGAAGCAGCTGCAAAATGTGCTGGGATGGCAGCACTGGAAAGGCAGGAATCGTTGTAGAGACACAGAGACCTGTTCTTCCAGAAGGAGCTAAAAATAGCAAAGTTTGAGTATTCCACGGATGCAAAGCATCCAGGTGACTCTGGTGTGACTATGGCTATGCACCCGCTAAGCTGATTGTTTATACACACACAGAGCTCTTCCCAGGATTGTAAAGGCAACCGTGCCAAAATTTAGCTTTGTAATTCCCCAGAAAGTGTCTGTGCTACAGTCTCTGCTCAGTGCAAAGGGCAGGCAGATAGTGCTAATTAATACCAGCAGCTGTGATGGTTTTACAGCCACAGAAGCAACAGTTTGTTATAATGAGCCTCCATCTCATATTAATTTTTAAATTGCAATCTCCCACTACCAAAATATTCACCAATTTTTAATTATTTGACAAGGAATCCATTGTTAGCATTTCATAGGTCTGTACAGAATAACTTAATCTGTCATTTGAAGTTCCTTTTGCAAATATCTTCATTGACCAAAACAAGTGAAAACTATCTGATTCAAAATCAACAATAATAATTAAAAAACCATCTCCCCATGTACAGTTCAGCTCAAAAGAACAGGGTGTTTTTCTTTACTGTTGTTAATAAAATACAATTATTCATGGCATTTGGAAAGATTAAACATAAATGCAAGAAGAGAAGGGACTGCTCAGCCTTTTTGAAGACGGAACGAGCTCATGTACCTTTCTAATAGCCCCCTAATTTAATTAATATATTCCTCATACCATCTGGTCTAACTCACTCAAAATATAACAAAGTAGATCACAATTAAAACATTATAAATCTAACTCAGCTTTAGAGTGAACACTTTAGATTAGACCATCATGGTTAAAAGCTGGGCTGTCAGCAACGTGACAGATGATTCCACAGAAGCTAATTCAGCAGATACTTTACAATGCTCTCTTTGGTAAAAGCATCTGTATATTGATTTCCATATTTGTATTTTAAGGCAATCTCATGCTCAGAAAACAAGATCTCAATGTACAAATGAGGCATGGAAGATCTGTCACTTGTCAGATCTGGACTGAAATCTGGAGACATAAAATGTCAGCAAATAAAATATTTTACATCTGCAGTGAGTAATTAACCAGGCAATTATTGCTCCATTTCTTTTTTGGAAAAAAAAGGCAGAAACTGGGAGGAAAAATCGTATTTGGTGTAGTTTTTATAAGTCTTCTCTCTTTCCTTTTAAATACCAGTACATTTGAAAATAATAGCATCATTTTGAGATGCACATACCTCCTTTCCTATTAAGTTTTCCTAGAATTCAAAACTTATTTTGCATTTTTCGGTATTAATTTAATTTCTATCAAAATTTCTACAAATGGGCCTTACATTATCAAAGTCCATGACCAGGTCAACAGATGAAGGAGAGACATATTAAATGTATTTATCTATTTTTGGTCAAAGTGGTTCAGGTCAAACTGACAGAACTAGAATCAATTTGTAAAAACCCTTTCTTGTTTATTCAAATGCAAAATAAGTAAAGTCAGAATGACAGTAATAATTACTGTTATTTCTCCAGAACATCTACTTGCAGATAGGATGTGAAAATATATGGATAGAAACATTTACTTTTTGTCCATCCCAGGCTCAGCCCTCATTTTAATGAAACACAACACTGGTTTTTGTCACAAGCCAGGTCATTTTTTTCCAAAGTGGGCAGAAATCAGTAACTTGCAACCCACAATAGTCTTGGGAAAATGAGGGGATTTTCTGTATGATTGATCCCCCAAAGACTTAACAATTCTCTCAAACACAGCCAGCTGTGCCTGGTTTCATTGTGGAAATTATCACAATTCCCCAAATTGCTACTGATGAAGAAATGCCTTAATTTTGAAGAGGTAAGTAACACAAGAGAAAAATATCACTTTGAGTAACCTTAAATATCACACCTTAATATATCTGTACCTTCAGACATAACAATATGTAAAGAGTGATCCTCAATACTTATTGTACCATAAGGAATAAATTCTACCCTGGTCTATCAGAAATAGTAAACCTGAGGGGGTTTTTGCCTTTTATATGTACATTTCTTTCTTCTCATCACCTTTCACTAGAATTGAAAGCCTTCAGTCCATAGGGTTTGTGAGAAAAAAAAAGTCCTTTTAAAATAAGAAATTAAAAAAAGATTGATTAATTGATACCAGATTTATATTTGCACAGGACACAGAAAAGTCTCTCTCCTGGGTGTGATGCAACCAACTGACAATCTGTAGGGTATAATACGGTAATATTTGCATTAATTTTTTTTTTTTTT